>CAMZMU010000041.1:100970708-101336351 GCA_947311845.1 Poa pratensis
CCTGTTGGAAGGGCGACCTTTCTGTATCATGTACATCTGCCCTTGGGGCGGAGGGTACTTGAGGTTCGTCCACCCGAGGTACGGGTTGTATGGCACCCGCGAGATTTCCGCCTGCGGCGGGCTGTGGTGGTTGAGGTGGTGCCATCAGGACGGGCACATTGTTTGGCTGAGGCACAGGTGCAGGCGGGTGCATGTGCGGCTGTTGCCTTTCTGAGTTGGACGTATTCAGACGCCATTTGATCGAATTCTCTGCAGTTTCTCATCGAGTGATTGGAGCGTAATTTTCCGTCTTCCCCCTTGTACAGGTGGAGTCTGCAATCAGCATCCATCTTTTCTTCGAATGATCGCTCGGATTGTGCGCTGGATCGTGACTTGCGCCAGTCTTTCCTCTTGTAGCTATCACTGCGTTGGCCGCGGTCTCGACTGTCCCGGCGATCATCTCGACTGTCCCGCGATCGTCTCAACTTTCCCGTCATCTTCTGACTGTCGGTCGCTTCTGTCTTGGTCGTTGCGGGGCGCGAGAACCCAGCCGCCATGAACTCAGGTATGTCGTCGTCGTAGTGACGTTTTGAATGCTTGCGCCTTCGGTCGTCTCTGTATGAGTCTCTGCGGCTTCGACTGCCACTTTCATGATTGTCACAGATGAGGACCCGTGTGGTGCGCGCCATGTCTTCTCCGTCTGCCCACTCAGTGCGATCATCAAGAGGTTAGCCACAGAGGTTGGCTTTTTGCGACCAAGTGCTTCTTTGAAGTCCCGCCTGGCGAGGCCCATTATGAAAGCGTCCATGGCCATATCTTCTGAAATTACTCCGACTGAGTTGCGTATCTCAGTCCATCGTCTGATGTATGACCTCAACGTTTCGTCTGACCGTTGAAGTTTTTGATATGCCACAAGCTCGAAGTGCGCTCACATAGAGGCTCGAACGTTTTTGGGCGCTCACATAGAGGCTCGAAGTTTTTGATGAAGTCAGTGGAAGTGATCCCACGAGTCGTATGTTGATGGAGGTAAAGCTTTGAGCCAGTCGAGGGCTGTGCCTTCGAGCATGAGTCGTATGTATTGCATAGGTGTGATGTTTGTGCCTCGCTGGCACACGACAGCCAGCCTGTAGTCTTCCAGCCACCGAAGGTTCCTGTCGACCCGTGTACTTGGGATGTTCAGATGTGAGTTTGAACCCTTTGGGCATCCGTGTCTCGCGGACACGTCGAGTGAAGCACAGAGCTCCTGTGGCTCAGGCTAGCTCTTGATCAGAGTATGAGTCGCTACTGTAAGATCTGCGTGATCTGCTCCTGGACCTGCGCCGACTGAGCCGCTTCTTTCCTTCGAGTGGTGGCGGCGACCACTGCGATTATGCTCTTCGCGACGCGTGTCGACTAGGGCACGATCTCGACTCCCTCCTGGAGTGTTTGGGATTTGGCGTATGGCCTTCGCGCTAAGGCGAGTGATTTGATCTGTTGGCGATGGAGTTTTGCATTAGGGTCATCAGCTGGAGGCTTGATTGCCTCTAGGTATGCTGCAGCGGTAAAGAGAGCACCCGCAGCTGTTTTGGGTACTGGCACTCCCTCCTCGTCTATGTCATGAAGGAGTTGCCTAAGTTGCGAGTGAGTGCTGCCCTCTCATCTGGCGCGAGGTGTGACAGCCTTGATCTGGGTCTTGTGTCTGCTCGCCCGGTGGAGCTCAGGGAGAGCTGTCTTCTTCGCGCACTCGACAAGCTAGCTTGCTTTTTACGTTCTTCGAGTGTTGCTCTGATCTGCTGCAGTCGAAGTGATTCCTGCCAGTTGAAGTACTGGAAGGTCAACATCTCCTCCCGTGTTGCGTCTGCTGGCATCATTGTGCACTCCTTGATGACTTTATCTGCTTTTGCTGCCATCTCAGCAGTAATTGTGAGATTTGTGACTCCATCCGGCATAGTAACCGTGCACGGGAACTCTGTGGGCCTGCGACTGGCGCAACATCAGATGATTCGGTGCGAAGGCAACGTAGACCTGCTGGGGTATCACCCGAGGGTATGTGTATGTGTTTTCGAGTCCCATCATAGACTCGACGTCCTCATCGAGGCTCATGTCGGAGTCGATATGCCCATCGAGTGGTCCGTCTGGACGGATCTCGCTGTCGATGTCCTCATCGCTTATGCTCATCTCGGCGTCGGAAGTTGTTATGAATCTCGAAGTCGAGGCTGTTGTTGGTGCAGATCTCGGAGTCGACGTGGTTGTCGATATGAGCTTCGGGCTCGTCGAAGTCGCTGAGGGAGATCTCGCAGTCGAAGCTGTCCTCAAGTGGAAGTTCGAGCTCGGTATCGTTTGTGCGATATGCTGATTCGGCCTCCTCACCTTGGAGTTCTTCAAAGAGTTCGTTGATCTCTCGAGTTGACATGGTTGTTGCAGACGAGCAAGCTTGGAGGATCGACGATGGTATGGACGCGGTTAATGGATACGCAGTCGAAGGAGCCGCAACCGATGGAGCCTCGGGTGCGGAAGTCGCGAGTTTGCGTGGATCTGTCAAGTCCTGCACACCAAGCTTGTTGATGAAAAAATTGAACGAACCAACGGTTAAACCCAAACCTGACTCGAGATCGGAGAAGGTCTCCTGGAATTCTGGCGAGTGTGGCTCGAAATCCATCAGAGGATCTGATGTGCTTTTTGCAGGTGAGGCTGGCGTGCTGCCGTTTGTCGAGTGAGTCGGCGAGTTGCCGTGTGCCGCCCGAGTCGGCGAGTTCTGGTTTGTTGATGCAGCCGGCGAGTTGTCGTTTGTAGATCTGATCGGCGAGTCGCCGTTTTCCGATGGAGCCGAAGGAACCGTGAGTCCAGCACTATTCTTTCCCACAGACGGCGCCAATTGACGAGGGGTTAACTCATCAAATCTCATGGTTAGGACCTAGGGTTCAGATTATGGGGAGAGAACGTGGTAGTACTGGTAGTTTCATCGGCTGACAAGCAGAGGCAAAGATTTACCCAGGTTCAGTCCCCTCGGGTGGAGGTAAAGACCCTACTTCCTGCTTGTCTGGTATTGATCGTGTGAGATTATGCGGTTACAAGGGGAGCTCCGGCCAGATGTCGATCTCGCTAGGGCTTTTGGTGGTTCGAGTATGGCTTGTCCCTAGATCGGCACCCCTCCCAGCCTTTAAATAGGCTGGGTCTCGGGAGTTCGTAACCGACCTAGTTTACACATAAGGAAAATCTAAACCGACTATGCCTATGTCTAATCTTGGAGGGTACTCCATCTTGCTGGGCCTTTCGTCATGGGCTTCATGTAGGCTCTTGATAACTGGGCCTTAGTCGATACGTGCACCAGGTACCCTCACGGTAGGGTACCCGAGATGTATATCCTTGTCACCAGCGTTCCCATCCGAGCCTTCATCTTTTTTGTCTCCACTCCCAGCTGATCCATCATCCTTCTTCTCATCAGGAGCTTGTGGCATGTCTTCATCCTCAACCCCCAACTCTTGTTCCTCTTCAAGTTCAAAAGATAGACGATAACCTTCTCCCTTGAAAAGAATATCCTTGTGATAGGGTATGGCAGAAATATCTCTCACTCTATAAAGGCCACGAACTACATCAAATCTTCTCGTGTAAGCCATGTCTAATTTCTTTGTTTTTCCAAGCAAGTCTCCAAGCGCCCACAACGCCAAGTAATCCTGCCGCAAATCATCCGGAACGCCATGTATCAACACCCAAATGTCCTCCAACTGAAAAGAGGGCTTAACTTCAGATTTCCACTCCTCGAACTGAACCGAACACTTACCATCCTTAGTGTCAAATTTTCCAAAGCGTGTAGCTCTAATTAATTCCATCTTGCTAGGAAATTGTGTCTTATACACATTATCTCCTGCCGGCTGCACATCCCACTGGAAATCATCATCAATTACGATCCATCGAAGCACTTCCACAATTTGTTGAACTGACAAAGTACCTCCATAAACAGTAATCCGGCCCATCCGGCCATTATCAGATTTAGGCCGAAAACCAGGAGTAGCATGAGCCTCAATTACCATCAGATCCTCATGAGCCAAACCAAACAGAGATAAAGTTGGTTTTGGAACATCATGCAGCGGGCAGTTCTCGTCTGCATGATCAACCGAGGTGCAGAGATCACATAAAATTGCTTTGCACTCAATAGAAAAATGCCCTTTATCTCCACACCTAAAACACTTCACCTTTTCAACACTTTTATCTTTTTTCTCAACAGATTTGATATGATCAATAGCAGCTGTAACCTCCTTGGCAGTAGCATTTGCAGCATGATTCGGTGGTGCCAAACCTGCTCCTACAGTAGTCTGAACAGCAGCCAGCTGGGAGGACGCTGAAACATCCTGTGGAGGTTTATCACCTCTAGCCGATGCAGAAGGGGTACGCCTCGGTGGTGGACGACGATTATCCCTCACATAGTTGCGTCCACGTCGATCAAAACCTCCGTCGCGCTAGCCCCGGAAGCCTCCAGCTCCAGGGTGAAAACCGCCATGGTCGCCGCCTTGGAAGTTTCCGCCGTAGTTCCTATTACCCTGGTAATTGCCACCATTGTTTCCATTGAAGTTACCTCGGCTCTGATCATAGTATTCGCCACGACCGTTGTCATTTCCACCACGGCCGTAATCAAACCCCACAGCTCTATATCCACCGCCTCCTCCAAAACCTTGGTGATTGTTACCACCGCCTCCATGAGTATTACTTGATCCAGCCCCAGGATCACCGGCGCCGTGTAAGCGAAAATTGTTGTTTCCGCCTCCGTTCCCCGGACCGTAGCCACCTCCGCCGCCATCTCGATTTGCCATCAGCGGACGTCGTGCAACTTGTGGCGCAGGCACGAAATCACGGGACCAGAAAAGACCTAGGAATTTTCGGAACGAGTTCCCTGCCTTTGAAGATCGGCAATTGCATAATGGGCCTGTATGGCCAGCTTGGCATCTCGCAGCAGGAGGAAAACGGCCCGTTTGGCCCAAGCTACAATCACGAAATTTTGAATTCTTCAGCCTAGAGCAGCTGCCGTCAGCTCTCGTCGGCGGTGATCGGCCGGCGAGCCGCCTCCCATGAGAACGAACTCTGGCCCTCCGGACTACCTGGATCCACTCCTTGGGATCAAAGTCATCCAGAAAGAAAGTTGACGGAGAGAGCACGGCGATCTTGAACCTCCGGTCAACAGCTTCTTATCTTCCTGCAGGAACTCGTTAGAAATCATACCTTGGTGGGATGCATCATCTTGTTGGCTTGCATGCAGATCTTCTTCTTTTCCGTCCTCGGCGAGCAGTAGTGCTGCCAAAGCCTGGTGCTTGTTTCTTCTCTTCTCCTCCCAGCGAGAAACCTCCGGGATGTCCCTACCTTCGTCTTCCTCCGGCGTACCACAGCGATACGCGAGGCCTGTGGTCTCTTCTCCGGGCTTTTCCTCGCCGTCGTCGTCAGATTCCGACGAGATGCGCCAGAATCGCCCCAACGGCTCCGCTCCGCTTATTTCGGAGCCAGCCATAACATGTATCGTTTACCGACTGCAAGAATTGACCACGTTCATTCCCATCTGTCAACAAATGCATTGATATCTTATTCTCCATTTGCATGGGAAGAAGTATAGACGAAACAATAATGTTTTTTTAATATGATCGGACGCCTCGTTTAAGCGTAACTTAGTCCTATGTTATAAAGGTGTAGAGTGAGACTTGAATGTAGTATCGAGTCACACTAGACTCCTCGAAGCCAACAATGGCCTATGAAAAGTGGAGTATTCTTGCAATAGGACTTACCACTTCCATCTATTTTCTCCAAAATAAGTGGTTTAAGGTTAGTTAATCCTATTAATAAGAGCATAAAGACTTTCATTCTATACTATAAATTTTAAATTTTAAAAAATCCAAAAAGCCTTTTCTATTTATCCATTTTAATATCATCATTAAATAGAAACAAACCTTTTTGAGCAACAAAGAATGAGCTACCAGGGTTGCTCCTTCTTAATTCATTTGCATAATCCCACAGAAGTTTGTATTGCCCAGCTTCATCACCATGTATTACCTTCATTGCCAACCTCCTAGCCCTCTGCAACTTCATTCTACCAGGTTTCATATGCCATTTCTTCTGCACAACTCTAGAAAAATTCTTGAGGTTCATATCCTAGTCAGCTTTGAAGCTATCTAAGAACTTCTTCGCAATAAATGGAGCAGTGACTGCCTTCACCTTCAATTTCTTCTCACATGTATGTTCTGGCACAAACTTCTTGATCATGAAATAGTTGGTCCTGCTGTCAAATGATGCCCACAGATACCAGGTACAATCTTCAAAACATACTGCCTTAACCCTTCTTTTATCATTGACTGGAAGAGTGATGTTTCTTCTATTCTTGCAGGTATATTCCTTAATAGCTTTCCTTAGCAGATCCACATTTGCAAACACTTGTCCAACATGAAATTTGGGACTATGGAGGTCTACTTCTCTGAATGTTCTGAACTTAGTACCAGTTTCATCATCTTTGTCAGGTGCCCACAAATCCTCACCTTCTTCTTCATAGTCCTCTTTTGGTAGAACGGCTTCTTTTCCTTTTGCACTGCCTTCACTATGCTTTCCTTCATCTGTTCTCACTTCATCTATTCCTTTCTTCTTCACATTTGATTTTGACACAACTGGATCTTCAACATCCACATATTGGGCATACAGATCATCATCATCATCTATGTCAAAATCACTGTCAACCATGTACTCAGGATCATCATCTGAGTCTTCTGAATCGGTACATGTGTGTGCATAACCTCTTTGGACTTCATCTTCTACAGAATGTTGGAACTTCTCTTCCATATGATCAATTACAATGGTTTCTGTTTGATCTTGCTGAAATGCACCTTCACTGTCAGCTGTTTCTCTCTTCCTCCTAACACAGTCAAAGTTGCTTGCTTGTACTTCTGGATGTACAACCGTTGAAGGTTCATGAACTGGCTCTGCCACCTCAACTTGTTCAGTCTGTGAACTCAAGACAGGAGGAAGCTGGGCATTGAAACTATCCTCATGATCCAAATACAACCTGAAGAAATGATGACCAATTGACAAGAAAGTGAGCATCTGCTCGGTATCATCATCACCCCTAATCTCTCTCAATCCATTTTGGTTCAAAGCCAGTATAGGAATGCAGTAAAACACCTTCAACCTGCCTGCCATCTCCCATCCTATTTCCTCCACCAAATTCTCTACCATAATTGGAGACCATGTCAATTTATCCACTTGATCATACCACACAGCATGCCCATTCACATATGATCTGTTAATTCCTTGCCCAACAAAATAGCCACCATGGTTTATCTGCACTGAAAATCTAACAGATCGTGCACCTGCGATGCCAAAACGAACATGAATCAATAATAATGGATCTAAAAATCACACCTTTTTTACTACCTTAAACCCCGCCTCCGAAACAACACAAATTGGGACCAAAAACTCTATCTTTTCTACAACTAATTTTACCAAGCGAAACCAGAAACTAAGATTCCACAACTATTTTGACCCTGAGATACCATTGACTCAGGTTCCTATCGATGAAAACGAAGCGGAATTAAAGAAAGAAGTCATGGCGGCGGCGGTGACTTACCATACACAGTCGGAGGGTCTCCGTCGGGGCGACGAACAGGAGACATGGAGAACGCGTCCCCTCTTCGCGTAATCAGCGGCAACGCAGCCGCTTGTCGTCTCCGATGCAGCGGCAACGATATCTACGCCCACCTCGACGTTTCCGATGCAACGCCGTACACCGCCTCGACTCAGTCGTCCAAAACGACGAAACAGAGTTATCAGAGCAATTTATTTGCTTCTTCAGACAGCGACCCAGGGAGCTTTCTGCAAAATTTACAGGCGCGCTTCGACCCTCGCCTTCGCTGACCGGTCAACATGTGTGCATACGAGTCGAATACGCTCAGCAGTGACCATACAATCACGTCTTCACGTATTCAGTAACCGTAGTGTGCGTATTTCAAAGTTCAGTGACCGTGGCGTGCTTCCGTGACAAGTTCAGTTACTGTGAGTGAATTTTACTCCTTCATTTATATATACCAGGCCTTCTCTTGACTTTCTCTTTTATCGCATCTATTTGACTTGTTAACCATGATAAGAAGCTTGAACTTTGGTGGACTTCACTTTGAAAATTTCATGCTTCGGTGGTACTGGTCGCAGGACGGGTAGCTCGACGGTGGTAGGTGCTGGTCATGGTAGGGTAATATGGGACTCTCCTAGTAGGATTACTTACTTCTAGAGCAGGAGTGACCTCAAGTCAATAAATTTTGGAAAATAAAGCATTTAAGTAGATTTTATGCCTAAATAAAAACATAATAAATATTTTAGTTTTTTCTCACATGACATGGTCAAGTAGATAATTTGAAACAAGTTTGTTCAAAAGTCCGAGTTTGAGAAGAATTCAAATCATAAGCAAGTCGACCAAGTCAATATAAGGCAAATTACTCAGACTTTGTTCAAGAATGAGGACTTCAATCTCTCCCGATATAATTAATTATAACGAGCAAATATGAAAAGATGGGATCACCTAGGGTTTCTTGAGGTATTGTGGAGAAGTGAGAAAATAAAATAAGTTAGAACACTAAAATCGTGCATTGTGAAGTCTTGCACACGCGCTACGAGCAAGCGAGCGAGCTTGTAGCAGTGCATGTAGTATGTTCTGGTCTGAATTTTGTCTGAGGAGATCTAGTACGGGCATAATTATGTTTAACTTTGGATGTTTTGTAATTAAAATTCTGACATATATCTATGTGTACAGACCTATCACTTATTGAAGAACAAGCAAGCATATTTTGAATCAGAATTTCGCGTTCACTGTCGGGTGCATATGCTCCCTTTACCGTAAAAACACATTTAAAATATCGACAAATTTCTATAAAAAAAAAATCACGCACACATCTCCACATGCTATATGCGCACCACAAGTTTCACGATAAACTGGTATTTGTTGTGGCCTATGTAAAAAAATGGCAAAACGATGTCTTTCGACTTTTTTACGCATGCCACATAAGAAGCCATTTTTTCATGAAACGACTTTGTGCACCCATAGGATATGAAGATGTTTGCGCGAATATTTTTTAGTATTATTTGGACATTTCAAAATGCATTTAAATATATTTTAAATAAATGTTGCATACGCACCTGGGAGTAAAAACACTGCTCCTATATTTATATATTCTATACCAAATAACCATACATATACATAAATTGTACATGGATTTCTATATTTTGAATGAGTGGATGTCAAACCTGTCAAAAGCAAGTGTGTACTTACTATGGATATGTAGCCAAATTTATCATTGGTAAATCGACGTTTAGAATCAAATCCTCCTCTTACCTCTGGGGGTTAGCATGAGAATCTTAAAATGCCTCTTAGTTATATCCTTTAGATATATGACTGAAATTCATTTGCCAAGAAATAAAACATCTTTTTTTGCGAAAAGGAACCTGGCATTACAAGAAATATCGAATAGTACCTCAACAAAAGCAAAAAATTACAACAAAATCCTTGAGATGCTCTTCGTCTTCAACCTCCAGACGGTGTCGACGGCGCGCTACTCCTCCCGAACCGGCCTGACGTTGTTGGTTGCGGACGGGAAGTCACCGAATGAGTGTAGAAGACCACATCCGTCCCGGAGACAAAGAAGAAGGAATAACCGTCGATGAAGCTACTTGACGATCCGGAGATCCCCACAGTCAGAAGAAATTCTCGAGAACCACACCACTCCCACAAGTTTCTCGATGTCGCCGCCGAGATGGGACTGAAGTCAGGGAGACTTTATTGAACGAGGCACCGCGTGACTAGAAGAATAAACTTGGATAAATATTCGCAAATAATTAGAAAAATTAAATCACTCCCTTCTAGCCAATGTATAGATAGCAAATTCCATAACTGCACCGTCCAGAAATCTATACCTAATAATAAAGGCATTAAGACTTCTTGTGGTACGTCGTTGAAAATACCCCTAAAGTTTGCAACAATTACCCACCACTGCCACCCATAAGTCACATACCGTTTCGATTTTTTGTTTTTTCCCTGTCTCGCGTCTACCATCGTCACGTCATTACGATCGCTGCCTCAGCTGCCTTTCCTGGCCAACTAACTCATTGAGCTGGACGCTCACACCTTCAATCCGTGGCCGGCCCAGCCCATTAAAGTTGCTCTCTCAAGAAACTTTTGTTCTTCGTCTTAATTTCGTCCATCGTAAGAGCAAAAAACGGGGGTTCATGCCAAGTCCGTCTTCCACCCCAAGTCTGACACGTCTAGAGTCCAGACCATGGTTTGTTTCCGCCTCTATAAGATCAGATGGCCACAGCCTGCTCGTTGATTCCCGAACCCAGACCGTGCCGAATCGAGACATACGTTTTGTATCGAGAAACCCTAGACAATTCAATCCATGGCCGGCGTCGGAGAGGAAGTTGTGTCGAAGGCTCGAAGTGCTGCGTCGCCAAAGGTGCGGCGAGGTGTCCGGCAACGTGAATGAGGAGGTGGCGCCTGACTTTTTCGACCACCTGATCTCGTGCGCGGAGAAGTTGAAGCACGACGTCTGTCTCGATCGGTGCTTTCCTCTAATGCGACGTGTAGAGCACCAGCGTGTCCCCGAGCGGGCACGTCCTGGGCAGTTGGACCAAGGCCAAGGTGGCCGTCGTGCTCTACGGGAGGCAGGCCTCGGATATCCGACGAGGCCGTCGTGCTCTACGAGAGCCGAGAGGCATGTCGGGATGTCCGACGACGTCGGCGCCGTCACGGCGTGCGTATTCCACCTGAATAGGATGTCGAAACGAAAGGCCGGGTCGCGAACAAGAAGGAGCCCGTCTGCTACCTCTACGGCTACAGCATGGTGTTGTTGCGCCTCCTTGGTCGCGGATGCAGCGCGACCAGTGGAAGCTGCGATCAAGATCAAGATTGATCCGGTGAAATTAATGTCGGAGCAACGCAATACGCCGAACCGCGCGTGAGCGCTAGCGCCATGAACAACTTTAGAACCGTCATCTTCTTACGTCCGGGGGCAGCAGCACGACGCAGCACGACGACGTCCAGGTCTGGCGTCGCCGTGGGAGAAGCCGGGCCGAGGGCCATGGCCACGGGGATGAGCTGGTTGACCTAAGAGAGAGTAGTCAGGCGGCGGGTCGGGAGTACAGTCAGACGGCTACTCGGAAGCATGAGCGCGACGATGGCTGGGCATCATAGCACGTAGGGTTCAAGAGTTGGAGAGGATCAGTGGCAGGCAGCGACGCTGGGCATTGTGGGGCTCGCCATCCTAGCAAAGTCGCTTCCTCTGTCGCATCGACCCGAAGAAGTCGTGGCTCCCTCCGCAAGGCCTCCTCCACGCCGGTACGCTCTCGGTTCTCCCATCCACCTCTTCTTCCCTATGCTCAGGAACACACTGGCCAGTCGTTCACCAGAGGCAGAGGTACGGTGTTCCAGCTGTCCATCCCGGGGCTTCATGTGGTGCACGCTCCATTGCTCCACCCTAGCATGCACTATTTATCATTCATAAATATTATTGCAGCAACTTCTTATGGATGGTACTTCTATTTCACGACTTCATGTAAGATTTTGATGGTCTGTGTCAAGTCCAACAGAAATTATAGAATCAGTCTATGAACTCCTGAACGAAAAAGATCTATTTTTGTAGGACAGCTATTTTAAATGAAGTGGAAGAGAAAAGTGACGAATTAGCAAGGCTCGAGAGACCAATCAAATGCAGAACCATGTTGGACTGTAAATCTCAGGTAATGCTTGGCGTTATATATATCTGCTTATTAGTTTATAATGTTCTTCAGTCCGGTGTAGCACTGTGATCTTTCCATTATCTCTAACTATATGAAAGACGAACGATTTAGCGCCCTCTCAGCGATCGGCCACTGTTTCTGCAACAGTAAGTACTGTTGCAGGAACAGTATTAAACAGTACAACGATCCCCGCCGTCGGTCGGCGATCCGACGGCCCACAGAACACGTCCGTGACGGTTTTGCAAAAACACCCCTCCCAAAACCATAAATCAACCCGCAATCCACGAAATCGCGAGGCAACAGACCGATTTGCAATTTCCAGAAAATTGAAGGTCTTCCTTGCAAAAATGCCATAACACCTCTCCACCCTCTCCTCTCTCTCCCGCGACGGCGCAAATCACCGCCGCCGACGCGTCGTGCCGCCGCTGCACGCCCTCCATTTTCCCCTGCCCGCTTCCTCCCCGACGCGCTCATGCCTCCGCCCCGCGGTCGCCTCGAGCTCCTCTACCAACTCCGTCCCGAGCCGCCTCTCCCCCAGCGGCATAGAGGGCATAGAGAGAAGGCCGACGAGTCCAACGACACCCGGATCCGCCTCACCGCCACCCTTTCTGCCTCCTTCTCCTCCTCCTCCTCGCCCTCTCCTTCTCCTGCGGTGGAGCTGTGCTGAAGATGGCGCCTGAGGGAGGAGTTGTAGGGGCCGTCCACGACGGCCAGCACGACCAGGCTGCAGCACCCCTCCTTCTCCTCTTCCTCTCCAACTCCATCTCGGTCCGCTAGAACGACCGCCCCATCCCCAAACCATCTTCGTCGCTGCAGCGTCTCCTCCCATCGAGCAGGCTCGGCAACCTTTATAACCGATCTCCACCCACAGATAATTTCACCATAGGCCACGGTAGGAACCCTAGCTTCTTCTTTCCGTTCTCTCTCAGCCACGGCTACTGTAGTTGAAATTACCCTGTCTTCTCCTTCACAAATGTCCAGGAAGAAGCACAGGCCACAGCCGCAGCCTCAACCCCCTCCCTACCTTGCTGCAGCTAGCTCCCTTGCAGGTACCCACGCTCCTCTCTTTCCCTTTATTTTCTCCTTCCCCTTCTTCTCCACTGCACTATGCTTGATCTAACACCTGCGTACAAGGTATTTGATGAAAATCCTAGATAACAATAGCTGGTGACGATGGATGACTAAATGTTGTTATGAAAAATAAATATATCCTAGAACTTCTTGCAAAAGGTTAGCCCTCACTATGCCGTGTTTTAAAGATGGTGTTCGGTTAAGGGCACCTCCAACGGTGCCCCGCATATGGACAATCATTGTCCGAAACTGTCCGAACGGACAAAGCAGGCCTCCAACGGCAGCCCGCATGTGGACAATTGTCCGGGGGGGACATATTTTTTGCCCAAACCTGTCCCAAATTTGGTCCAGATTTGGGGAGAAAAGGGACACGCTCTGTCCGCTCTCGTGTCCGACCTGGCCCACACGACAGCCACCCACCCCACCCATTCGTCTCTCTCCCACCACTCTCCCATCTCTATCCTCTCTCTCTTTCGTCTCCAGATCGGGGCACGCCGCCACCGGCCGGTCAGGTCGACACCGCCACCGGCCAGATCGACGCGCTCCCTCTCCCAGTGACGCAGCCTTGTTCTCCATTCTCCATCTCCGTCGCCATAGCTCGGAAGCCCGAGATGGAGAAGGGCTTGCCGTGGAGGGGAAGATAGGACAGGTCGGCGGCGCTGGATAGCTCGGCGCCAGAGGAGCAGGGTCGCGACTGCGATCTCTGGGCGGCGGGATGGAGCAGGTCGGCGTGTCTGCTGCTGCGTCTCCGGACGGAATCGGGCGGAGTCCTGCTACCGGCCACTCGTTCCGTGTCTCCACGCGATGGTGGCGGCGGACGAGGACGCGCGGGCGACGGCAAGCACGCGCACGGTGAGCTGCTGCAATTTTTGGTGGTGCGTGGCTATGCTATTTCTTCCTCTCTCTTCTTCTATGTCAAAAGTCAATCTAACATAGACAAGCAGCTTCGATGTGTGACCAATCCATTAGGATTAAAATCGTCTGATTTGTGTGTGCATGAATTTTCAATTGTATTGGACAAAGAAATAAAGAAAAAAATTACAAAAGAGACATGTCCGGTGATAAATATGCGGGTGGTCGTTGGGGTCACCCCTCACCCCAAACGGACGGAGGCCTAAATTATGTCCTTTGTCCGCCCTAAACGGACAAAATATGTCCGTTTTCTGTGTCCGTTTGCGCCTGACCGTTGGAGGTGCCCTAATAGTATCAGCAGAAAATAATTATTCTAGCTTATGTATCATAAAGGAGAAAAGGGAAATGTATACATCAGTTCTATAGGTCCTAAAAATGTGCAGTTAGCAACTCAAAGCTTTCAGGGATAATAGGATATGGTCGAAATTTTGGAAGTAAAGAAAATCAACTCACCCTCACAAATAGGAAACAAAGGCATAGGAGATAGATATATTTTGAAGGACATAGAACTCGAGAATTCACCAGCAAGGGTGCATAGGTTATAGTGATGAAGAAGAGGGGTGGAGAACTAGAGGTAGGGTAGAGAGATTTTTCTATTTTGTTTGCTTAGATTGGCATCCCTCCTTTCTTTGCTATTACCAACAATCTCAGACCATATGAAAGACGAACGATTTAGCGCCCTCTCAGCGATCGGCCACTGTTTCTGCAACAGTAAGTACTGTTGCAGAAACAGTATTAAACAGTACAACGATCCCCGCCGTCGGTCGGCGATCCGACGGCCCACAGAACACGTCCGTGACAGTTTTGCAAAAACACCCCTCCCAAAACCATAAATCAACCCGCAATCCACGAAATCGCGAGGCAACAGACCGATTTGCAATTTCCAGAAAACTGAAGGTCTTCCTTGCAAAATGCCACAACACCTCTCCACCCTCTCATCTCTCTCCCGCGACGGCGCAAATCGCCGCCGCCGACGCGTCGTGCCGCCGCTGCACGCCCTCCATTTTCCCCTGCCCGCTTCCTCCCCGACGCGCTCACGCCTCCGCCCCGCGGTCGCCTCGAGCTCCTCTACCAACTCCGTCCCGAGCCGCCTCTCCCGCAGCGGCATAGAGGGCATAGAGAGAAGGCCGACGAGTCCAACGACACCCGGATCCGCCTCACCGCCGCCCTTTCTGCCTCCTTCTCCTCCTCCTCGCCCTCTCCTTCTTCTGCGGTGGAGCCGTGCTGAAGATGGCGCCTGAGGGAGGAGTTGTAGGGGCCGTCCACGACGGCCAGCACGACCAGGCTGCAGCACCCCTCCTTCTCCTCTTCCTCTCCAACTCCATCTCGGTCCGCTAGAACGACCGCCCCATCCCCAAACCATCTTCGTCGCTGCAGCGTCTCCTCCTTATAACCGATCTCCACCCACAGATAATTTCACCACAGGCCACGGTAGGAACCCTAGCTTCTTCTTTCCGTTCTCTCTCAGCCACGGCTGCTGTAGTTCAAATTACCCTGTCTTCTCCTTCACAAATGTCCAGGAAGAAGCACAGGCCACAGCCGCAGCCTCAACCCCCTCCCTACCTTGCTGCAGCTAGCTCCCTTGCAGGTACCCACGCTCCTCTCTTTCCCTTTATTTTCTTCTTCCCCTTCTTCTCCACTGCTCTATGCTTGATCTAACACCTGCGTACAAGGTATTTGATGAAAATCCTAGATAACAATAGCTGGTGACGATGGATGACTAAATGTTGTTATGAAAAATAAATATATCCTAGAACTTCTTGCAAAAGGTTAGCCCTCACTATGCCGTGTTTTAAAGATGGTGTTCGGTTAATAGTATCAGCAGAAAATAATTATGCTAGCTTATATATCATAAAGGAGAAAAGGGAAATGTATACATCAGTTCTATAGTTCCTAAAAATGTGCAGTTAGCGACTCAAAGCTTTCAGGGATAATAGGATATGGTCGAAATTTTGGAAGTAAAGAAAATCAACTAGCCCTCACAAATAGGAAACAAAGGCATAGGAGATAGATATATTTTGAAGGACATAGAACTCGAGAATTCACCAGCAAGGGTGCATAGGTTATAGTGATGAAGAAGAGGGGTGGAGAACTAGAGGTAGGGTAGAGAGATTTTTCTATTTTGTTTGCTTAGATTGGCATCCCTCCTTTCTTTGCTATTACCAACAATCTCAGACCTGGAATATTACACAGATTTCGAAGCATCTAGCAGATAGAACATGACTAGTATGTAACAACTATTGATCCGTAACACAATACGAATTCTCAGTTAGATTGACTCTTCTACATTTTCGCCAGCTCTAGCTCCCGTACCTGATCTGTTCTGGTGCCTTATGCGCCTGACATCTGTACCAAAACATGTATTGATCTATGGGCTTCAGAAATCAAAAAACCAAGTGACTTCTCTTCTTCTAAAGAAGTGCATCCATGCCTGTGCGTGATCAGTGCTGGTGCCTTATGCGCCTGACATCTGCACCACAACATGTATTGCTCCATCGGCTTCGGAAATTAAAAGACCATGTGACTTATGTCTTCTAAAGAAGTGGAGCAACTAGTTATGTTTACACCAAAACTTCCTTGTCTCACTTAATGCATGTATAGGCACTCACTGTCAAAGACGCACACATTGATGTGTTTCCTGATTAGCAGGTGTCTATCCCATCATTATCTTCTTAAGAGCCCTTTTTTATGTGTGCATTCCTCAACTTCTATCAAAATTTACGTTCTTAAAACCATTATACTGTCTCCTGTTAAACAATAAACAAAGTTGAGATAAAACTACACCTATTGAATAAATTGTACCTTCAAAGGCCATTATTCTGTTTATTCAGTTCAGAGTTAGAGATGATTGCTTTTCAAACAAGTGATATGAACTATTAATCTTCTCGCAGCAAGGACGATATGAGTCAAATGGCTTGCTACTCCATGAATTTGGCTCACTATTCCCCCCTCAAACGTTTACTTGGCTCACTTAGCCCTCCTAAAGTGTAACTTATGGTACACTTGAGACTTGAACACCCCCCCCCCCCCCCCCCCCCCCCCCGTACCAAGGTTTTGGTCTAACTTGGCTGTGGGTTACGCTACTCATTCAAGGATTTGCTACCCAAGGCATGGACTGGACCTCACATAGACCTAGCTGACTTGATCGAACCTGACCGCAATTTGTTCATCTCACTCAGTTGCTTGTCCAGCTTCAGATTCGCATCACTGTTGCCTGGAGCTTCTGCGGCAGTCGGCACCAGTGCTAGGTCATGACATGATGCTCCGCGGTATCTGGGAGGCAAGCTTTGTCGGCAGCGGTTCGTGAAACATGGCTTCGATTGGTTTGAGTCTTAGTTTAGGGGGTTTAAGTGGAACCAATTAAAAATTCGGGGTCAAATTTGAGCATAGAGAGTCTGCAATTACCTTCTATATGTAGTCCACATGTTTTCCTGTGACCTTCATATCTTAGGTCATTAATAAAAAATTGTTTCATTCTGCAGGGACAAGGTGCATGCTCTCACCGTGAGCCAGTCAATGCTGCTGCTGAAGAAGTGCCACTAACAGGATACAACAATCCAAGGGAGACTGAACATTTGGTGTACAATCCAGATATAAACGAAGCTAATGGGCACAATATTGTTATGATGGGAGCCCAAATGAAACTAGACCTTTCAATCCTGTGAACCCCTGAATATGATGATTGGCCATTTGATATTGTTGAGGGTGATGTTGTACCCACAGACTGCTTCTCTCCAGCTCACCCTTCATCCATTCCTGTGGTCGCTCGGGGATCTCCAATTATGCTGCAGCAACCAGTTGGTATAGTGGAACTGGAAACACCAACGAAGTCACCAATGCCACCTAAGTATACCATCAGCCCCACGACTCGTCGCTCAAAAGATTGTCACCGGTGCGGTGAGGAAGGACATTTCACTGTGAACTGCCCTAAGAATACTACTTGTCACAACTGTAATGTGGCCGGGCACTGGGTGAAGGATTGCCCTAAACTACACAGCAACAGATCGTAAGAACTAAGCATAGGAGAGGGTATCCTCATGGCTGTGGGCTTCTGAAAGTAAGCAGTGACAACTTGTGGCTAGTGTCCTCCTCCATAATTATCGGTTTTACCGGGGCAGTCAGTTTAGGGTTTAGTGTTAAAGATACAGCTCTGGCCACCTGCTAAACTAACGTGTGCTGACTGTAAGGTTAATAATATTTATGTCCATTATCTGCTTGGTTGGTAACTTGTAATATGCAGAAAGGGCAGTAAACTTGTAGTTCTTATCTTAGAGTATGTATTTATAGTACTTTAAGTATGCATATTTTATGTGCTTGAATGGTATCCCACGTATATGAATTTTACTGATAGGGCACTACGGCGTGTGAATGTGTGTTTTGTTCTGAAGTTCTTTTTTGATGCAAATGGTTGATGAACAAAGGAGACAAGATAAACAAGATTGTGAGGGGATTCATTTGGACTGGCGACGAGGGTGGCACCCGTCACTCCCTGGTTAATTGGAAGACGGTGTGTCGGCCAAAGGAGCTGGATTGCATTGGAGTTGCAGCCTGGAGAGGTTCGTTTCTCTCAAGTTATGCTGGCCATGGCTACAATGGACTGACCCCGAGTGCCCCTGGGTCGATCGAATCTGCCTTGCGATGACTCGGAAATGACAAAAATCACACTAGGGAGTAAGAGCACTGCTCTATTTTGGCAGTGTCTGGACACATCAAGTTCCAAAGTAACTCGCATGAAAACCACATCAGCTTGTAAGTGTTCTTTATGAAAGTAATTCGCATCAAAACCACATCAGCTTGTAAGTGCTCTTTATGAATATGTATGTGCATTTTTATCTTCTGTCATGTTCGTTGAGTACAGAAAGCACCAGTGGGATTTCCGAACGGCGACTAGACACTGGTCAAACAATACATGGCATGTAGGACATGATAACAAATCGAAACAACTGCATGTCTGCATCCATTTCATTTAACATTCAGATTGAGCAGGTGAGGTTCTCTTCTCTGACTGAATTCTTATTCAGTTTCAAAGACTTGACCTGAACGACCAGGGCAAGGAAATGACCTCGATCCATCCACCGTACTTACTGGTCAATCAGGGTCAGCTTAGTTGAATCGGTCAGAAGATTTCAAGCCGAGAGAAGCCTGGATGGAAGCTTCTCTGCTTTGACTCTCAACTCTGAATTCTTCTCTCATCGGCCTCAGAAAAGCATCGACGATCCAGTGCAGTGACATGATGGAGTATATATTTTCCCGCACGGGGTGACCGTGAGAAACAATGGTACGGATGAATGTGACGTGTACGTACGTGCTAAGAGTTGATCAACGCATCGGTGATCACTACGTACTAATAGTACGGATGGAAGCTTGATGACGAAATGCGTACATGTGATTGCCCATCGGCGATCACTGGTCGAGGACTCGAGGAGGGTACTACGCCAAAACACCGGAAAGATCCAACTGTCTGGTTTACTTTTCTCTTTCCAAGCGCACGTGCTTAGAGTTTAGACCAGTAACGATGTCACATGAGACTAATTGGAGCAAGGAGCACGGCAACTTGTTCTTTCTTTGTCCGTGGCACACACATGTTTCATTCATATAAAACAAATACACGCACAACATATATGTCAAAAGTCGAACTTTTTTTGCAAGCGGCCGGCAGCGGGTTCCTGCATTTCCCCGTAGAATAATAGAGTTACCAGGTTTATTTTTGAAACACATGAGAAAACCAGATACAGCCGGCACGGAGCCTTCACCGGTCATCGGCGCGGCGGAACCTAAATACGAACACACAGCCAAACATCACAAGTATCAGCATTGCCCAAGGGGAGATAAACCAAGACCGTGCAGAAGAGCGGTATTGAGCCGCCCAAAGAACATGCGCCCGAAGAACCATGAAGCGTCAGCAGCATCATACACTCTAACCATGGCCAACCGCCACACCGGTCCCAAGGCCGTGCATATCAGAGCCACGGGCTATCTCACCCAAGTGACCCTAGACGACACCAAACAACCACCATGAAGGGGCTCCGGAGCCTCCGCTTCAACATCTAAACATTTGCAATACACAAACCGGATCCGAGTACGCGCACTAACCAAGTCAGACGGATAAGCCACCCAAGCGGACATAGACGACACTCTATGCCCAGAGATGACACCCGCCAAGAAGACGGTGATTCCAGAGCTGTCGCTCTAGCTTACACACAAGCCCCGAGGTTGCGCACCAGACCAAGCCAGCAATCTTCCCGCCCTTGTGGTAAAAATTCCCATCGAAGTCTCTTTCCCATAGAGATGACACTGCAAAGCTTTCCACGGCCGCAGTTCGACTCCAGTCATCCTTCCCAAGGTCGCTGCCCCAACATCCTTCACACGAGCCGACGAGACAAAACCCCGTAGGAACCTAGGCCTCAGTCGCGACAAAGGTCGGGCCTCCAAAACAATGCCTCAAACAAGGAAGGGATGAAAACGCCAAAGTTGCTCGTCCCGCTATAGCCGGAGCATGGGCTTTCACCTAGAGCGTCTACAACCACACGATAAGAGAGAGGATCTTCACGATAGCTCCACCATGAAGGTAGAACGTCACCCGAGGGTGTCGCCACTACAGGCTTGACTGATCGATCGGAGAAAAGTTTTCACTGGAAGCTATGCTGCACCCGTCCAAGGTGTGTCGGACCCAAGGTCCGGCAAGCCAACTGCCATCACCACTAGACCACCCTTTGCACTACAAGGCACTACACACCAAGCAGCATCACCGCCATCGACAACAACCACAGGCAGCCCTAGCCCTTGTAACTCCCGCCGAAGGTTGGCACACTAGGATGACATACAATATGTCATAATAAGTCTAAAACAGAACAGTAGGATGATAAGGTGAAACCAAATTTTAGAACACCTCCAAAGATGTTCAATTTTGGTCACCATGAGGACTCAGCCCGGACAATCCGTGTGATGTCTGCACTCTGCAACCATACCAGAGACGACGTGGACTTAGCCTGGACTTATCGTGCACATAATAAGTCACTCGCTTTTATTTCGGTTTAGGGGTGAGGCCAAATTGTTTCCCTTTCTAGGTCATGTTTTGGGTCATAGGTTTTGTTTTTGTTTGTTTTAGAATTTTAGATTGAACATTGTGTTCCAAGGTGTGGATCCTCCCTTCGGGGATGGGGTTGCCATGTATCCAATAGATTGAATAAATTGTGTGAAGGGTCTTGTCTTCTTCAAATATCATCAGGCTTAAGGTGTGAGGCGTGTTGTTTATCATCACGTTGCATGTTGGATTCATTTCGTCACTTCAGTTTGTGTAAATTACTTCCACGATTGGAAGAGTTGTATCGGATTCAAGTGGATCAAGAGCACCGTGAAAGATCGGGCATAACAATCCATATGGCCAACTCCATGGGACGTCGCCTCAACGCCATTCCTGGAGTTGCCGCTTGTCGCCCTACGCCAGATCTGCGTACCACTGTGTGCCTCAACCCAACTCTTGCCGACGCCTAGAGCTGTCAAGCCACATGTGTGGCCGCAGAACCAGCTTCACAAGCGACATGGGGTCGGTGGTGGGGAGGTGAATGGCTCCGTAGCGCTAGGGTTGGACCAGAGTCAGCTGCGAAGATGTGGTTGGTGGTGGGGAGGGGAATGGCTCCATGGCGTTAGGGTTGGACCCAAGTCACCCAATCGAGCGACGCGGGAGTTTGGAGTTTTTCTTTTCTCTTTTGACTCAAACATTTATATACGCAAATATTCCATAACTTTTTCTTAGATAAGTTCTAACATCTCGGGTTAATACCTTAAATTAGACATGCCTATTATTTTATTTTTCATCATCACGATATTGTCATGCATTAAATCGAAAAATGTCAAAATATTGTTTTATGTGAATGTTACTACCCACCTTCCAGATGGTAACGTAGATCAATATGATGTGCATGATAGTAATCTATCTTACTCCCGACTATGAGTAGCCGAAAATGATTCCACCACTCATTAGAATTCTCTGAATTAACATTTGCCATCTGCCACACTACCTCCGTGATGATAGGATTGACCTGATACAGATTACATGTACAAATATATAATTTTCCCAAGAACGAGAGATTCAGCTAGTCACTTTGTAGGAAACAAATAATATTCAATCTTTTTCTAAAACGGGGCAATTCCTTAATATTCGGTTTTAAAACAATGGATGGTATTTGTATGCCCATTGCCCCCCATGGTAAAACATACTGTATATGCCAAGATCCCTCGTCCATGTTGGCGGTCTCCTAAAAATAGTAAACATGGGTTGGTTGACACAATAAGACAAGGCAAGCACCCCATTGACCAGGTGACGGAAAAAACAATATAAGCAAGGAGACACTTTAAGCGTCTGAAAAATTGAAGGGGTTTGGTGCAAATTGTTCAGGAATGTTTGTTCAGTCCTTATAAATAGCTTCAAGAACCACAGGAAGCTAGAATCACCAATCTCCGGGTACCTTGTGTAGTAATTCCGATTGGATAAGATCCAAAGCTAGCTATAGCTGCTGCTTGGCTACGACCTAGGTAAAGAGATAAGGATTGGATTCTTGGAGAATTGGGTTCAGAATAATATCCAAGCGAATTAGGCACCTACTGTGCACCCAAATCTATTACTAGAGCCAGCGGACTAATGCAAAGCAAGAGATTCTTGGTGCCAGTGGCATGCAGCTGGGAGAGACCAGTGACATCACGAAGGATACCAATTGATGCTTCCTGGTGTTACGAGACAGAGTTAGAGTTGCTCTTGAATTTCTCCACTTGAGGTGAGCTAGCTAGCTCTTGCAGTATCTCTCTATTTATAGATCCTTAACTAGCTGATGTGTGATTAAGTAGCTGCTGCATACATGTGTACAACAAACCCAGGAAGTCAGGTTATGACCTAGAAGTGTAATTGTGTGTACAGGTTCTTGAGATACTCTTGTAGTGATCGAGCCAAGAAAAGATGGCGTCCTCGTCCTCATCCTCGGCGGCGGAGGTGGTGGCGGAGAGCGTGGTTTGCGCGAGGCAAGGACGCCACCGGCAGCGATATGAAGGCTGTTATCGACTTGTCTCAGGGTACTTAACTAATCGTCTTGTTCCATTCTCTGATCTCTTCATTGGACTCGAAAGCTCACCTTAACTCTGCAAAGTGCAAACCAAATCAGATCGATCTCTCCAACAATTTCTTAGTCACATGAAATTACATGCCGTAAGACGTTTCTGAAGAACAAGCAAGAAAACGGCAGGATTTAGTGCTTATTTTTTCTGCCGAAATGACTCGATGCAAACTGATCAACTATATTAAAAGGAATGATTAACATTGCAAATCTATATGGAACTGGTTTACATATGGATTACCTTTAGCCTAGGCACCATCTCAAGTATGTGTCTTTTTTTTTGCCTTGAACAGATGCATCCCTTACATGCTCAAGGACGAAGATGGTGACACTGGCTGCTTTCTGAAGGATGATCTTGTGCTGGACAGGCTCCAAGTACTCATGATCTCGACGCCTAAGCGAAGCGATCTCATCTTCCCAAAGGTAAGTCAATCAATCGAGGAAATTATCTGGTGATATGCAATAAAATTAGTTCAATCATGTGAAGAATCTAAATTATTGCTCATAAGTTCTTCAGAAACTGCCATGGGAAAGCTCGTGCTGACAAGGTTGTGATGTGGCTGGTCTGATCTGGTCTGGTCTTTGTAGGGTGGATGGGAAGATGACGAGAGTGTCGAGGAAGCTGCCTGCAGGGAGGCCTTCGAGGAAGCCGGCGTCAAGGGCACTATAAACGTAGGCCTCTCTCTCTCTCTCTCTCTGGTGATGACGTGGCTCATAAATATTAAAAGACTAGTTAATGATCAGGAACATGCGTGTATTGCCATGATGAGTCACTCGTGGCAATTTCTGTTCTTTGCATTGGAACGGATAGAATGGTCAATGTTAAGTGGCTAGCATAGCAGCTTGGAAAGTAAGTTGCCTATTCGTTGCGTACGAGTGGTTGTTGACTCATACTCTCTCGTTCCAAATAATTGACTTGGTTTTATCTAAATATGATGTATCTATAGTTGTTGGTGTCTAGATACATCATGTGTAACCAAATGTGTATCAATTAAATCCGAACGGAGTGAGTAGAAAGCAATGTTCTTTTTGGAGCGGTATTTTCTTTTATCTCTCTCTCTTCTTCTTCTTCTTCTTTTTTTGAAGTTTTTTGTAGGGTGGTTTTGGAGCGACACGGTATATTGCAAGAAATATACTTGTTGACATGAAACAAGTAAATTTGGAATAGTAGTCTAAGCAACGACATCAATTTGATACTATGCAATAAAATTGGAGTATGTGTGCATCATTTTGATGCAGAGGCCGAGGATCCGCATCCTCTTTTCTAAAAAAAATCAATGCATTAAATTACCAAAGACCTGCACGCATGATTGGTATGTCAGAGTCAAGTAGCAACAAATGTACCAATCCTTTTTTTTCGGGTAAAGAAATATACCAATCCTTGGTTTTGTTAGGTGGCCAACAATTTAAGTCCTATGCTTGACAAGTACTATCATGCTAGTCGGAATGAAACAATATGAAGTACATTTCTTGCACACGACTTGCATATGCGGTGGCATATAGAACGGCTTGAACTTTCTGACTGTTAATGTGCTTCGAGAGGAGGCATGTGCTTAAGTTGGGTGTTATAAACAAAAATCTGGATACCTTTTTTTTTAATTTCAAAAATCTGGATACTGATAATTGCCAAAACAGTTAATGCTCAATTTATCAAAAGTAGGGGAAAAGTTAGCAAAAACTGAAGATGTGGCTTGAATTCAGGGGGCTCCACTGGGAGAATGGATCTTCAAGAGCAAGAGCAAACAGAGCAGCAGCGGACAGGAAGGGGCTTGCAAGGGCTTCATGTTTGCACTGCAGGTCACTGAGCTGCTGGAATCATGGCCTGAGCAGATCACCCACGGCAGGAGATGGGTGAGCACATCTCATCCTACACCTGCAATACGTTGCACTCTTATAGATGCAGAATACATATCAGCAACTCTTAGGTAACTGAATTTTGTGTATTTTGTTATTCAGGTACCAGTCCAGGAGGTGGATAGTCTCTGTCGGTACGACTGGATGCGAGAAGCGCTCGACAAGCTCAAGGAGCAGCTGCTGTTTGGAAGTAACTTCAGTGCGCCGCCATCACCGGAGTTACCAGACTCATCTAGCCTCTACCTGGTGGTGTCACCGGCTGTACCTCAAGAAGCTGTGGCCTTGTGCTAATGCCCTGCTGGTTTTGCTCTTTATCTGAACCTCCAGAAGCTGATGCTTCGGGTCCTGATGAACGGTGATGTTTCAGGCTTCTCATATGCAGAAAAAGATGATGCAATATTGTAAAATCATGCCAATCACTGCAAGGGTGTTACTTGTCGTTAGACAATTAATAATTGTTCTATAGAGGATAGATCTGAAAACTAATGGGGGAGAAATGGTTGCTAACAGCCACATTTCAGTTGTGAAATGTATCAGCCTTATTTAACTGTATCTTTATTCTTTAAATCTTGATAATGTTTTCCTTCAAGTCATAAAAAGTGCAATGGCACCTGAAGACCAGTATCATTGAAATATAGTACGGAAATGAGCGCTGAGAGTTCACATGAAATCAAAATTATTCAGTACTATAGTGTTCATCACAGGAAAATGCCATATTCAGGATTTGGCATATTACACACCCAGACCAATCATCATCTTAAGAAAGCTAAAAGGAAAGAAAATAATTAAAGATCTCGTAGCTTCATCAATAAGGTTTGTGATCACAATGACAGAACCATAAATCTGATGGAGCAAGCAGCAAATCATGAATGGACCGATAACTGATAACAGAGGCAGTGTTTGATATATGCCAAGGCAGAAATCAAATGCCTTATACTATCAGAAAAAAATACATCACTGCTGGGAGCTGGAGACAGCAACAACAAAAATACATTACTCACATGCCAGATTTTCTACAGAAGACCAACAGATTATACACTGAAAATAAGGCCGGTTAGCATTTTACAAAGCTTAAACCCTAATGTTTGAATCAGCAGAAAAAGTAAATGATACACCAGGAATGCTACTTCTAAGAAATCAGCTACTTTTATACTGATACTACTCCCTACCACATACATGTACAGTTGAAGCAGTCCACTTCACCCACTTATTCAGAAGAATATAAGCCTTCTGTGGGATTGTGAGCTATATACAGAGGGAGATGTCCATTTATTTGCTCAAGACTCTGGTCCTGGTTTCCCCTTTGATAAGGGGCTAAATGCAGCTGCAGGATCCGGAGATGCTAGGCCACCGTTTGGTGGGCCCAGACTACCAGCTACCACCGAGTCACTAACCAGGTCAAAGTTGATTCGGGTGTTGATTCTCCTGCTGGTGCTGCAGGTTCAAAATGAAATGAGTGATGGCACTGTGTCGTCAGCACAACTTCATGTCGCAAGAAAAATGTCTTGTTTTTTAAGAAAGTTGACATACTAATTTAGACGTTTATTTATTGCAGCCAGATCTTTAGATGGGCTTTGATAAGCATGGGTGCTTTCGCCAATGCATGCATAGAAACTCCTCGAACTTGGTGAAAGTAACGCATCCTTCTGTAGAGTGAAGTAGGGAAGCATGGTTGCAAAGAGTTAGTTCACAAAGATACAGTTATACTAGCCTAGCCCATGTAGGGTGCAAAATAAAAGGTTAAACACAACTAATTACATGTTTATAACTTATATTTCGCTGCACTCGCACAATCAATGTTTTAAAATAAACCACTTGCTAGTGGAATGGCAGAGTATAGAACAACTCAAAGTGACTGTTATCGCAAATATGCGGGGTTCTGATGTTAAAGCAGACCATGCCTCCACTATAGCAGACAGAGTCTACTAGCACCGGGATGGTTCAGCTTCTCATTTTTTGTCACTGGCATATCCAACCTCTTGGCTGGCCCCCTGACTACCCATAAGTTAGTAAGTCTCTACTTTGCATGGATATAATAGAAGTAATAATATTGCTCCAGCAAACATAGCCAAGCTCGGTGTGCTCGCAATATCCTGGCCATGTGCTAGTGCTGACCATCTCTATCCACAAACTGGAGCACTAGGGAAAATCCCACCTAATAACCTAAGAAAAAATTCTGCATTTATATCAAAGCTTTCAGTTTATATGTTTCTCTATAAACATAATAGCAGTACCAAAGGGTTGGAGTTTCAGGCATAATGGTTTATTTTAAAAATTTATGTTTTTTAAAGTGGTTTCATGAACACGTCAACTACTGCAACCTTTTTCTTATATCAGTTCATTATTATCTTTTATGTGCCAGTAAAGAAAATATTGTCAAGAGTATAGCTTTTAATTAATGAGTGTCTCAGTGCTTCCCACGCTCGTATTATTTGAACCATGGACAATTTTTTCTCTTCGTGAAAAAACATACCTATTAGCCTGGGCGTGCCTAGAATAAGTGAAATGTGGTGACACGAGAAACCATTGCAGTAAAAAGTGTTAGGGTGTTACAACCCCTCTGAACAGTTCAAAAGGTATTCTGGTGACTTCTACGGAGAATTTAGAACATAAACACACTATATGGAAATATCATGCATAAATCTATCAAATTAAAGGAACACCGACAGCCGAAAGGATACATAGGTCAGCCTAAGAAATTACATATACTGGATGAAGAAGAAACGAAGAAAGTAAAGAGATTGAATATGGAAGATGAGCAGACACATAAATCACACCTTCGTTTGCCGCAGAGGAGAAACATAAACATTATGGGAAGATGAAACTTTCTTTGGGGACATATCTGGTAGATTAGAGAAGGGAGATGGCTTTGGTGACCCAGGAATTTGGCCTACAATGCAGGTAATTAAAATGATATTAGTTAATTACAAGTGAATAGACATAAGATAAACCTGAAGAGGAGAGCAAATACTATTAGGATTCTTCTTGTCGTCCAGACGAGCACCAGAAGGGATTAGTGCCACCAGGAAAGGCTTGACTGCTGGAACAAACACCTCATTATAAAAAACAATGATATCAACATGGCGTGATCCGAGTCCCTGCCAGAAAGAAAAAGAATTGTCAGACTAGAATAACAACAAAGAAGAATCATAAGTTCAGGAGAGAGTTGTCAGAAGAAAAGAAAATAAAGTGAAATCTCATGTTCAGGTACATACTCCATTGCGATTTGTACTCCCAACAAAGACACTTCTAAAAACTTCTGGTTTGCATTGCTGTTCCCTTTTGTAATTGTTAACAATCTCCTTGAACGTCAGTGTTAATTGAGAAACCTGTCAGAAAGCATTAGTCAGCTCAGAGAAAGCGA
This sequence comes from Poa pratensis, assembly GCA_947311845.1. Classification (NCBI taxonomy): domain Eukaryota; kingdom Viridiplantae; phylum Streptophyta; class Magnoliopsida; order Poales; family Poaceae; genus Poa; species Poa pratensis. The sequence goes on from CAMZMU010000041.1 coordinate 100,998,723, forward strand.
AAGAAAGAATAGGAAGCTCATTAGCTAGCATAAGCGAGACCTTTGCAACACCATAGAGGGAGCAAAGAATAAGTTGGTCGACGTGTCTATTAAAAAATAAAGCTGTCTGTTGATCAAGAATCTGCTTGAAAATATTATAGACACGCTCTGTTTGTTCCACATAGCGAAGCCTTTCACACAAGTTTCTTATTCTAATAGCAGCCAACTTCAAGATCTACAAAAGTTGCAGCAAGGAATTAGAAATTTGAACAACAAAACTAAATGGTAGAAAATGAAGGTTTAACTAAAAGGAGACCCGCACTTTGGAGAAGAAGATGTGAACCCCTACTTCGGCGCATTTTTCATTCCCGCCAACAGGGTTTTTAACAGTGGGGCTGCACAAAGAAACAGGTGATAAATATAACCATCGGAAAAAATGTGAATGTTTGGTTAGCAGAAAATTAGTATTTTTAAACTAGTGAAATAATATGAGATGTGAGACAAACCTTGCAAATGTCGACTGGAGATTATGCCATTTTGCTTTCAGCATCTGGCTTTGCTTTGATGGTGGTGTCTGCAAATTTTGGTCTACCAATGTGTTCCTGGATTCATTGCATAATCTCTTCGGTGACTGAGCATCGCCATTGTCGTCTACATAGATATGTGATAAATAAATATAAAAAAGGCCAGAAGAAACTTCAAAATGGCCTAGCTGTGTAAGAGTTCGTAACTGCGTTTAAAATAAATCACAAATAAGTTCCTACGATTACTGGACTTCAGAGATCTTGAATGATGAACACTAGAATGCCGCATATTGGTACATCATTCATTGTGCAAGAATCTCTCAGCTCTAAGCAATCATGCTAAAATTGATATAAAGGAAAATAGGGACCCCAGGATAGTCTGCGGAAAATAAGGTCCATGATAAGTGACGCCTAGGCGTCCAGGCGCTCCCCCTCCGCCCCAAGAATTCGACCGCCTTTGGCGCCTTTCCGTACAAGGCGCCCGCCTAGGCGTCGCCTAAGCGTCTAGGCGCTCCCCCTGGACGCCCCTCCGCCTTTAAAACCATGATTTTAATTGACTCACATATATTTAGATATAGATGTACCTAACACTAAAATGTGTCTAGATGCATCCATATGTAGATAAATGTGAGTCAATTAAAATGGAACGGAGGGAGTACGTGGTTAAGAAAACAAATATGCTCACGGACCAGCCATAGTAAGCTAGTATGCACAGTTATGGATGACTAAGTTTATTGCAACCTCAGGTTCAGCTGATGCATAATACTTTCTTTCACATTATATACAGGCTGGTCTTTAGATTCCCTAAGGTTAAAAAAAAGGTCTTTAGATTCCCGAGGCTATAGTTTGTCAGCACAAACTGTCGATAGTAGTCTCGAGCGTATTATCGTGCTAGCATATACCTTACAACAGTGCAGCCAAACTGACACCTAAACTAATGAAAGAATCACAAGCACTGTGCGATCGAATAGGTAGATAAAGTACTATGCAGTAAAACTGATAAGACTAACAATCTGTAACTAACAACCTAAAAAAAAAGGACCACTTGTTTTGAAGATTGGAAACAGTTGATCTCAAAAAACTTCAAATGAAGGCAAGGCTGAGTAGCAATACCTGGACTAGCAGCCCGCTTTTTAGATGGTGTAGCTGGCAAGTCTTCAGAATGAATATTCTGCCGTGCTACTATGTCATCAAGAGATGGCATTGGTTCAGCCAAAAGACCAAGGCGATTTATTTCCGGAGCAAGTGATGGCCTGGCAACGACCAGTGAATTGTACAATGACGAACCTTTCTCCCATGCCATGCTTTCTAAAAGCTGTTCTTCTAATGAATTTAAATGTCTTTTCAATTCTCTTGGAAGGCTTTCTTCATGTCTTACAAAGTTCTCAATTATCTTGCTCAAATCAAATGCAGTTATACCAGTACTCTCCAAGACAGCGGGGAACATCATGATGACTGTCTTATGTGTTGCCAAAACCAGTTCAGCTGAACATGCAATCAGGCATCGGTGAAAACGCTCATTTGACAACAATGGAGTCAGATTACTTATATTATTATTGAGTGATTCTGCTCTGCAGATTGCCTCCAACACTCTATAGTACAACTTGGAGGCCTCCATTTTTCTTGCTTCAGCCCATGGAATATCAAAGGCATTTGAACAATTGAGGCCTATGGAACCACCCCAGTCGCCAGAAGACTTAGTTGGAAAAATCGCTTCCAAAACTATGCTGACCCTTTTTGTTATATCACACGTCAAATCTGTATCACAAGACGAAAGAAACTGCTCAAGCTTAGACGAAGGCTTCTCTGGCAATGAAGATATCACCTCACGAAGCCACTTAGCAGTTGTCATGGCGGAAGTCACTGGTGTCATGTGCATTATCTTAACTGAACCACCATTGACAGGTGACGAAGGGGAACTAGGGACAGTCAACATGTTCTTTATTGTCTTTGTAGGCGAGGCTAATGTTTCAAAGACACGCTGCAAAATGAGAGGTGAATCACAATCATGTGGTAAAGGAATTCAGTGTAGACTACTGACATAACTATAAATTATTTAGGATACCTTTGGGTAGCTTATATTAGTCGAACCTCCAGAAGCATTTTTAGCACTGACTATATTGTCATTATTCAAAAACATTTTCAAATCAAGCTCCCCTTCCCAGCTAGTGGTTCTACTTAGTTTCTCCAATTTTCCCAAATTTGACTGAAAACACTCCTTATCAAGGAGATCCTTGAAATGCATCAGTCCATCTGCCACCATAACAATAAAGCAACACATCAGCTAATTAAACCATAGCCAGATAAACAGAAAATAGCATGCTAGCACGCGAGAGAAAGGTTATTCAGAGTCATGCCTGTATCTATTTTAACCAAAGTTTCAGTTTTGCACTCTGAAGCCTTTACTGCTTTCTTGCTGAAGAACTCCTCTATAGCCTTGTGAAACTTCCCCATCATTTCTTTCAAGCGATCTTCAGAGGTATGATAGTTATGACATAATGAAGCAAGAAGATCCACACCCCTCACTGTTTGTTTTACTGAATTGGAAATTTAGAACAGCAAAAACAAATTGTATGATAGTTATGACTATGTGTTGCAATGCTGAGAAATAAATAAAGAATGTGCTTTGAAGAAGCAAATTGATATGAGGGTGAGAATTATTACTTAAGTGAGAAGAACCTACTATTGTGAAGCTCCTGAATCTAGTGGGCACATGAATTAGAAGTATGGCCTGCCACAAATTAAAAAAATCAACCAATTAAGACGAAGAAAGGATAAGAGTAAGTGATGACTATTTGGGAAACTGGTAACTTGAAAATAAGTGCTAGCTCTCATTACAAAAGGTTGAAAAAAAGTATAACAAAACAGAAAAGAAGAAGACTGACCAATATGGCAACTAATCCATGGATGCAGGATACCAGGTCCTTAAACAGTTCTGGTGATTTTGAACGGACGGCTATGAAAAGCAGCCAACCAAAACAAAAGTATTCAGGATTATTTGCAGTCGATCTAGGCTCCTGACCAGTACTAGCACTTGAGAATAGCTCAGTAAATGCATTACGATAGAACCTGGCATATTGTGCAAACATATGTTAAAACTATAAATCATTCGCAAAAAAAATGTTAAAATTATAATTACCATGCAGAGAAGATAAACAATCTCAAGATAGTCGGCTACTCCCTCCGTTCCTGAAAGTTAAGGCCTATAATTTTTTTTCAAAAGTCTAACAGTGTAAGTTTGACCAAGTTTTCAGAAAAATAATTAACATCTACTCCCTCCGTTTTTAAATGTAAGATGTTTTATGTGCCTCACATGTTGTCTAGATGCATACTAAAATGAGTGAACATACACACTAAAATATGTCTAGATACATTTGTATACATATGAATGTGGACAAATACTAAAACATCTTATATTTAAAAACGGAGGGAGTACAATACCAAATAAACTAGAAAATTTCTCGGGAATATTCAGGATTAGATTGGGCACAATTATCGAGAATCTAAATTTAATCGATGTAGAATATTTGTTAATTTTACAACTAAAATTGATGAGGTAATTGTATGGATAAAAGAATTTATAATGCGAATAGTTTTCATGGATGTATAAAAAATCATTAATAAATGTGGGATGCCATGGATAACTAATGGATCAAATAGTGGATGATGTGGCTTAAGAAATAGATGATGTGTGATTAATTAGTGGAGATCACATGGACAATTGATTGGTTAAGAGAATGGATGATGTGGATAGCTTGCATGTTGAGATAGAAAAATAATTAATAAAGTTAGTGGGGTTTTCCTTTATAAGAAGTATAGATACCGTTAGAAACATCATGAAATATATTCTCACATGATATCTGTATAGTATTGTAGTTTTGGGTCGTTTTTTCAAAAAACTTGGTCAAACTTTACATTGTTTGACTTTTGAAGAAATGTATAGGCCTTATTTTCAGGAACAGAGGGGGGTATATATTAGGTGTTACTTGTAACACATTTGTAACGAAATTATGAACTTCACATCCCACCAAAAAATAAGTAATACACCGGCTATACTATTATCAAACTGAAAGTAATCTAAGGCACATAGAAGTTTTCACCTGCTTACATCTGCCAACAGATTTACCAAACTCTGCAATTGCTTCAGCTGGAATCACAAGTTATAACACCAACAGAGAGTTAACTAAGTTAGCACCTCCTGAAAACTCATCTTAATCTGTTAAAAACAAAAGAGCATCAACCCACCTCTAGTTGATCTTCCCAATCGGATCCATACCGGCTCCGTAAAATTGGGTCAATCTTTGAATGAAACTGTTGTGATTCCTTGAAAAAGTCATCATACCTGCAAACAAAACCAAGGGGAACCCCAACCAATTCAACCAAACGCTAAGGTTTCGCTAAACCACAATTAGAATCATCATAACAAAGCACCACCCACTTGAGCTTGCAACCCTCCAAGATCTTCCACAACCTAACCCTGGAGCTCTCCTCCTTCATCCCCTTCAGCTTAGCCGCGCAGTACAACACAAAAGCGTAGCCCAGCCTCTCCACATCCTCGAGCTGCAAGGATCCAAACTTAGCACGACGTCGCACGAGAATCGAGAACTTCCGCAGAAAAGACAGCACCCCTTACCGATTTGCTCCCAAACGAGGACGGCGTGAGAAGAGCGCCCTTCCCCTCCTCCAGCAACGCGCGGCCTCGCTGGCGACGCCCTTGTCCACTCCGAGTTCCTGCATCAAACCTCTAACCGTTAGACACCGAATTCGCACCCGAACGCCAGAAGGATTTCAGCAGTGGGGAAGAAAGATCTGAGACCTGGCAGAGATCCGCAAAGCGCGTCTCCACGGCGGGAGGCGACGGCGCCATGGAGTACGCGAATTGTGCACTCACGGCCGAGTTTTCAGAAGCATCACACGGCGCAGGCGACGAGGCCGACGGGGAATCCACCGGATTACGGAGCTCTGGCGAGCTAGGGTTCGGGGATTTGGGGATCGGGATTAGGGAGAGAAGGGTTGGATTGCGAACTTATTCGCTCGGAGGGGCTTGTGGAGAAATTTTCGTTGTCTGTCTCTTCCCGCTTATGCCCGGTGGGGTTTGCTCAATATCTGAGGTATTGTATGGTTTAAGAGGGGCTGGACTGCAAAAGTTGGGCTACTGTTTCCGTTAGTATTGACGTGGTTTGGGGTTGGGGCCAAGCGCGGGAAAGGAAGTCCAGTTTCTCCTTCGTAACCGCCACCGCCACTTACCCAATAAAGAGACGCCACCTGGAAATACACTATTGCTGGTTCCCAATTTGATTTTAAGTTTTCCTACATTTTATACTTACGCAAGTTACAATCACACCAGCGATCACGAGTTTATCGTCACAATCTCACTTACGTAACCGGAGGTCAAATCAGTTGACCACTAACACCTCAAAGAGGGGCATAAAACCCGAGACCCAAACTTGAACATGTATAAATTGAACCCGAAAACCCCGAACGATTTTTTTGGGTGGCAACGTTAGTAAATAAAATTTATTCGGAAAAGTTAGATTAACACTCACGGTACCCAAAACCCTGATTAAATAAAAGCCCAATGTTTAAGGACACATATCATAAACGCAATAGAAGATTTGCTACTTCCAGCCAAGTCCAACACATAGAGCGGTTAGATTACATGGCGTGTGGGTCTACCACTAACTCACAAAATCATAGATCCTTACAACCAGATTCTTCTCATGGCTCACAAGCACGAGAGTGCGCCTCCCACTCCGCGCCATGCTCTCTGCAACGCTGCCGCCGCACTAGCCGCAGGCACCCCCTTCTCGGTTGATGCGGAGGCTGGGGATACACCCTCCATTTCGAGAGAAAAAAACCCTTCTCGGCTTATCTATGCAGCGCGCAGTGATGGCCGACGCATCTCTCTGTCGTGCGCAACCGTGCTATCCACTAGAAAACCCTACTCGGCTTCCCTTACTGTTGCCGCCAGACGAGAAGTACAAAACTAAGTTTGTGGCCATTAGTGGGTAAAAGACGAGATGTGCAGTTGTCGACGGAAATAGGTGAGTGAATATTGGGTGAACCGTGATACATCCAAAACGTATCTTATTGTTTCATGCTACTTTTATATCATTGTTGCATATTTCTACTATGATTTAATATCATTCTGTGACATTTTCTTTAACTAACCTATTAACAATATGCCAAGTGTCGGTTCTTATTTTCAGCTGCTTTTGTATTTTAGAAAATCTATTTAAGAAATATCCTCCGAAAAGGCACATAATTTATGGAGATTTTATCGGGCGAAAGAAGATATGAGTCCAAAGGGCAACGCGAGGGGAGCCCTGAGGGGCCCATTCGGGCCAGGAAGGACCCGCGAGTCCCACACATGAGGCCACCTCGGGCACCGACGTGTATTCGCCTATAAATTGCCTTCAACCCTAAAAAGTTTGTGGACGAAACACATACGGAGCCGCCGCCGTTGCGGAAACCCTAGTTGGGGGTGATGAAGTCATGTTTCGGCACCCTGTCGGAGGGGGAAATCATCGTTGGAAGCATATACACCACCATTTCTGCCTCCATGCGATGTCTACAAGTGCACATGTTGTTGTAGCTAGTTTCGAAATAAAAGTTATCGCACCATAGGGAGCTGAAGGAAATGGTCTCTGGTTTCTCCTTTGGTTATCAAAACATTGTACCTGCCACAATGTTGAAAAAACAAAACAAGATCCCGTAGTATATCAACTACTTGGGTCTACCCAGGCACAATGTTGAAACAACAACGTACTCCCATTAATATTGGCGATCAATTGTCCATGACCAGGAAAACATTGTCACCTAATATTAATGAGTTTGTCTAAGAGACATGACAAATATGTGAAGATAGCGTATATGTTTTCACATGTGTGTATGAGTTCTCCTGTTAATCTCACATTTATAAGGTGCGCCGAGCATTTCTCCAGGTTTTCCCTCAACCCAGAAGCGAGACCAAAGTCCTCAAGGAGATGCGCAAAAAACCTAAGGTCCCCCGCCAATGGCAGAATGAAGGTCACCACATCATCAGCATAGATCGACGTGCGGTGCCTAAGCCCTGTCTCTGCAAGAGGTGTCAATACTCCATAGGCCCTAGCCCTCTCGATCAACAGGTGCAGGATCTCCATGACCAGGATAAATAATTGAGGCGACAGCGGGTCTCCCTGCCTCAATCCACGCCTGTTGAAGCTCTTACCACCGGGATGCCCATTAAGTAGCACCCTCGTGTAAGCCGACGACAGTAAGGCACAAATGGTCGCGAGCAAGAGATCCCCGAACCCCATCTTCCTCAACACCTCGACTAGGAAGGCCCAACTGACCGTATCGAATGCCTTTGTGATGTCTAGCTTCAGAAGAACATCAGGTGTGTTCGAGCTTTGTAGCTTGCGCACGGTACTTTGGACCAACATGAAGTTATCAAGTTATCATGCAAAAATCGTCCCTGCACATATGCACTCTTATGCGCCCCCACAAGCTGTGAAAGGGAGGGAGCCACCCTGCAAGCAACCACCTTCGCCACCAATATGGCGAACCCATGAATCAAGCTTATAGGGCGGAAGTCCCGCACCTCCTCAGTCCCTACCTTTTTAGGCAGCAGGGTGATGAGAGCCTGGTTCATGGAGCTAAATCCACAGGTGTCACGGCGGGACAACGAACTTAACGCCTCCATGACATCCCCTTCGATGATTCCCAGCAAGACACATAGAATTTGTTGGAAAAACCATCAGCCCCGGGCACTTGTCCAACGGCATGCCTCTGATGGCGTTCCACACCTCCTCTTCCGAGAAGGCCATCTCTAGGTGGGAGAGATCCACCGTGGGCAATTGCAAGAAGGGTCAATTATTTCTGAACCCTGCTTCGCTTAGTTTTCCTCGTTTGTGTCCTAGTCGCTTAACTTTCCTCGTATGTGCCCTACTTGCCTCTTTCGAGGCTCACACATGACCAAACGGGGTGTTTCCATCCGGTCAAGCCCTTTGACCGTTAACAAAGGTGTCACATGTGGGCCCAGCGAAGTGCATGCACCCGTGCGCACCCATACTGCTGGCTGTCCCAACTTAAAGCTTACAAGTGGGGCCGTCCCCACTTAAAACTTACAAGTGGGGCCAGGGGAGGAGGAGTGCTTGCATGCAGCCGTACGAGCGCGTCCATGCCTGCTCACCATCCCTGAATTTGCGCGCCTTCAATGGTGTGCCCCCTGGCCGGCAAAAAACTGCCTCGCCACCTACGCTGCTGGCCTGGCCACGATCTGCTCCGCCGTCTTCGCATCTCTCTTGCCTAGTCTATCCCGTCGCAAGCTGAGCAGTCTGGCGAGCCAAATCAATGCCCGGTCACCATTACTGCCGGTCCAGACGCGATGACGTCCAGACCGCAGATGGCTAGAAAAGGAGCCATTTCCTCTCCCATCGCGCCCACGCCGCCCAGTGATCCCCTCTTCCTCTCCTTGACACCCTCGCCCAGTCCCTCATCTTTCGATAGCTCGTGGTGGTGGCCGCTCCACTCCCAGCTCGAACCGCCACCGCCACGTTCGCTATCCATGGTTTCTCGAGTCGAGCGAGGGCAGCGGCAGGAGAAGGACCCGTGGACGTGGGCGCTCAAGCAGCACTCCTCCGAGCTCGACCAGGACTCCTCCAAGCTCGAGCAGGATTCCTTCATGCTGGAGCACATCTCCTCCGAGCTCAAGCAGGGGCAGGGCCATTGCTCCCGATCCCATTCCCTTCATCGATCTGTCCGACGAGGAGGAGGTCATGGACCCGGGTATGGCCTGGGCCAGGGCCGACTATCAAGCCACGGAGCAGGCCAGGCATTCCGCCGAGCAGCAACAACTCATGGATACTCTGGTCGCTTTTGTGGTCGAAGCAAAAACCACGGAGAAGGCAAGAGCTGAGAAGTATGCGGACGACCTTCAGAAGGCTCTGAACAACTCGGAGAGCAAGGGCCACGCCCCAATGGAGTTCGACGGCAAGGGCAAGGGCAAGGCCAAGCCGGTGGAGGTTTCTGACGACGAGGACGAGTGGTAGTCCATTTTAGTTGTTGGTCTAGTGTATAATTATGTATTGGGTACTCCTATGTATGAGGCACAAAGGAATTTTAGTTGTTGATCTATTTTATAATTAGTATGTACTAGGCACCAATGAACATTATGTTGTCTGGTTATTAGTTGTTTTAATTTTGAATTATGTCAAACTCTCGCAAATTTCTTTTTTCTTGGCCCAAAATTTACAACTTAGTCTACCATGATTCTACGCAATTGCAAATTTGGACTTGTTTTGAAAACACCAGCATTAAGCATGAAAAATAAAAAACAAAGGAGGATTCCAACTCGGCACAAAAATGTGCATGGACATTGTGAACAAGTTTCCAATTTGTTGGGTTCTTTAAATAAAAATTATGTGTGAAAATTCCCATTTTGTGAGTCAAAATCCCCATTTTGTGTGACTGATTGATTATGTTTGGGGAAGATGAGGCAAATGGTGGGCGAGCTTATGGACCCACCTGTCATTGGGTACACTGGGGTCCACTCGTCAGCGGGTAACGGTCACATGATTTGGGTGACAGAGAGATTTGCCAAGTCCTACGCGCGCGGCCCATCACGTACGACCCATCTGATGGCCGCAGTTCTGCGCTAGGTTATGATCCAATAGCCAGGGATCGCCGCTAGGGTTTGGAGAGGACTGCGGGTTTTGAGCGGGTCAACGGGGTTATCTGAGGTTTGACCAACATTCAAATGAGCACAACTAATTCAAAAAAATCAAAAAAAAAATGAAACCTACGCACGTTGACGTTTTATGCGACATAATATCAATAAAAAAAATATAAACTTGGTATACGGATATTTTCATGGAAAAAGCCCTATCATGGGTGAGCTACCAAGATCAAGTTCAAATGAGCACAACTAATTCAAAAAAATCAAAAACAAAATGAAACATGCGCACATTATCGTATTATGTGATATAGTCACCATAAAAAATAATAAACTTGGTCCCCGGATATTTTACCGAACAAACATTCATAGAAATGAGCTACCTTGAACAGATTTGTATAGAGTTCAAGGAAAGTGAGGTAGGGTTTTTTGGAAAATAAAAAAATTATAAATTCACCAAAGCTTCATTTTGGGGGGAGGGGGAATAACAAGGATCTGAACTTAGTTTTTTCATTTTTCATATTTTAAACGTCTTCGTTTGCCCCTTAGTTATGCGATATACGGCTTTCAAGCCAATAACCAAGGTCATGGCTATATTCTTGCTATGATGACCAAACTTGGCACAAACATGTCCATTGAGATTGTAAACAACATTGCCAAAGCAAGATTTCAAGATTTTTCTTAATGTTATTGTTATATTTTCTACAACATTGCCACGACATTGGAAACAACATTGCCAAAGTAGATACCATAAATAAGACTGAAAATTGCCCTCTTACAATTTGGACAATAATTATATCATGTGGGAGGCATAATCCCTGAATATGTTGAATTTTTGAGATTTTTAGTTATATTCCACGCATTAAATGAGTTTAGTAACATTTACCGATGAAAAAATCACATAAATCGAGAAACAATAAAAAAAGGAATTAGGGGAGTCTTCATTCTAGTGTACTAGTATCAGGGGAAAATCATAGACTTGCAATACAACATTTTTCATTTTTTTCGCGTCCCAGAGCATCCAGTTCGTGTCCAGTTCGCGCTCGGTGGCATGACACGAATGCACCTATGCAGGTTGGCACGTAAACATAATGGGTGATCATGTCAGTTCATGGAAAACATGGTTGTATGTCTAGACATGTCTAGATGGATCAAAATGTTCCCAATTGTCGTCAATTTGACCAGCACGCCCATGCACGGCAACTGTTCGATAGATGTACAACACGCGTCTAGATGCTCTAGATGACGTGGTGAGCAATTATTGTCCTGTCATTTCAACTGAACACCATCGAGTGCGAATATAGCCGTAATGTGCAGTCTTGTCACACTGGTTTTGGCAAAATACGAAGCGACCGTCTGTTCATTTCCACATGCGGTTATCGATGGACGCGCCGTCGTACTTAATTCATCTCTATCTCTACTCCTATAAAAACCACAGTTGGTGATGATGGTCTGCTGATGCATGTAAAATGCATACATGAACTTTGCATTATATTACTTATATTTCAATCATATTTGCATCATATAAGGGTTATATCATTGATTTATATTGATTTTGGGAATATTTCATTGTTTCCCTATTTTTCTGGAATTAACCCTGCACAGGCAGAAAACCCTATTTTCTATATTTTGATATTTCAGGGAACCAAACGACGTCCAAATGACCTAATAATTTACGAGCATCAGTTTGTGGAAGGAACGAAGCGTGGGAGCGAAGGAAGCGAACAAACGGAGGCCCGAGGGCCAAGTTGAGTGGGCCCACGCGGCCAGATTCCTTGGCCGCGTGGGACCCATCAACCTGTGCCTCAGAGCTCCGTTGTCGTCGATCTTTTTTCCCGAGCCTCCGTCTTGACCTAAAAACGACTATAAAAATAGTCTCCGACGCCCTTTGGAGAGGAGCGCCGCAAAAACACATAAACCACGAAACAGAGACCTGGAGTTGCAGATTGGAGGGGGAAAACTCTGGCGGGGCGCTGCCGGGGTGGTCTCCATCTTCTCCAACGACTTCTCCACCGTCTCCATGATGAAGAGGGAGTAGTCCACCCCTGGACCGTGGGTTTGTGGTGGTAACTTGATCCAATCTCTCTATGTATGATCATTGTTGAAGTCCATATGATGTGCCTTGCATGATTATGGAACTATCTTTGTAATTCCTATGGTGGATATTGTGGTATGAGATGATATTATGTTATGCATTTACCGTCATGTTGGGATTTTATGGTTTATCATACTTTGGAATACATCTATGTTACATGCAATGGATTTATCTATTCTTAATGCCTTGTTTATCCGCGCTAACGGGGTGGTTGACAACCATCCTGTGGGTAGATGAGAGGGATGTGGATGCACGTACATTAATAAATCATTGCACTAGTTCTTAGAATATGTTTTCCTTTAAGAGTATGATGTATGTGGGTAGAGAGTGGCCTAGTGACAGAAGGCATAGGCATTAAGTGACAGTAATGTCGCCCAACATTCTTTATCCGGGGGTAAAAAGGGGAAGTATTATGTGGTGGAGTGACAGAAACCACATGCTGGCCTACCCGGGTGACACCAGCAACACAAATGATTACTTCTTTCAACTATATGGGTGCAGACATATAGCCGCTATAAAATTACCATTAAAGCATGACAATTGTGTGTACTTTTATTATCTATACCATGATCACCACCATAGATTGAGAGAGAGGACGAGTGAAACCATGAACCCGTGTCCATTGTTCCTATAAGAGAAAATATTTATCTTGTCCTCTTGCATTGAAGAGGATTGGGACACTTTTACATTCTTGTTTTGTTACATTAAACTTTCATCCATTAAATCAACCATCTTGTTCTTTAAACTTGTTTAGTGCATAATCAACTAAAACTTGTGACACTTTAGTTGTAGGGAATAGATAATTTTTCCTTCTTGCTCCTGCGGATCGATACCCTACTTCCACATTGAGAGGTGTTATAGTGATCCCCTGCTCTTGGGGGTTATCAAGTACTTTTCTGGCGCCGTTGCCGGGGAGCGTAGCGCTAAAGTTTTTATTCTCGTGTGTGCTAGTCATTAGATTTATTTTCAGTTCTGCATTTCTTTTTGTTTGTTTTACATCTTGTAATCATCTAAGCTTGGAGAGGTTTTCCTCTAACTTGTTTGGTTGTGAGTTTTTCTTAGATTTACTTTCAGCTTTGCATTCACTTTATCCATATATCAAAAACCCAAAAAAAAATTAGAAAATGGAAAACTATTATGAAAACGCCATGATAGCTGCTGAATTTAGAAAATCAAATGAAGGGAAAAGATTAGGAGGCTACATAGAGTTCTAAATAAAATTGCTAGTGGGCTGCTTAATTATCATGAGGAAGAAATTTGTTGCTCTGAATACTTTAGACACTTTGAATTCCAATGCCCTTCCAATAAAGAACATGTTATTGCAACTTATCATACATGGAATTATGCTCACTTAGGGATGGAAGAAGTAGAGCAATTTGTTATTTTTATGGCAGCCTATGAATTATACACCTTCATTGATGAACATGAAACCTGCCCTATAGCTTCTCAATTTAAAGTTTTGATTGCCACTATCCTTGATCTCTGCATAGTTGAATTTAATGAAAATATCTATGTTGTTGACACAAGGAAGAGAGCTGCCCAAGAAAGCTCTAATATTTTGCAGGAAGAAGATGGCAAAAGCCTAAGCTTGGGGATGCCCATGCAGCCCCAAGAGGAGGACAATGAAGAACAAAAGGATGAAGGAAATGATGAACTAGAGGAGGAAGCAAATGAGGCGCCACCTCCATCATCCACATATGAGGTTGAAAATCAAACTCAAACTTTTATTGATGATGATATTTATGATAGACTTTATTTTTATGATTCTGATGATGATGAGGAAGATCAACCTATGCTTAATGAGAACATCATTGATAATGATTTTAAAGATAATGAGGAATATGGGTTGGATATGTTTTATGATAAATCATTAGATGACCCACCTTGTGACATAATACTACCTGTGGAAGGGGTTGATGAAATTAGAATTGCTAATAATAATGAACCTTATGATGAATCTACATTTAAACAAGATGTCAATATGCACACTTCTTTTAATGATTCACATAATGGCTGGGTGCAAAACGCCTTAGGAGAAGATGATTCTACTATTGCTCCTACTATACCCAATTCACTATATGATAGTACTCTAGATGATGGTCCTAATTTACTTGATAAATCTCCACACTTAAAATAGTTACTACTTTATGTGGGAACACAAATAGTGATGGGGTAATCTCTAGTTGTAATGACACTCTTATTCATGCTAAATCTTGTGACACTTGCTTAAACTTCCATCCATTAAATCAACCATCTTGTTCTTTAAACTTGTTTAGTGCATAATCGACTAAAACTTGTGACACTTTAGTTGTAGGGAATAGATAACTTTTCCTTCTTGCTCCTGCGGATCGATACCCTACTTCCACATTGAGAGGTGCTACAGTGATCCCCTGCTCTTGGGGGTTATCATCTGCCTGCCATCTTTCATCCAGGATCGTTCGATTTATATCTAACGGACAGGAACACCCACATTACACATTTGCAGATAACCCCTTATGTTCCTATCTCTCCCCCCACCTCATCCAACCACCTGAAAATGGGGAAAAGTCCATGAGAAAAAACAAAAAACTCGATTAAATCCATATTGTCCCTGATAAAATTATTGATAAATGTGATGAATAATGATACATTTGCTTTATTTAATATCCTTGTAAGGGTTAAAATAAATAATGAACGTGGCAACGCACGAGCATTCAACTAGTCCTTCTCAAAGATAATGCGGTTCCAAAGCAGTTCTTCTCTCTTCTCTCCCAAGAAAGACCCATTCTCTTCCATTTCTTCTTCTCGCCCAAAAAACCCCGATCAATCGCCGCCATGTCGAACGACGAGTGGTGGCACAACAACCTCGTTCCTAGCGACAAGGACAGCCAGGGCAACCCTAACGAGTGGTGGGAGGAGGTCCATGACCCGTGGCAGGAGGCCCTGGACAACTACGACGACGACGGCGAGGGCGACGACAACGGCCAAGGCGAGGGCCATGGCGGCGACGACGACGACTCCGGCGACGAGGAGGAGGAGGACGAGGAGGAGGAGCCGCCGATCGACTCCTCTGATGAGGAGGAGGAGGACTCCGGCGAGGAGTCCAACGACGAGGACGACTCCGACTCCGATGACGATGGGGGCGCAACACCGCCAGCGAAGAGGCGGAGGAAGTAGGAGCCCACACCATCGGCGAAGAGGCGGAGGAAGTAGGAGCCCACCGCCGGCGAAGAAGAAGCAGTAGTAGCAGTAGTAGTATTAGCACTAATTAGTAGTTAGTGTAATTAGTTATGAATCTTTTGTAATGAAAATCTTTTGTACTAGTAATGAACGAATTTAAGTCTTATAATTCTCGAAATTAAATGCGCAAATTTAGTTAACGACGTACTAATCAACGAATTCTCACTAAACAATGAATTAATAAATGTTGAGCATGATTTAGACAAAAAAATATTCATCGAAATATTTGTAATTAAGTTTAAAAATTAAATGTTTAATCTTGGGACCATTCTGAAGTCAAGTAGGCATTTCTGAGATGTCTATTTGACTTTAGAAAAGGCTCAAATTAAACATTCTTTTTGTTACTTGCGGCACAGTCCTGCCTATAAGTCAGTGCTTTACCCTCCAAATTAGCGAGGTGGTTCTAAACATCCCAACCTGGACGTTAGAATCAATTACTGGCACGCCGTCCCCACTTGAACGGTCCCACTTAAGTGGTCCCACTTGTCAACTCAGCCAAGTAACGGTCAAACAAGATTGACCAAACGGAAACACCCCGTTTGGCCATCAGCAGACTCGAAAGAGACAAGTAAGAAACAGCGAGGAAAGTTAAGCGACTAGGGCACAACCGAAAAACACTAAGCCATCTGGGGCACAAAAATAATTGACCCTTGTAAGAAGTCCAAATCAAAGGAGAAAAGCCGATCGACTTCTGTGCCAAGGAGATAATCAAAGAACGTATATTTATGATGTTGTGTTTCATATTTTGACTTGATATTTTTACAATGTATATTTATGATGTATCAATGTCAAGGAAAAAAAATAGCGCGCTACATAAAAATAGCGCCGGCCTTAAAATATGCTATTAGCGTGCTATTTCGCGCTATAGCGTGCAATTAGCGAGACATTGTACACTGATCAATTTAGCGGGACCATTCACAGAACACTATAGCGTGCTATTAACGGGGATATATCGGGCTATTTTTTTCAGTGATCAATGTTCCAAAAAAAATCGATTTTTTTAAAAACAGATCAACCGAGCGGGTGCACCGGGTGCACATGTTCTAGATACGTCCTCCCGTGTGCGTAGCTTTAGCTAACTTTTTTCTTTGCCTTATACGCTTCGCGTGTGCTGATGTGACTGTGCTCTTCTACGCCTTGAGCACAGCGTGACCGTGACTTTCCCCTCCCCGCCACTGTAGCAAGAAGGGAAGGCGATTTTTGGAGCGAGCCGTCGATCCACCGTGCGCGCCGTGAGCCGCGGGATTCCTCCCATCCGCATGCCGCTCCGGCGGCGGGAGGGTGGGGGATCCCCGGCTCCGGCTTGTATATACGGGAGGGTTGGATGGGTGTCTCGCCGGCGGCGCTCTGGTGGAGGTGGTGCTGCGGGCGGGCGGTTTTGGAGCCGGCGCGTTCTTCTCCGGCGATGGAGGTCTTCGGAGCTCCTCGTCTGCGCGCTGGACTGGCTGGATCTCGAGGCCCGGCGCGGTGCTCGTGATCCTCTGCTCTCCGTCAGATCCGAGGTGGCGGTGGATCTGGCGGCGGACGGATCGAGATCTGCGTCTTCTTCCGGCGGTGGCTTCGACGGCGGCTGCGGCAAAGTGGAGTGGATGGGACAGGGGGGCGCTGCCCCGGCCGTTCATCGTCAACAACTCCGGCGCGACGCGGCGGAGGGACACGGCAGCGTCCTCTATAGGGAAAAGCTCTCCCTGACAGCGGCGAGGTGGCGGCTGGCCGCCTTCGACTCCGACGCCGGTGATGGCGTGGTCTTCGATCCTTGGTCCTTTTTCCTCTACGTATTCTGTACTTGTATTCCTACCGTGTACGCTGTATGTGGTTTGTGTTGAATATACGTGGTGAAAAATTCAAAAAAAAAAAAGCGTCACCGTGACTGTGCTCTTCTACGCTCTTCTGGTCCTAGGAGCGCGGTCACGCTGGCTCGTTGCCTCCCTGCCGCGTGTCCCCTTCCGCGCCACCTCGCTCCAGTCCGTTCCAGACGCTTCGCCGGTCGCCACGACGCCACCATCGAGCCACCTACATAAATTGCTAGCGGCGCAAACTACCACCAGCTCAAGGCGAAACAGAATAAGCACACCCAGAGCACACAATCCAAGCATCCCAAACAAAATCACATTCGTCGCACGCTACTCTGCTGACCAACCCGTAGCCATGGCTTCACGAGCTGCCGCCGCTCTCCGAACGGCCGCCCTGCAGGGCTACCGGAGGTCGGCCTCAACTGCGGCCGCCCACGCTGACGGTGGCGCGGCGAGGGTGAAGGCCAAGCCCGTGGGCGACTACGTGCCGGTGTACGTGATGCTGGGGATGATCGGGCTTTCCGTGACGCTGGGGCTGCACACGGCGCGGCAGCAGCTGGCGCACGCGCCCAACGTCCGCCTCGACAAGCGCAAGCGCGAGACGGTGCCCGAGGTGGCGGACCCGGACCTCGCAATTGACGACGGCGAGCGCTTCGTCGGCAGCTCCGTGTTCCGCAAGGTCGCCCACGTCCAGGATGACCGCTCCCTCACCGCCGGCGTCGCTGACCCCGTCGCCGACTACCCGTAGGGCCTCGTTCCACTATTAGTACCTGTGTCCGTTGTTCTTGGCGCACGTGACTCATGTTGGCTTGTTTGTGTCGCAGGGGAAGGAAGGCGGTGACGCTCAAGGACGTCGGCGTCGACCCGCCGGGGATCCCCAGGCAGGGCAGGGAGGGTGTCCTCGGCAGGATCTTCAAGAACACCACTTAAATTAGATAGGCCCGTCGTCGTGGCAAGATAGGCCCGTCGTCGTGGCTCGATCCTCTAGTTCGGCTTCGTCCTTCTGCGTTAATTAACTAGATTTGCGCTTCAATTAGTACGGTTAATGTGTAAGCCACATCGGTTGCCTTATTTTCCAGGGAGTAGTACTTGGAAAATAAATGATGTTGTTTGATGATGGGTAATGTTAAGAGCTCTTTTAGTACTACTCCCTCCGTTCCTCTATCTAGATAATATATTTAGATATATGTGAGTCAATTAAAATGGAACGGAGCCTTTCAGTACTCCTGAATCTCCAGGAAAATGTGCTTGTGTTTCCTTAAAACGAAGGAGAATCATTATTAACTCCCTCTATCCTGGTTTACTGGGCCTCTAATAAAGAGCTGGAGAGCTCTGTGATCAAAAGGCGTGAGATGATAGGCAAGAGAAAATCCGAGTTAGATTTTTTCAACCAATCAAATCCCTTTAAAACTGAGCATAATTGCCGGTGATTAATGTATTTAATGCTAAGGAGCTTTAATGCTAGAGAGCTAAAACATGAGACTATTTAATGTTAAGGAGTTTTAATGCTAGAGCGCTAAAACATGAGACTAGTGACTTTTTTATAGTGACCCTGAAAAATTGGTCATAGATGATCAATTGGAGCTATTTGGTCACACACTACTTTAGAGGGTGAAACAAAATGGTCATAGTCTATTTAGATGAATTGGTCATAATCTAGAAAGTGCTGACGTATGGTCTTATTTGTGGCCAAGTATGATCGATTTAAATGGTCATTCAAATTAGTGGACAACCAACTCAGCAGTCTTAGCCAACTCAACAGTCTTACCTATGTGGACAGCCAACTCAGCAGTCTTAGCCAACTCAGCAGTCTTATGTGTCACTCTCAGAGATAGGACCCATCGACAGAAGGAGCACACACGTTGACTTGTTGACTAATCTGACTGGTGGGACCCGCAGATATGACAAGTGGGACCAACTAACAACTTACCATAACATGTGGGGCCCACCCCGCCACATCTTACATGTGAGTCCCATGCCACCCACATGACATGAATGGCCCGCCCACGTGGGACCCAAACCTGACATGCGGACCACGCACACACATGAGACCCACTACCGATCTGACATACGGGACCCACCACGGACTCACACATAGCTCAAAATAAATAGTGTGTGGCCTAGGGTTCGAACACACGACCTCAAGAGATCCCGCAGCACAAACTTACCACTAGGCCACCAACCAATTCGTGATATAAGCACAACCACAGATCTGTTAACTGATATATCCGTTTTGTGGGCTTTGGGCCTAGTTGCCTGAGGCCTCTCTTTTTTGTTTAATTTTGCTTCGCCGACTGAACCAACGGCCCATGTCGTTGTCTTGGCCGGCCGGTGTGGCTTTCGGCCCACCCGTCAGTGTGTGTGGCTAGAGTAGCCCATAGGTAGAACTTTTTAGAATTTTCCCAAATTTTAGAAATTGAATAAAAATTTGAAAATTCATATAATATTCTCCGTAACTCAGAAGATTACAAATAATATGTAAACATGTTCACATAAAATTAATCTAGCTATTTATATAACGCTCATACATGTTGAAATAATTTAAACTAAGAATAGCTTAGGAGAACGAATTGAATGGTTAAAATGGCTAAGATACCTGTGAAGGAGATATGCCCTAAAGGCACTTAATAAAGATAGTTTATTTCTCATATCTCAATTGTTCGTAATATGTTTTATACCATGCTACAACTGTATTAAGCGAAGACATTAATACACATGTGGTAGATAAACAACCAGGTCCCTAGTAGCCTCTATTTAACTAGTTCATTGTGCAATCGATGATCGAGATTTTCCGATCATGTGACGTTGGTGTCAATTGACAATGGAGTCATATCATTGGTAGAATGATGTGATGGACATACCCAATATTTGTAGGACGTAGTCATTACGTCTTTGACCGTGAGATCAACTCTTATCGCTATTCCTGGAAGATGTTTTGATTGCATCAAACGTCATCACTTATATAGTATGACAATAACGGTGTCCCTCTCGGGTATCGGAAGGGAGTATGTTGAGACGAGGGGCCAAGAGCGGGATTTGCCAATCCGCATAGCAGGATAGATACTCTGGGGCCCACTCGGTGAGATTGTGTCAATGAGCTTGCAAGCATGTGACTAGGTCACGAGGACATAATATCACGGACGAGTAAAGAATAGTGTTGTCAGTAACGAGATCAAGCTAGGTATCATGATATCTATGAACGAGTCTCGGACATGCTAAGTATCGCCAGGCAAAAGGTTTAAGACTCGACGTATAAGGTTCGAACGGAAAAGTTATTCGTTATCTCACAGGGATTAATCCTAGATATCCAAGGTCCAAGGATTAGTCATTAATCGGAGAGCGTGTCTCGATTATGTCTGGCGAGATCTCGAACCGTAGGGTAACACACTTAAGGGGAGATGACATGTTTATTTAGATTGGACGTAGAGAAGAAAATAGAGAGAAGAGCACCGGAACTGTTCCGGACACATCGAAAGTGTTCCGAGTGATATCCGACGGAGTTCGGGGGCTGACGAAATGGTTTTCGGAGCCAAAATAAATTAGAAAATATGTGTTTAATATTAATTAGTGTAATTAATAGTGAAATACATTTTTATTTATTTATTTTCGGATTTATTGGCAGACCCAATTCCAAATGGGCCTAACTTTGGAAGAAAGGCCCATAAGGGGGGAACTTCCCCCCCAGGGCCAGCGCACCATGGGAGGAGGCCGAATGGGCAAAGGGCCCATGAGGGGGCCGGCTGCCCCCCTTTGGCCGGCTGGCCATGTGGGGGTTTAGTCCCACATGGCTTAGTCAAGGGAGCTGGTCTCCCTCCTCCGCCTATATATTGAGGTGCCCCCTTGCCTTGAAAATTACACCAGAAATTCCTCTCTCTCTCACCTTGAGCGTGACTCCGCAATTGGGGTAGCGCTTGGGTTGAGGTTCTCTCCACCATACGCACACCGCCGTGCTGCTGGTCTTCCAGTACAAGTCTTCTACTTCCGCTGCTCGTCCCTGGATCGGAGCCCGGAGGTCGTCATCTCCACCGTATGTGTGCGACTCCCTGCGAGGCACCACACTTGGGGTGCTAGGAGGTGTTCATCTCCACCACCATGAGGTCGGTGTCACCATCGTCATCGCCATCTTCGTCGCGCCAAGATCTTCGCGACCTCGAGGTCGGCTACGTCGTCTACTTCGACAACG
The DNA here is from genome assembly GCA_947311845.1 of Poa pratensis. Lineage (NCBI taxonomy): Eukaryota > Viridiplantae > Streptophyta > Magnoliopsida > Poales > Poaceae > Poa > Poa pratensis. The sequence continues at coordinate 101,020,171 of CAMZMU010000041.1, forward strand.
CTTGTTGCGGGAGCGTAATCCCCGCTATCGGTCTACGAGGGTACGTATATCGATCTTCTGCGTATTACTATATCTGCATAGTATAGATCCTGGCTAGTTTAAGGTTATCGTTGTTAGGATTTTTTTTTGTTTTCTGCCTACGATCCCCTTCAGTGGTATCAGAGCCGATCTATGTGTAGATATAGCTGTACGCTTTTAGAACCCGTGTTTATCACGGGGGCATCGTTCTTTTATTTGCTACCCTCTCGCGTGCACTTGCATTGTCGGTAGCATTGAGTTGATAAAGCGGCCCGGACCGACTTTACGCGTACGCTTACGCGAGACTGGTTCCACAACTGACATGCGGCTTGTACCGTATATGTGGCTGGCGGGTGTCTGTCTCTCTCTCTTTAGTTGGCTTTGCATTTTCAATGGAGGACCCGAAAGGGATGAATAAACATGCAATTATTTGATCGTTGTTGTGGTCATAGATTTGTAGGTATGAAACCGGTTCTATTTACGAAAGCCCCAAGCCACGTAAAATATGCAAAAGATAAAGTAGAAAGCGTCTAATTTTATTTTGCAGGGGCAATGTGATATGGTCAAGGTAGGTTTGATAAATTGTTTATAAACTGTGGGCGCGAAGGACACCATCGGCGCAAGGACCATATCACGTAGCATTACGTATTGATGTTATGTTGTCGTATGCATCTTATATTGTGTGTATATATATAGTTATATATTAGTTACACGGCGGTAATAATATAAGATGATCCCTCCAAAATACCATTAGTGTTCTCCCTTTTGGCGTGCACCACCAAGAAAGTTCTACGTTATGAGGCAGGCCGTGACGATCGGGTGTCAGACATATCGTCGTTCGCATACGGTGGGTGTAAGACATGTTTGCACAAGCGTATACGCTGAAGGTTATTATGGCGAGCCTAGCATGTACAGACATGGCCTCGGAACACGGTGACCGAAAGGTTAAGCATGAATCACAAAGTTGTTGTGATTGACATGTCGATGTCTACCTCTGAAGTTATGTTGCCGGCTCTGACGATGAGGGGTTGCATAATGGATGAGGATCGTGTAATCACTAAAACGATTAGAGGGATATTCGTTTTGAGTGGGAGTTCTGGTAGTTTTATTTTATTAAAACTTGAACCCATATTTATTATGAACATAGTCTTTATATTTTGCAAAACCTTTGTAGATATTAACCAGTGTAATAGCCCTCTTTAAAAATAAGGAGCATTCCTGCGATTGAGAAACTTAAAAGGTTGGGTCCAAACTTCATAGTTTTATACGGTAGCTTGAGGATACTCCTTGTTTAAACCGTTAGCTCTTTGTGATACAATACCCGCTAGGAGATAAACCCAGAGATTCCGCTAGCAAAAGGATAATTTAGATTATCAAGTTTTGTGCGGATAATATCATAATAGTCCAGTGTATGCTATGATCTCTACCATAGAAAATTAACTGTGGGTGTGAGTTGACAGATTGCGAACATATGAGATGGTCGCTAAACTCAAAGTACACCGCAAGTTGGGTTGATAAAGTTTATCAGTACTTTGACTGTTTTCTTCTCAACCAAGATGGAAGAGAACACTCGCATTAAAGGAGCACGTGGCAGTCATACTTGATGACATGTCATATTTGATGACATTGAGATGCCTCGCTCAACTCGATCACTGGATGACAAACAACGTTGCCAGGTGCAAATAGTTTGTCATAGACTACATCATACAAGGGGAATCGTTCACCTTAATGAGTTCTTGATTGCATTGAAGAATCAAGTAGATGAAACAGATCGCCGGGAAGTCATCAATGATGATGGTGTATATATGATATACACGTTATGAATGTTTTATCTAAACAAGTGCTCGCTGCAGTGACTAAGTTTGGATACTGGTGATGTTTTATGAAAACCAGATTTACTGCTTGAGTAGCTTGGTTGGTGAGGAGACAATGTGTGCTGATGATGGCAGACAAAATGTTGTGGTGGCCATGGACACTCTCCCTCTGCATCTACCATTTGAATAAATTCTTTTGTGCTCGCCTGTTAGTATGATCGTTATAAGTGTGTCTCCTCTAGCGAGACGATTGTTCATATATATTAGTGACAAAATCGTTGTCCCATGTTTATGAAGTAATGATCATACGCCGATTTGAATTTAAATGGTAGAAGCTCCCACATTCATAACATTAATGCCAAAAGATACGAACTTAATAAAGACACCACATTCTTGTGGCACTAACGTTTAAGTCATGTCAATGTTATATGCATGAAGAAGCTCCATACAGATGGATCTACAAGTCCTTAGATTTGACCTTTTGACACTTGCAAGATAACTAAGACACCGTTTTCGGAAAACGGGCATATACCTTATTGATAATCATGCATATAGATGTATGTGGATCAATGAAGTAATTAACATGTAGTGGAGACCTTTATTTCGTAAACTTCACTAAACGTTTTGAGTATAACTTGTTGAGAATCATGCATATGGGTGTATGTGAATCAATGAAGTACTTTAACGTATAGTGGAAATCTTTATTTCATAGACTTCATGAATATTCCAAGTAGATATATGGATATCCACTTAGAAAATATTAGTCTGAAAATTTTGATTCGATCAAACAAGTTCAGAGTGAAGTAAGAAAATAAACTTAACAAGAAAATCAAATTCATGCGATACTGATCGAGGAAATAAAGATTTGAGTTATAAGGTTGACATATCATTGGAAGACTTGTGAGAAGAGTTCTACAAATTACGTCGCATGGAACATCATAGTGTTGTGGTGTGTTTTGACGTCGTAATCACACTCTATTTGATAGTGTGTGGTAGATAAAATCTCTTATCGAATTATTGTGATCATTGGAGTCATATGGTAGAAACATAACATTCACGTTAGATAATAGGGAAATCATCTAATCCGTGGAGGCAATACCATATGAGTGATGGCATGGCTTTTAGCCTAGATTGTCGTTTTGATATTTTAGTGTTTTGATGTGATCAAACCTAAAACGGATAAATTCATCTTTGTAGTGTATCTAAGAAATCAGTTGGATACATTTCTCACGACAAATGCAAAATTGTTGCTGGAACGTACCATGCTCAAGAAATAGGTTCTTGTCAAGGGTATAAGTGGGAAAGAAAGTAGAGCAAGACGAAGTTAATGAACTTATTCTCCAGACATTAGAGTGGCGCAATGGAAACTGTTTCCGGTGTCGTCCTCCTCGACTGGAAGGAAGCTGATGATAAAGATCATAATGCTCTGTGCTCATACTAAGGTCGTAGGCGTACGAGGTTGTGTTCCGCAATGTGTGGTACGACAATCTTGTTATGAACGTCATGTTAATGGAACATGACAAACCTACGAACTACGAAGAAGTGATGGTAAACCTAAGTCCGAAAATTGGCTATATGCCATGTATAATCCGAGATAAAATCCATGTATGATTACCAAGTAATGACCTGGGTAAATCTTCTTGATGGGCTTCAGGCCGTTCAGAGTGAATGGAATTTTATGACAAAATAGAAACTGACGGAAAGACAACCGTTTATAAGTATCGATTTGTCGTAAAACAGTTTCGACAAATTCAAAAGTTGACCACAACGAGATTTTCTCTCAAGTGGCGATGCCTAAGTCTGTTTAGGATTGTTCTAGCAATTATTTTCAATTAAGAAATTGATGGATGGATAAAGAAACCGTGTTCCCTAAATGGAAACATTAAGGAAGAGTTGTAATCAGTACAACAAGTAGGTTTGTTGATCCTAAAGATGCTGGACACGTATGCAAACTTCAGCTGTCCATTCATGGGCTGAAGCAAACATATCGGAGCTGGAATCTTCACTTTGATAATGTGATCAAACGATTTTGGAGTTGTCCAAAATAGTTGAAGAAACCTGCATTTACAAAGAAGTGAGTGGGAGCTAGGTAGCTTTTCTTGATCTTATATGTGAATGGCATATTTGAGTGGGAGCTAAAAGAAATTCCCTGGTCTTATATGCGGAAGGCGTATTTGAGTGGGAGCTAGGTGTCATTCCTGATTTTATATGTAATGACATATTGAGAATGATACAGATCCTCTAGCAAAGTATAAATGATTATTTAAGTGATTAAATTTTCTATGAATGAAGTTAGGAGTATTAGGTATCGGGTCTATAATTTGAATAGATCAAAGGGGCTTAATAACATTAAGTCGGAATATTTTCCTAAGTTAAGATTCTGAAGTGTTTCAGAATAGGACAAGCGAAGAAAAAGGTTCTTACTTGTATGACTAGGTAAAATATTAAGTTTATCTTGGCATTTCAGTGATAGCTAATGATGTTCGACATCCTCTATGCCTTAGCCATAGATTTTATCAGACTGAAAGCTCGACTTGGTGTGACTCAAGTTCTTGGTTGAAAAACGGGTTCTAGAGTGATTCATGGATGGATCAATGAACAAACGTTAAGTATATTCTTCAGTGTCTGAGAAAACTGAAGATATGTTTTCCGGTATAGGGTAAGAGTGAAAAGACAACTTGCCGTAAAAGAGTTACGATGATGCAAGTTATGACACTGACCCATGCGACTGGAAATTTCATATAGGAAATGTCCTTTGTTTTGAAGAATGACATGGTTAGCTTGCGAAGTCGCATTTGAATGCACTGTCGCATAATCTACATAGGTATAGAAATATATGGCAACTCCAGAAGTAGCTAGTGTGATTGGACTGAGCGGTTTTCCGAGCATGTATGGTTCCCCTTAATAGATCTCTTAGACTTTTAAGGCCCATGCTACGCGAAGGTTCGAGTCTCACTCCATCGACTAAGATATATTTCACCGTTATCATATGATACGGGATGATGTCAAACGAGTTGACATAGTAGTGTTGCAAAGTACATACAGATCTCGATGTGGGAGATCCGTTGACTAAACTTCCTCTTCCACAGGACAAGCATGCACCAAGTTGCTATAGGTGTTTAAGCTTTTACCAAAGTGGTAAACTGGATTAAGTGTTACTCTAGTGCAAGTGGGAGACTGAAGGAGCCATGGAATTTTGAGTTTGTTCATAGCAGCATATGAATTGATTTGCAACATATAAAAAACCGAGGAGACCTTAGGTACAAAGTTAACTAATAAGCATGTGGCAAAAGAACATGGAAGTAGACTTCATGAATTTTTCCATTGGATTGGACAAAAAATAGCTTGTCCATTTAACCTTACACCCTCCGGGTCGAGGCTTCTTTTGAGCCAATTTCTCCTGAAATGGACAAAGAGATCATAACCTTGCATGTATTGTTCGACATCTATGTTTCTGCTTAAGTTATAATGGCTAAACCTATAAAGTAGCTAAACGATGAATGGTGAATGAAATTAAAAATCATGTGCTAGAGGCAGAATAAATGAAGAGACAATATCTATCATTGTGGTTTATGCAGCACTAAGATAATTGACACTCTGAGGCATTTATAATTTCTTCAAAGATAGCCAGAAAAATGGATCTCCCATAGTGAAATAAATCTTTGTAGCATAACTAAATTATTAAATCATCAGAACCTTGTAATGAACATAATGTCTTCACTAACTGCACAGGAAATTTTCGTTCCAAGTGTGAAAGAAATAAGTCTTTGCAAGCACAAAAGGCACAACGAAAGAGTGCAAAATAATCCACACATAACACCGCCATTTTCATGAACATACATCATGCAGGGGATTAAGAATACATATGTTGTTTGAATAATTAGATATTCCAGTAATCTTGCTGTAATAGAATTGGATTCAATCAGGAAAAATACAAAGATAACTAATACATGTAATTGTCTTTCGCTGAATTTTTATATTTTACCTTTGCATATAGAAGTAAAACAAATATATAGCTTATGAATTGTGGAAAAATTCACACATATATTTGTTGAGAGCTCACATGGATCAGACCTTTGGTTTAGCAAATGAAGTCTTAACTTGTTTCCTAATTGCTACATCATGGCCGAAAAGAGAAACAATGGCTCGTTGTCATCCATAACAAGCAGAAGAGAAAAACAAATATCACAGTGAACAACTTATAAAAGCATGTCCCCAGATTGTCAGAGCAAGTAACAGACAACCATAAGTCAAAAAAGACTATAATAAAGAAGTATGAAACGATGATATTGTGTATACCAAATAAAGCATTCTTCATACATTAACAACCAACATCATACAGAGCATACCCATGCATAAAATACGCACATAAGAACACCTGACTATAAGCTGAACCCTGCATATTTATTCATGGCAGAAACACAGTAATTGTGACATTACTAACACATCATCAAACAGTGGCTCCAAGAACTGAACACATACACATACTTAATAATTAAGCCATTATTAACACATTCATCGATCAGTGGCTCCGTGAACTGAACAAACATCATTATTCATTGTTTCACGATAAATCACTTATGTTATTTCTTGCAAAGGCCACATATGCTTGGATTATTTCAGGATAGAACCATAAAAAAAGCTCAAACTCAGTCTGGATCAGTTTGTCCACTTTGAAATATAAATTCAGACCAGATTCTTGCAAATAAGGCCTATAGGAACAGTCACTGAATAATTTACCTTGGCTTCAATCATGACTTTTGGATCGTTGATTAAATTTTTACTCAAGACCACGGTGAACTCCCTCCCTGGAAGCATAGCCTTCCCAGGATTTGTCTATAGTTAGACTACCGTGTTCAGTTTCTTGGTCAGCACATGTCAGTTCCTCCAACTCACCGTCACTCTTCATTAAGAAATCAAGACCATCCTCATTACTACCAAAACTGTGTGGGATGCTTAGCTTAGATGAAGTGGACCTTTTTGATATAAGGGATGAGCCTCTAGAGTGGTTTCAAGCTTCAGGTGACACCTCTGAGTGCATATTTTGGAACCACTTGGGGTATGTTCAGCAGGAACCGCAACCAGACGTTCCCCATCCTACATGATACCAACAGTTTCTTTCCAATTTGTCACCGATCTTCTTTCTGTATTACTGCTGACACTCCCTGCAGGTTCACTCAACATCAAAGCAGAACAGGCCGACGGCTCAGAAAAACTCTGTCAACGACCAACCATGCAGACTACATAATGGGGTGCGTGATGCCCATGGTGTATTCTGGTGTAAAATTTGAGGCCACTTCAGCTTACTTAGATAATTAAGTTTCCACCTGTAAATCACAGACTCGAAAACTTCAAAGAGATGCAATCAAGCTAGATATGCATAAAAGTCATAAGAATCAACAGAAAGATGTTTCATAGTTTTTTTCCTATTTGATTAACTCATGCAGCATGTCTCAGAACGACATCTAAGCATCATGAGAACAAATTTGTCAGCCAAAATACAATGCAACCATCTCTAATCTATCATCCAGATTTGTCAGTTGAAATCCCAAACTGCAAACATTGTAGAGCAGCTGACTCACGTGAGAGCCATCTGGGCAACTTTCCGATAGGGAATTCTCTGCAACTTAAATAGTATTCACCAACACAAACAATTAACCAAATCAAAGACACAATCCAAAGAAAGAAGCCTGAAAATCATGTTGAACCACCCGAAGAAAGAGAAGGTCCCTCATAAATGGAAAATGGAAAGAACTAAATCTGGTAGAGAACAAAATTCTAACGGAAGCACTCCACAAAATCACCTGGATAGCATGGGCTTAATACTCCAAATGGACCCAAATCTTGCATATGCAATCCAAAGGGAAAAAAAAAGCCTAGAAAACATGATGAATCGTACAATGAACATGAGGACAAAATAGAAATACCAAACATACTGAACAGCTGGACAAAGACATCCAAACAACAACATGCCAACCTAAGCATCTACTACCTGGCCAACCTCCATAGGCCAAAACATCAAAGGCAGAGCAACAACCGAACATATGGAAAAAAACTGTCAAACATGATTACACAGCTCCTACTTGAATCAGTCGCACAACAAAACAAAACAAAACAAACTACATACAACATGAATTTGGTTAAAAACAAACTACATACACGGGCCTGGCTTTTACATAGCATAGGACTTCAAATTATGGCTGGCACCATGAATTTGGTGCTTCTGACAACCGTGGTTAGCTTTGCTGAACCTTTTTACTACTTTTGATGAGCGCCATTGGGTCTCAGGGCACTAATATACCCAACATTATTATACTTAGACAGCAAGATCATATAAGACAATCAAACAAGTTCGTTAAAAACATCATGTCCACCGGCTTACCAAATTCCCCCAAACCTGAACAATGGACATTTAGAAGCCTATCTAGTTATGTTTGCGTCCAAAGGTTCCTTGATTCTAGCTCTCACATCAAACACCCATTGTTTGAAAAAAAATCACCAGCACCATGCAAACACTGCCTGAAGGAATTAAAGAATTATAGGATATGTGCAGTCGGAGCAACACCTAAAAATTCCAGACAGTACATCCACCGCACGAGCTCCACGTCGAAATAACAGTGAGCTACCTCGCAATCCACATCGCAACCAGAAGGAAACAGTAGAACACCCCACCCCAGACCATCTCCACCTTAAAACTTGAGCAGAACAGTCAAGAAAGGAAAGGGTCACCACGAGAAATCCTCCAATGCGGAACTACAAAATCACACCAAGTTACGGTGCTACTCGCTCGAATGATGCGCATCATCTGCAACAACAAACCAGCACCCCATAAAATCGAAACCCTTCCGTCTCTCCGCGGGATCCAGCTGCCCTACTTCCGTGAAATTTAGCAATCGAACCCAGCAAACAAAATCTCAGGGCACTCTTAATTTTTTTTTCTTTGGACATGATCTGCGTGTTTATCCCACAAGCTAACAACAATTCAAATGGAAGTGCCCTGTAGTAAAGGAAGCACACACACGCAGCACACAAAGAGCAGAAAGTGGCAGGGTAATCTCACCCTGAATCCCTCAATTGCAACGCCCCAATCCACGACGCTCTTCACCCTGGCGGAGGCGGCAGTCTGGCAGAAGCACACCAGCGGCCACCATCTAGGCGATTTCGTGGAGGAGTCACACGCTATGAAGCGGCGCCGACCAGCTGGAATCCCTGGCGGCTAGGGTTCGTCTGGGTCAGCGGATGGGCAGTCCCACGCGCCATGGAACCGAGAGAGGATTGGGAGGAGTGGGTGTTGGGTTGTGTCAGCAGCGCAAGGAGTCGCCGGAGCTGGCCGGAATCGGCCAGCGACGCAGGCAGCGTCAATGGGGATCAGGAGGGAGGAGGAGGCGATGGTGGTGGTGTCAATGGGGTTTGGACCTCTAGAACGGCTGGTGCGTGACTACACGTATACGGCGCAGTCGCATACTCGCGTTTGTGTGCCCAATTCGATCGAACCGACGTTTAGGGCACGTGGACGCACTCGCGCGAAGCTCTTTTTCAGTCGTGGCGGTGCTGGATTGGAAGACTGGCGATCAACCACAGCACGCTATTCCTCGCTAGATTAGATATTGTAGAGATATAGTATGACAATAACGGTGTCCCTCTCGGTATCGGAAGGGAGTATGTTGAGACGAGGGGCCAAGAGTGGGATTTGTCAATCCGCATAGCAAGATAGATACTCTGGGGCCCACTCGGTGAGATTGTGTCAATGAGCTTGCAAGCATGTGACTAGGTCACGAGAACATAATATCACGGACGAGTAAAGAATAGTGTTGTCAGTAACGAGATCAAGCTAGGTATCATGATATCTATGAACGAGTCTCGGACACGCTAAGTATCGCCAGGCAAAAGGTTTAAGACTCGACGTCTAAGGTTCGAACGGAAAAGTTATTCGTTATCTCACAGGGATTAATCCTGGGTATCCAAGGTCCATGGATTAGTCATTAATCGGAGAGCGTGTCTCGATTATGTCTGGCGAGATCTCGAACCGTAGGGTAACACACTTAATGGGAGATGACATGTTTATTTAGATTGGACGTAGAGAAGAAAATAGAGAGAAGAGCACCGGAAGTGTTCCGGACACATCGGAAGTGTTCCGGGTGATATCCGACGGAGTTCGGGGGATGACGAAATGGTTTTCGGAGCCGAAATAAATTAGAAAATATGTGTTTAATATTAATTAGTGTAATTAATAGTTAAATACATTTTTATTTATTTATTTTCGGATTTATTGGCAGCCCCAATTCCAAATGGGCCTAACTTTGGAAGAAAGGCCCATAAGGGGGGAACTTCCTCCCCAGGGCCAGCGCACCATGGGAGGAGGCCGAATGGGCCACAAAGGGCCCATGAGGGGGCCGGCTGGCCATGTGGGGGTTTAGTCCCACATGGCTTAGCCAAGGGAGATGGTCTCCCTCCTCTGCCTATACATTGAGGTGCCCCCTTGCCTTGAAAATTACACCAGAAATTCCTCTCTCTCTCTCACCTTGAGCGTGAATCCGCAATTGGGGTAGTGCTTGGGTTGAGGTTCTCTCCACCATACGCACACCGCCGTGCTGCTGGTCTTCCGGTCCAAGTCTTCTACTTCTGTAACATCCCAAAATTATTAACAAGTAGTATTAATTCCAAAAATGGGAACCAACAAAAACTTTTGTTAAATTATGTGTGTTGATCTCATGTTCTTGCTTGTGTTGCTAATTCCTCTTGTTTGTGTGTTGTTTGCTCTATTTAAAAACAAGAAGAAAAGAAGAGAATTAAAATAAAAAGAAAAGCAAGAAAATAAAGTGACAAGTGTCACATAAAATTCTCCAAGTGAGGATCTCATTTTGTTTCCAACAAAATTTAGTGGAGTGGTATTGCAAACCCTCCCATTTCATCCTTACTAATTATCTCTCTCAAATAATATTTTCAAACTAGCTTTTAAAATTCAAAAGTAAACAAAGTAAAAATAAATTAAAATGCCTTATTTAAAACACTATAAAAGAAAATGTTTCAAAACACTTTATTATTTTATGCCAATTTTTGTGGAGCTTCTGTACATTATGGGAAGGCCCCACAAATTTTGCCAAATTTTTATAAATTGATTTAGTGCCTCAAATTAAATCAAGAAGTGCTGCTGCAATTAAACAGAAGGACTAAAAGGTAATTAAAAGAAAGAAGAAGGAGAAGAAGCAGAGCACAGGAGCCAGGGGTTTTTTTGCAAAACCGTCGTCGTCTACCTTCCCCTAGCTCACTGTGTGTGTGCGTGTCGTCGTCGCCATGGCCGTAGTCGCCGCTCCCAGGCCCCCCAGGGCCCCCTTGCCCGCGTTCACCCTCGCCTCCGTGCCTCTGCACTCTCTGCGGGCAGAGGAGAGTCTCTCCCCTCGCCTTAACGCCGCTGTCCCCCGTTGCTAGCCGCGGAGGAGTTGGACGGCGACCGGCCAAATTGGCCCAGCCCGCGGCACCTCGCCACGCGATCCTCTACGCCGCGAGCCCTAGCTCCATCCCGGACCCCCCAGACACTGTTCGCCGGCCTCTCCGCCCCTCTGGAGCTCTCCTGCACCCGACCCACCATGGACCGACCTCGGCCGATAAATACCCCACCCGCACCGTGCACTCCCTTCACTCCACCCCGACCTCTCTCACTCTCTCCACTCCTCAGTGCACCGCCAGGAGGGCGGAGCCACGCCCTCGAAGCTCCAGCTGCCCGTGAGCTTCCTCGACGCTCCGCCGCATCCGAAGGTGGACGCCGACACGGCCGTGCCGTGCTACTGCTCCCCTTCCTCCACTGACCACGCCACCTTGATCCCCGTACTCCCCGCACTCACCCGAGCCTTTTTCCCCTCTGTTTTGTGCCCAGAGACGCCGCCAGGACATCGCCGGAGACCGCTGCCGTGGCCGTGGAAGTTCAGCGGCTCGCCGTCGACGATTCACGCCGCCCCAGCAAGCTCCAGTAGCACCACGAACTTCCCCGAGCCTCCGCCGTCGCCCTGCACCGTCCCCGAGCCTTCCCGAGCCCTCTAGGTGAGGTTTTGCCCAACCTCGCCGTCGCCGGAGCCACGGCGCCGCCCAGAAATGGTCGTCGCCGATGGATTCGTCGCGGACCGTTGGATCTCCATCCAACGGTAACTTACCGTTTCGGTTAGAAAAGAAAGAGAGAGAGAGACTGACGAGCGGGCCCCGCTCGTCAGGGTTTTATTAATTTCCCTGCGTACGCTGTGCCGCTGACCAGTGGGACCCCCATGTCAGCAATCTCAGCATTATCCACAACAGTAGATTTTCTTAATTCAATTTCTCTGCAAATTTCAATACTGGTATCAACTTTAAAAATCAATAACTTGAGATTTAGGAATCCAAATAAATCAAACTCAATTGTTCTGGAAAGCTTATAAAATTGTTTAACCAACCCAATTGGACTCATGTCATTTAATTAAATAATTAAAAAGTATTATTGAAAGTGCCACAGAAGGTTTAAAATCTAAACTTGTTTGTTTCTGATACTCTGTTAGTCCAAATAATTCCAAACCAATTTTTCTAGCTTAGTATGCCTTGTATTAGCTCCCTAATTTTGGTAGAATTAATTAAGCAACATTAATTGTTGACTTTAAGATAAACCCTTCTGGACTAAAATAAACAAATATGTTTATTGGTTGACCCAAATGGGTTAGGACCAATTTTGTTAGCTCACATATAGCCATGCTTACTTACCCCTAAAAGGATTTAATTTTTGAAACAACAGAACTTATTTGATTGCCAAAACTTGATTATTAAGCTACTGGATTCAAACCAATGTGTAGGGAGTTTGGTAACTCCAATTGATCCAATTCAAATTGGGTTGTCTTCTACACATCAGTAGCTTTCTATAGAAATTTAGTTTGTATTTTTGTGACCAACAGAACTCAAGTTGTGGAATTAAACTTGTTTAACAAGTTTCTGCCATAATTTGGACTTAAACAAATAATGTTTATTCAAATGTTTTGAAATCAATTTGTATTGTTTGATGTTCCAGTGGCTATTTAGAGCATTTAGGATTGTGATACTGTGATGTTGTGATGTTGTTTGAATAGTTTAGTGATTGCTTGTATTTGTTTGTTTATCGATTAGACGAGAACGTTGCTGGATTTATCGAGGAGGGGAATTTGTTGAACCTGAAGATCAAGATCAAGGCCACTTTGCCGAGCAAGGCAAGCTACTCTCTGAGCTTGCACCTAAACATATATGCATCTACTTTGATCAAATGATTTACTCTTAAAACCAATGGTTTACAAAACCTTTTCAAAAAGTGTATGGAAATTATTTTGCCACCCTATGTAGTAGTTATATGAAACTTTAGGATGGAAAACAATGTTGTTTATTCAAAACTCCTTTGAAAATACTTGTGTGGTTATGGAATACCGAGATGTCGGTATTGAAGTGGAGAAAAAAGATGTTGATGTTTATGAAAAATGCACAGTGTCCTAGTACTATGACAACCAATCTTAATCTGTGCGACCACATTTACCCCCATATGGGAACGGGGCTTAGTCATATAATTTGCTCTTATTAGTATGGGATACCTCATCGACGGAGATGACTCCGTTATGCATGAGGGGATGGTTTGTGAACTCCCCTGACCTGGGTCCTCGCTCAAACTCTATGGAAAGATAAGGAGGAGGATTGAAGACTTCATAAATGTGGTCGCCGGGAAAAACATATGAGTCCTCACACTTAGGGTTGCCGACGGGGACCGGACTGAGTGTTGGTGGGAATTATCATATGGGTAGGATCCTATACTAGCATGAGCAAAGGAGAGGCTAGGGTCGGTGGCTCAACTTCGCATACACCTTGTATGGCGGGACGTGGCTGACACGATGAGTTACCGGATGGATGTGGGTTAAAAGCGTGCTACCTCTGCAGAGGGTCAAAACTATTCGAATAGCCGAGTCCTCGGATATGGACAATTGGGAAGCTGTCCTAAGATCATGTGCAAGTTTTTGGAAAAGCTTTTAAGTTTAAAGAACTGAGAATGGTGATGGTGTTAAACAACTATACCAAATGGAGTGGTATAGTTGTGGAATAAATGGACCATGGTGAGCCTGGTCAGGAAAAGGAGAAGTTTTTGGAGAAACAAAGAGATGGTGACTTCTTTTAAAAACAGTTATAAAACTCTTCTTACCTTTTTCAATAAAGATATAGAGATGTTAAAAAATAAAAGTTTGAAAGTTAAAATAAAACTAGTGCATACTCATGTTGGGGTAGTTTGCGAGTACATTCAAATGTACTCATATTGGTTTCGTCCCTGGCTATTGTCCTAGCCAGACTACGAGGAGGAGCACTACGCCGAGCAGGAGTATGGTGACTTCTATGCGAACTAAGGATCTCCACAAGTCAGCTGCCTGTCGGGTCGTCATCGTTAGAATGATGTCTACTACGCCGTAGCTTCCGCTGATATTTTGGTTTGGCCCATGAAGGCACCTATGTAAGAACTTGGTCTAAATGACCATTTATGTAAGACTTTTTATTCGGTACTGTAATGGATGTAAACTTTGGTATCCAATTCGGATTATGTGCAACGACAGACTGATCACGGGATCGTTGTGTTAAGCATAATCGGGTATTTCGGACAGCTAGTCCGGGGTCCCCACAGACTTGGTATCAGAGCCATCCTGACTTTAGGAAACCTTAGTTAGCATGGTCGTTGTCAAATGTTACAAAAAGATGAATTTCTAAAGAAAGGAAGAAGTATTTTTGAAAACTGCTTATCTCCAATCCTCTTACTTATACAAAATTTTACTCTCATTAAATATCATATTTTCTTTGTACCCTTAAAATTGTGCACACTTCTCTTTAAACTTAAATTTCGACTCACTTGTTGCCCACTACATTTAAAATTTGGTACACTCGTCAGCTACTAACTTAAAATTTGCTTAAAAATTTGTAGATGGCACTCCACTGGACCGAGTTCGTTCAGTTGGAGAAGGATAGCAAGCTGACGTTCGAGAGTGACTTGTTCGAGTTGAGCAAGCTGTTAGGTCGCCCCGCTCCAGAGTTTGAGGGAGCTCAGATTGATGTTCACGGTGTCGGAAGGCTGAGCTGGCTCATCAGGTCGTCAGTTCGCAGGAACATCAAGTCTCCCAGTTCCAGGACGCTCGTCTTCACCACCAAGGAGGCCACCTGGGTTGACGGTCTCTGTACTGCTACACAGAGGATGCTAGCCCGACTTTGTGAGGAGCACAAGGCGGAGTTAGTAGACTCCCGTTTCCGGTTCTACGGGAGGCGCAACTGCGATGGACACCCTACTCCTTCCCCTTGCCACCCGATGTTTGGGAGCTACATCATGGACATGGAGCTCTTACTTCAGCACACTCAGGATGATCTGTTACGCACTAGGATTCAGCTTCGCTTTGACCGCGAGTCGCTCGTTGAGCTTCGCGAGAGTGAGGAGAAGCTGCTGGAGGAGAAGGTCGCTCTTCTCGGAAGAGGGCCCAGCTGAGGAGGACCATCGTGAAGCTCCGCAAAAGGTGGCGGAGCAGGACCAGCTGATCGAGGATCTAGAGCACCATACTGACGAGATGGAGGAGGAGGGCGAGGATCTCCGCAAGGAGAACAACGCTTTCCTCAGTGACGATGATGACTTTGTGGAGGAGATGGACTGTGAGGAGGAGATGATGAGGAGGAGTTAGTTGACGAGGAGGAGCCACTCGAGGCAGTTCTCGAGGACGAGGAGGAGGATCCCGAGGAGCCACTCTACCAGTCAGATGCTGACGTGTTAGAGCTGGAGGTTCCACCTCAGTAGGCGAGTGACTTGATCACTACCGCAGGATTAGGTTGACCCCTATAGCTAGTCGAGTAGAAGGTGGTTCTTTTGGAAACCAGATGCTATGTATCTTAGATGTAAGGTGATGTTGTAAGCTTGAGGTTGTAAGCTTGTTGTTGATGTGAACTCCTTGATGTTGTTTGTGAAATATAAGTATGTTTGTCTTGTTAAATCTGTGTGAAATATTTTCATATAATCCTTAAATTAATCAACCACTTGCGAAATCGTCTTTCCCTTAGTCGAACTTTTCTTGCCTTGCCTCTTATACCCGGTGTGCTTCAGGATGCCGCCCCGTCGTGCGGAAGGAGGAGCACCACCACCACCGGACCCAACCCCCGCCCAACTTCTCGCGCTTATCATGGAGGAACGTGAAAATGCCCGGCAAGAGCGCCAGCTCATCTGCTGCCTTACAACAACTCGCAGCCGCTACAACAACAACAACAACAACAACAACAACAATGGTGGCAATGGCAATGAGAACCAGCGATCCACCTTAGGCGATTTCCAGAAGACCAACCCACCTACCTTCTCCAAGGGACTTCACCCGCTGGAGCCGATGATTGGCTTCGCACCATCGACAACAATCTCAAGTTGCTGCTGTGGGAGAAAATGAAAAGTGCTGTATGCAACCCACTATCTCGCTGGACCTGCAAGAGCTTGGTGGGAAACTACCAAGCTCTCCAGCAGCTGATCATGTCATCAACTGGGCTGAGTTCCAGGAGAAATTCCGCAAGAAGCACATTCCCTATGGACTCATTGAAGGAAGAAGGATGAATTCCGCAAGCTGAGGCAGGGAAGTAGAGATGTGGTCGGTTATCTTGAGGAGTTTACCGACTTATCTCGGTATGCTCCTGATGACACCGACAAAGAAGAGAAGAAGATGGAGCGTTTCATGAGTGGACTTCATGATGAACTGCAGTGTGCTTGGTTATCCATGACTTCCGTGATCTGGAGTCACTTGTGGACAAAGCCATCCAGCTAGAACCAAGCGCAAGTCTATGTTGAAGGTCGCAAGAGGAGGATGAATGCTCAGGAAGGTTCGAGCAGTCAGAAGCCTCGTATCTTTCAGCAAAACCCCAAACCTGCCTATCGACCACCCCAAGCTCCACGCCCCAATTTCCCTAACCGCCCAAACAACTTCAACCGCCCCAATGACAATAACCGTCCCAGAGGAAACTTCAACAACTTCAACCCCAATGCCAATGTTGTCTGCTTTGAATGTGGCAACAAAGGTCACTACTCCAAGAATGCCCCAATCCCAAGAGGAATGTTCAGCGCCCCAATGCGCACCGAACAATGGTCAAGGCCGCAATGGAAATGGTAATGGCAAGAATGCCGCACCCGCGGAAATGCTGCTGTTGTCAAGGGTCGTCTGCACCACATCAATGCTGAAGAAGCTCAGGATGCGCCAGATGTTGTGCTGGGTACGTTCCTTGTCAACTCAGTACCTGCAACTGTTCTGTTTGATTCTGGTGCAACACATTCATTTGTTACCGAGGAGTTTGTTGCTAAGGGAGGTTTAGTAGAAGGCTTCCTAACTAAAACCTTGAGTATACAAATCCCTGGTTCCACCCTAGAAACCAAGAGATTTTGTCCAAATACTGCCATAGAGATTTCAGGCGAAAATTTGCAGCCGACCTAATTGTTCTAGGAACCCAAGGCATAGATGTCATACTCGGTATGAATTGGCTAGCCAAGTACCATGGTCGAATTGACTGTGCCAGAAGAGCTGTATCCATCACCACCGACAAAGAAGTAGAAGTGGAGTATGTGTCTGAACCCAACCACTCAACCAGGCTGCCATGAGAGCATAGCTCGACCCACCCTAGATGAGATCCGTGTTGTTCACCTATTCCGAGATGTTTTCCCTGAGGAATTGCCTGGTATGCCGCCAGACCGGGAAATTGAGTTCATAATTGAGCTTATCCCAGGAACAGCCCCAATATCCCAAAGGCCTTATCGGATGAATCCGGAAGAACTGGTTGAGTTGAAGAAGCAGTTGGCAGATATGCTCAGCAAAGGTCTTGTTCGTCCAAGCGCTTCACCCTGGGGATCACCCATTATTTTTGTGGACAAGAGAGACGGTACCACACGACTGTGTGTGGATTATCGCAGGCTAAATGACGTGACCATTAAAAACAAGTACCCCTTCCCAAGATCGAGGATCTGTTCGATCAGATGAACGGAGCCCGAGTCTTTTCAAAGATCGATCTTCGGACAGGATACCATCAGTTGAAGATCCGAGAGACAGACATTCCCAAGACCGCCTTCACCACTCGTTACGGTTTGTTTGAATACACCGTGATGTCCTTTGGTCTGACCAATGCCCCAGCCTATTTCATGAATCTCATGAACAAGATTTTCATGGAGTACCTCGACAAGTTCGTGGTAGTTTTCCTTGATGACATCCTTATTTATTCCAAGACCGAAGAAGAGCATGCTGAACACCTGCGTCTAGTTTTGGAGACCCTCCGAGAGCACCAGCTGTATGCCAAGCTTAGCAAGTGTGAGTTTTGGCTCATGAAGTGGCATTTCTCGGACATATAGTATCTGCTGGAGGAATTTCTGTTGACCCAGAGAAGATCCAAGCCATTATGACTGGTTATCCCCAACCAGTGTGACTGAAATCCGAAGCTTTCTCGGACTCGCCGGTTATTACCGCAAGTTCGTTGAAGGATTTTCCAGTATAGCCAAGCCCTTGACCCAACTGTTGAAGAAGGACAAGAAATTTGAATGGACTCAGAAGTGCGAAGATAGTTTCCAAGAGTTGAAGAAGAGACTAACCTCCACCCCAATCCTGGTTATGCCAGACGTCACCCAGAGTTTCGACGTGTATTGCGATGCATCACGCCTCGGACTTGGTTGCGTTCTGATGCAAGAAGGCAAGTTGTGTCGTATCTGTCCCGGCAGTTGCGACCGCATGAAGAGAATTACCCAACCCATGACCTGGAATTAGCTGCTGTTGTTCTTGCTCTTAAAAAGTGGCGTCCCTATCTTGCGGGACATCGCTGTGAGATCTATACGGATCACAAGAGCTTGAAGTATATTTTCACCCAGAAGGAGTTGAACCTGCGACAGAGAGATGGATGGAATTAATCAAGGATTATGATATTGGAATCCACTATCACCCCGGAAAGGCTAATGTAGTTGCCGATGCCCTTAGTCGCAAACCCTGTACCTGAATGCCCTGATCCAAGCCGAACAACCAGCCTTGTTCAAAGAGTTCGAAGATTTTGGACTAGAACTTGTTAGCCATGGATATCTCGCCAATTTGGAGTTAGCCCCAACCCTGATGGATCAAATCAAAGAAGCCCAAAAAGGTCATGAAAGCATTGAAGGAATTAGGAAGAAGATCTCCCTCGGCAAAGCACCCGGTTTTACCGAAGATGCTGAAGGAGTGCTGAAATTCAATGATCGTATCTGTGTGCCCAATGTCACGGAACTTAAGGAGTTAATCCTGAAGGAAGCCCATGAGACCCCTTATTCAATCCACCCCGGCGGAACCAAAATGTACCAAGACCTTCGAGAAAGATTTTGGTGGCATGGAATGAAACGAGAGATTGGTTCTTTCGTAGCCAAGTGTGATATCTGTCAGCGAGTCAAGGCTGAACATCAGCGACCCGCTGGATTGCTTCAACCTTTGAAAATTCCCGAGTGGAATGGGATGAGATTGGAATGGATTTTATTACCGGACTTCCAAGATCCAACCGAGGCCATGATTCAATCTGGGTCATCGTTGATCGATTGACCAAGGTTGCTCATTTTATACCTGTCAAGACCACCCATACCGGAGCTCAGTTAGCAGACTTGTATATTTCCAGAATAGTAAGCCTGCATGGTGTGCCTAAGAAGATTGTATCTGATAGAGGTACGCAATTCACCTCAAGATTCTGGAAATCCCTTCATGAAGCCCTCGGAACCAAGTTAGCATTTAGCACAGCTTATCATCCCCAGACCGATGGCCAAACTGAGCGAGTGAACCAGATATTGGAGGACATGCTTCGCGCATGTGTTCTATCCTATGGTTCCAAGTGGGAAGATTGTCTTCCGTTTGCAGAGTTCTCATACAACAATAGTTATCAGTCCAGTCTGCAAATGGCCCCTTTTGAAGCCCTTTACGGCAAGAAGTGTCGTACACCCTGAATTGGTCCGATACCGGAGAGAGTAAATTGTTCGGTCCAGATACCCTCCGTGAAGCTGAAGAGCAAGTTCAGCTTATTCGGAACGCCTCAAAACTGCCCAGTCCCGTCAGAAGAGTTACGCTGACACCAAGCGCCGTGACCTCACTTTCAGTATCGGAGATTATGTTTATCTCCGAGTGACACCCTCAAAGGAATGCAGCGTTTCCATGTCAAAGGAAAGTTAGCGCCAAGGTATATTGGACCCTTCAAGATCATCGCTCGTCGAGGAGAAGTATCCTATCAGCTGGAATTGCCACCGGAGTTAGGAGATTATCATGATGTCTTCCACATTTCCTTGCTCCGGAAGTGTCTTGAAGTTCCTGACCAGCCTGATGTTTTCAAAAACATCGACCACCTCTCCATCGACCTGAACCAAGATTTGACTTATCGCGAGAGACCCCTCAAGATTCTCGAAGAAGATGTTCGTGTTACCCGAAGACGTGCGATCAAGTTTTACAAAGTCCAGTGGACTAACCACTCTGAAGAAGAAGCAACTTGGGAACGTGAAGATTATCTTAGGAGCGAATTCCCAGGCCTCTTTAGTACCTAAGCCTAGCAAATCTCGGGACGAGATTTATTTTAAGGAGGGAAGGATTGTAACATCCCAAAATTATTAACAAGTATTATTAATTCCAAAAATGGGAGCCAACAAAAACTTTTGTTAAATTATGTGTGTTGATCTCATGTTCTTGCTTGTGTTGCTATTCCTCTTGTTTGTGTGTTGTTTGCTCTATTTAAAAACAAGAAGAAAAGAAGAGAATAAAATAAAAGAAAACAAGAAAATAAAGTGCAAGTGCCACAAAATTCTCCAAGTGAGGATCTCATTTTGTTTCCAACAAAATTTAGTGGAGTGGTATTGCAAACCCTCCCATTTCATCCTTACTACTTATCTCTCTCAAATAATATTTTCAAACTAGTTTTAAAATTCAAAAGTAAACAAAGTAAAAATAAATTAAAATGCCTTATTAAAACACTATAAAAGAAAATGTTTCAAAACATTTTATTATTTTATGCCAATTTTTGTGGAGCTTCTGTACATTATGGGAAGGCCCCACAAATTTTGCCAAATTTTTATAAATTGATTTAGTGCCTCAAATTAAATCAAGAAGTGCTCTGCAATTAAACAGAAGGACTAAAAGTAATTAAAGAAAGAAGAAGGAAAGAAGCAGAGCACAGGAGCCAGGGGGTTTTTGCAAAACCGTCATCGTCTACCTCCCCTAGCTCACTGTGTGTGTGCGTGTCGCCGTCGCCATGGCCGTCGTCGCCGCTCCCAGGCCCCCCAGGGCCCCCTTGCCCGCGTTCACCCTCGCCCCGTGCCTCTGCACCTCTGCGGGCAGAGGAGAGCCTCTCCCCTCGCCTTAACGCCGCTGTCCCCCGTTGCTAGCCGCGGAGGAGTTGGACGGCGACCGGCCAAATTGGCCCAGCCCGCGCACCTCGCCACGCGATCCTCTACGCCGCGAGCCCTAGCTCCATCCCGGACCCCCCAGACACCGTTCGCCGGCCTCTCCGCCCCTCTGGAGCTCTCCTGCACCCGACCCACCATGGACCGACCTCGGCCGATAAATACCCCACCCGCACCGTGCACTCCCTCCACTCCACCCCGACCCTCTCACTCTCTCCACTCCTCAGTGCACCGCCAGGAGGGCGGAGCCACGCCCTCGAAGCTCCAGCTGCCCGTGAGCTTCCTCGACGCTCCGCCGCATCCGAAGGTGGACGCCGACACGGCCGTGCCGTGCTACTGCTCCCCTTCCTCCACTGACCACACCACCTTGATCCCCGTACTCCCCGCACTCACCCGAGCCTTTTGCCCCTCTGTTTTGTGCACAGAGACGCCGCCAGGACATCGCCGGAGACCGCTGCCGTGGCCGTGGAAGTTCAGCGGCTCGCCGTCGACGATTCACGCCGCCCCAGCAAGCTCCAGTAGCACCACGAACTTCCCCGAGCCTCCGCCGTCGCCCTGCACCGTCCCCGAGCCTTCCCGAGCCCTCTAGGTGAGGTTTTGCCCAACCTCGCCGTCGCCGGAGCCACGGCGCCGCCCAGAAATGGTCGTCGCCGATGGATTCGTCGCGGACCGTTGGATCTCCATCCAACGGTAACTTACCGTTTCGGTTAGAAAAGAAAGAGAGAGAGAGACTGACGAGCGGGCCCCGCTCGTCAGGGTTTTATTAATTTCCCTGCGTGCGCTGTGCCGCTGACCAGTGGGTCCCCCATGTCACAATTAAACATTATCCACACTAGATTTTCTATTAATTTCTGAAAATTTCAGTACTGGATCAACTTTAAAAATCAATAACTTGAGATTTAGGAATCCAAATAAATCAAACTCAATTGTTCTGGAAAGCTTATGAAATTGTTTAACCAACCAATTGGACTCATGTCATTTAATTAAATAATTAAAAAGTATTATTGAAAATGCCACAGAAGGTTTAAAATCTAAACTTGTTTGTTTCTGATACTCTGTTAGTCCAAATAATTCCAAACCAATTTTTCTAGCTTAGTACTGCCTTGTATTAGCTCCCCTAATTTTGGTAGAATTAATTAAGCAACATTAATTGTTGACTTTAAGATAAACCCTTCTGGACTAAAAAAACAAATATGTTTATTGGTTGACCCAAATGGGTTAGGACCAATTTTGTTAGCTCACATATAGCCATGTTTACTTACCCCTAAAAGGATTTAATTTTTGGAACAACAGAACTTATTTGATTGCCAAAACTTGATTATTAAGCTACTGGATTCAAACCAATGTGTAGGGAGTTTGGTAACTCCAATGATCCAATTCAAATTGGGTTGTCTTCTACACATCAGTAGCTTTCTATAGAAATTTAGTTTGTATTTTTGTGACCAACAGAACTCAAGTTGTGGAATTAAACATGTTTAACAAGTTTCTGCCATAATTTGGACTTAAACAAATAATGTTTAATTCAATTGTTTTGAAATCAATTTGTATTGTTTGATGTTCCAGTGGCTATTTAGAGCATTTAGGATTGTGATACTGTGATGTGTGATGTTGTTTGAATAGTTTAGTGATTGCTTGTATTTGTTTGTTTATCGATTAGACGAGAACGTTGCTGGATTTATCGAGGAGGGGAATTTGTTGAACCTGAAGATCAAGATCAAGGCCACTTTGCCGAGCAAGGCAAGCTACTCTCTGAGCTTGCACCTAAACATATATGCATCTACTTTGATCAAATGATTTACTCTTAAAACCAATGGTTTACAAAACCTTTTCAAAAAGTGTATGGAAATTATTTTGCCACCCTATGTAGTAGTTATATGAAACTTTAGGATGGAAAACAATGTTGTTTATTCAAAACTCCTTTGAAATACTTGTGTGGTTATGGAATACCGAGATGTCGGTATTGAAGTGGAGAAACGAAAGATGTTGATGTTTATGAAAAATGCACAGTGTCCTAGTACTATGACAACCAATCTTAATCTGTGCGACCACATTTACCCCCATATGGGAACGGGGCTTAGTCATATAATTTGCTCTTATTAGTATGGGATACCTCATCAACGGAGATGACTCCGTTATGCATGAGGGGATGGTTTGTGAACTCCCCTGACCTGGGTCCTCGCTCAAACTCTATGGAAAGATAAGGAGGAGGATTGAAGACTTCATAAATGTGGTCGCCGGGAAAAACATATGAGTCCTCACACTTAGGGTTGCCGACGGGGACCGGACTGAGTGTTGGTGGGAATTATCATATGGGTAGGATCCTATACTAGCATGAGCAAAGGAGAGGCTAGGGTCGGTGGCTCAACTTCGCATACACCTTGTATGGCGGGACGTGGCTGACACGATGAGTTACCGGATGGATGTGGGATAAAAGCGTGCTACCTCTGCAGAGGGTCAAAACTATTCGAATAGCCGAGTCCTCGGATATGGACAATTGGGAAGCTGTCCTAAGATCATGTGCAAGTTTTTGGAAAAGCTTTTAAGTTTAAAGAACTGAGAATGGTGATGGTGTTAAACAACTATACCAAATGGAGTGGTATAAGTTGTTGGAATAATGGACCATGGTGAGCCCTGGTCAGGAAAAGGAGAAGTTTTTGGAGAAACAAAGAGATGGTGACTTCTTTTAAAAACAGTTATAAAACTCTTCTTACCTTTTTCAATAAAGATATAGAGATGTTACAAAAATAAAAGTTTGAAAGTTAAAAATAAAACTAGTGCATACTCATGTTGGGGTAGTTTGCGAGTACATTCAAATGTACTCATATTGGTTTCGTCCCTGGCTATTGTCCTAGCCAGACTACGAGGAGGAGCACTACGCCGAGCAGGAGTATGGTGACTTCTATGCGAACTAAGGATCTCCACAAGTCAGCTGCCTGTCGGGTCGTCGTCGTTAGAATGATGTCTACTACGCCGTAGCTTCCGCTGATATTTTGGTTTGGCCCATGAAGGCACCTATGTAAGAACTTGGTCTAAATGACCATTTATGTAAGACTTTTTATTCGGTACTGTAATGGATGTAAACTTTGGTATCCAATTCGGATTATGTGCAACGACAGACTGATCACGGGATCGTTGTGTTAAGCATAATCGGTATTTCGGACAGCTAGTCTGGGGTCCCCACAACTTCCGTTGCTCGTCCCTGGATCGGAGCCGGAGGTCGTCATCTCCACCGTATGTGTGCGACTCCCCGCGAGGCACCACACTTGGGGTGCTAGGAGGTGTTCATCTCCACGACCATGAGGTCGGTGTCACCATCGTCATCACCGTCTTCGTCGCGCCAAGATCTTCGCGACCTCGTGGTCGGCTACGTCGTCTACTTCGACAACGCTTGTTGCGGGAGCGTAATCCCCGCTATCGGTCTACGAGGGTACGTATATTGATCTTATGTGTATTACTATATCTGCATAGTATAGATCCTGGCTAGTTTAAGGTTATCGTTATTAGGATTTTTTTTTTGTTTTCTGCCTACGATCCCCTTCAACCTGTTCATAGATAGGGGTAGAATTTGGCAAAACTTTTGGTTTATCTCTGATGAAATAGGTAATTTTGTATCTAAAAAAGATTTTTTCAAAACATTATGAGCAAACTACGAAGTATCTGTAGTTCAAATTTGACCCGCTTTCAATCGAATCGGCAAAATTTGTCCTTTTCACGAGAGACGGGTGAAAACCTTTTTACACCCAACCATTTGGTTATTTGTACATAACAAGTTATCTAATATTTTTTTTAAATTGTAGTCCAATTTTACAACAAATATTTGGTAGGTTTCTTCACAAAAAACCCCATTTTTCACTCCAAAAATGAAAAATAAAAATTTTGTGCAAAAAAATAAAAACTATATTAGGCAACATTGTTCTCCATTCCAAGATACAAGCTTGTGCACAAGATGAGATCCTTTAAACAAACTATGCCATGAAAGTGGCCATAACATCCGTCATTTGACCTAAAAGGTGTGAATCTTCATACATGATAGCTCATTTCTGAGAACACTTTTTAAAAATATTTGTTGTATTTCAACTTTATATTTTTTTCTAGAAACTAGGCCGCATACAATGACACATCATGAAGGGGGCTTTAATGCTAGAGAGCTAAAACATGAGCATGCATAGGCCGCATGCAAGGAGATGGACCGGATATGACTGAATTGAGAAGAATGAGGGCTACGGTGGCCATCAAAGCTGGCAATTAATATATAATCTGGCCTAATAAATATGGACAATACTGATTTCATTAAAGGTCTCATAAACCTGGAACCTGGACGGAGGGAGTACTTTCAGGATCGATCCTCCGGGTCGCTCCACACGAGCATATGAACATGGCCGTCCTGACGAGAGTTTCCGGCCGTCTCCCTTAGTTGGCCGGAGCTAGCGCTGGAAGTTCCTCGTGATGTCAGACATAAACCATGAAATGGAAAGCATCCACTATTAGAATTTTAGAATTCAAGGGATAGTATAATTCAATGGTGCCATGGATGAGACCCGCCTCACTAGATTCGGATAGATGAGTTGTTTTTTTCTCAGGATTTAACTGCGAGCGATGGCGATTTGCTGCTAACAGAGCTTGAATACTTATATTTTCTTCTTCATTTTTGTTTGCTTAATCGGTGTTTTCAAAATACCGGTGGGATTTTGTACAGTTTTGATCCAACGCGAAATAAAAATAAAATGGTCCAATGATGTTACAATAGAAATCTATATCTCTCCAAATACTAATGTTCTTCTGAGGGCTGAAATTTGTGAAGCTTTGCATATTGACACGAAAGCATTATCGATAAATATCTTAGTCTTCCTGCGCTGGTAGGTGCATATAGAAGTGATTGCTTTTTACACTTCATAGAGAGAGTTATTCAGAAGATTAATGGTTGGAAGGAGAAGCAACTATCAATTGATGGGAAAGAAATTTTATTATAAGCTGTGGCACAGGCTATTCCAGTATATGCTATGTCGGTGTTCCAAATACCGATAGGGGTGTGTAAACTTATGATGGATGCCATTGCCAAATTTTGATGGGGTGATGATGACAATAGTAATAAATGCATTGGTTTGCATGGCGGAATGAAATTTTGTTATCCGAAAAATGAGGGGGGGTTATGGCTTTTAGAGATTTTCATTCATTTAATTTAGCTATGCTCGCCAAACAAGTTTGGAGACTTATTAATAAGCCTGATTCTTTGTGTGCAAGAGTTTTGCGAGCTAAGTACTATCCTGATGGAGATATCTTAAAGGCTGGGCCAAAGGCGGGATCATCGTTTACCTGACAAAGTATTGTTGCAGGTCTAGCTACCTTTAAGCAAGGGTTGATTTGGAGAGTGGGCAATGGTGATAAAATTAACATATGGAGTGATCCTTAGATTCCTTCGAGTCCGGACAGGAGAATTATTTCTCCACGAGTTGCTGCTTTGTACACTAAGGTATCTGAGTTGATTAATCCTATGACAGGCTATTGGAATGAGCAACTTTTAAGCACTACTTTCAATTCAGTACATGTTGGTAGAATCTTGCAAATTCCAATAAACAATCAGGGGTTTGATGATTTTATTGCATGGAGCTTTACAAAGCATGGACGGTATACTGTTCGGTCAGGCTATCATTTACAATGGAGGCGTCGGTTTGGGACACGAGCGGGTCAGCTTGCGTTGCCAGGAAGTTCAACTTTTAATAATCCATTATGGAAAATTCTTTGAAAATTGGAACTACCAAGCAAAGTTAAGATATTTGTGTAGCGTGCGCTACATGGAATTGTGCCATTGAAATGCATTTTAGCAAATCGTTACATAGGTGATAGTGGGGCGTGTCTGTTTGTAATCAAGGTGCAGAGGACGTTCTCCACCTCCTATTTCTATGCCGAGCTGCAAAAGAAATTTGGTGCGCTCTTGGGCTGCAACATAGTATAGAGGACTAGATCATTGATGGGGCGCGTTGCCGCGCCAGTCTATTACGTTAAGAATATGTTAGTTGATGGTGGAAAGAATATAAACATCGTCATTTCGAGAATAGAATGATAGGAACTTATATTTGATGCACTACTTCAGCCAATTTGATCATAACTTTACTCATAATTAAGCCCATACATTAAGGGACCAATTAATAGTTCTACCGGACATGCCCAGCTACACATTTGATTTACAATAGACTAAGAGCGCTGGATTGTTTGAAACAAACTAGTAATTGTGTACGTGCAATGCACGTATAATAATAACTATCAAAATCATTATTTCGTCATTTCATGCCCCATCTCATGCACGTATAATAATAACTATCAAAATCATTATTTCGTCATTTCATGCCCCCTCTCATGTTGTGTTCAATTTCTATTGGCATGACAACATGTTCTTATTCTTCCATTCTTTGTCTCGATAAAAATTAGCAGCTATCACTACATGAGAATCCACAACCAAAAGAAAGGACACCTAAGTAGATGCTTAAATATTAAAATAAATATTAGGAAACAAAATGAGTAGCTAAGCCTCCTTGCTTCTACAACATGTTTCACATGCCAATAGAAATAGTAACCGTGTAAACCGTACAAATATTATCCAGCTCACTTGTACAACTTGAATTCATAGCTATTTTTGTAGATTATAGTTCCCACCCAAATATAATCAGTGTGTACATATATAATAAAGAGGGCCCCACATGAACCAGATTTAGGTAAGAAAAATATATTAGCTAGACATTAAAAAGTGACAACATATAATTGTATTTTTTTTTGCGGTTGAACATATAATTGTATTTACATGCAATAACTACCACACATGAGTAAATGCAATTGGGTTACAAAAAATATACATCAGTGAAGAATATATGAACTAATAAAGGCCTCGTCTTAAGATGAAAATGAGCAATCAGTAATGATGATCCTTCAGATAGACAATGACCTGTGAACTCCCACTTATATGTGCACCTGAATCAGACACTTGAACCCAATGCTGCTTTCCTCATGTACGCCATTGTCAACAATCCTAATAGCTGGATCAAGAACACGAACACGTAGTATATACAGACAAACAATTAGCGGGTGGGAAATTCATGTATCAATCTTGCTATATGAGAACCTTGTTTCACGTTGAATTAACAAAATGGAGTCATCTCGTTCCGGCCTCACTTGTCCAGGTATGCCAATACATGGCACTCAAAGATGTTTACATAACCTGCAAGGAGATAATTGTTGCTTTTCATTATTATGTAAACTTATAAATTGTCTATTTTTTAAAATAAAAGGTAACGCTACGCTTATCCTGGTCATCCATGGTTAAAGATTTTAGTTCAAGTTATCTGTTCCTCACATTCCTGGAACTAACTCAAGTTGCTATTAATTGCCTGATCCTGTGAATCACATACCTGAAAAGTTGAGCATCACCCATTGATCAAGCCCATGTCAGTACTGAAAAAAAATGATGTATAATGTGGTTTTATGAGAACATTGCCTCTGTACTTCTGTGACATCTCTCATAGCCTACCAATCACCAAAGTACAGGCTAACCAACCCAACCCAAGCATCTAGAAATCACAGGAAGAAAAAATCTCCATGTTATCATCTATAGTACTTTGTTGCATGCATGATATGGTCTATTCAGTTCACATCAGTAATCATCATCAAAGTTTTCATGGATATTATAACATAATGTGTGAGGTAGGTAGGCGAACAAACAAGGGCCTTGATCTTTAATTAGAATACACATGCCAAAGATGAGTATATGCAAAAACCAAAAAGGGTGGGGTATGTCACTGATCTATTAAAAGTAGAAAACAAGGAGCAGTTAAACTTTCTTTCCCTTCTTTACAATTACCTCAATGTATTGTTTTAGGGTCAATTATGCACTGGTCAACGGAATAACCGTCTCCCAGAACTTAGGAAAACTTTATTTTAGTACAGTACCAAGAACAATGAACAATAGCCGCTATTCAGCTAGAGCATCAGTAGAAATCGTATGACCAAATTTACATATGCATAGGCATTATGATCCAGCTTTAGTATCGGAAACAACTAACATGAACAGAATAAAATCCATGTAGACGAAGAAAAAATACAGCTATGAACCAACCTGATTCCATTACCTTCCCCTCTCATACCATCTGAAATACTACAGCAATCAACCTAAAGGCAACAATACCCATATCGTGACAAAAAAAATCCAATGAGCTTAAAATTTGTTCTCTAAACCTAAAATGTAGTTTAGCCGATCTGGATACTAACTTGTTGTGCACTGACCAGTGAGATTGGTCATGAAGAAGAAATGTCACGGCGACCTTGCACCGGCATGCACATGATCAGAATATGGTCAACAGACTGGATGTCTCTGTATTCTACAAGAAAAGCACATAAACAATCAGGATTGTATATTCCAACCAGAGCAATCATACTCTGATGCATGTATCTGCCCACAGTAACTACAATATTCCAGATGTTGGAGGTGAGTCTAGCGCCCCAAAATGCATATCACAATACATAATAATCGTATATCAATGAAAATATACATTTATAAAGATATTGTCGATCCATCATTACTAATGTACAATAGGTAGTTGAATTCATACAATATCACTCGGGATTCTGTTAAGCTACTCTACGAAAAAATGGCATGCATTTGGTATGACTGAGATCAAAGATGTACAGAACCTTCAGTCAAGGAGGACTACAGGACGATGACCGATAGCAGTCTAGCCCCTGTGGCTTTTGGATATGCTAGACCATAAACCTGAAACAATTACAAATGTGAATGTGAGCATCAACCTTTCATGGCATATGTTACGTGCCATGTGAATTTTTAAGTCTGCTTATGTTTCAATCCAAAGCAAAGCCTTGCTAATCACCTAAAACCAAAGTGATGAAGTTGTTTTGAGTCTATAATTCAATTCACTTTAACATAAAAAATATTGTTATAAAGCAACACAATATAATCAATTTAGTTCAGAATGTTGGGAGAGATATCATGACGCTAGCAGCTTGAGCTTGTCGAGACCAAGCCATGCCATTATTTATTTATTTCTCCTTGAATCATAATAAACGTTTGGATGGGGTCTCCTGCAATGCTGAAGCAACGTACATATAACTTCATAAATCATGAGAGTGTCAACCAAATCGATCTCCACAGATGCCATCCGACACATCAAATAAAAGTCTTACATGCAAACCCAATTTAGAAGAGTAACAACAACTGTAAAGGCAGAGGAGGAAGAATAGCTGGATACTCCAAGCAAACAATAGTTACAAGGTAGTGACATATACACATGTTCCACACTAATATTCTGGAACAGATTCTAAAGGTGTAAATAAAGTTGCAACCACAGTTCTCGAAAGGCAAGGTATAGATTGTACCCTCATTTCTGCAACACATTCTAAATGAGTACATGGAAGCACACCATAAAGTTGCAACTCCCATCTGGATGGTACTACTAATTTCCAGCATTATAATATATTACATAATTACAGCTAGCGTGAAGAAAGGGTGGACAAACATGGGAAGGCACTGCATGGAGAAAGAGGTTTTGGCAACAAATTGAAATGATAGGAGGCAAACTGTATCAGGTTCTATGAGTGAGAGAGGCTATAATACTACTTTGAGGACCTGGGCATACATTGGAAATGTGAGATGGCACAATGAGACTCTGTTATACCTGGAAAAAAAAGGCTCGACAAACGTGTGGGAGGCGCGCATTCGACCACTCAACATGTAGTTGTGAAGAACAAATTTCCTCCTATTTCTCAGAGAACGTAATACTACCTTGTACGGAGAGTTCGCATTGCCCCTATTTCTGAAATAAAAAAACGGAGCATGTTACATCAGTGGCAGTAGCACTGCACCATAAAGGACCAAGGAAGTAAATCATAGGACAAACTGTGTATGATGAGATTTAGTATACATGGATAAAAGTACTCAATACAATCACCGGTAGTCCACGCATAACAAAGCCTATATTGAAAAGCTATTGACTTTTTTTTTATTCCAGCTTGACATCTAGATTGATCTGGAATGCAGTCTTTCCCTAATACATTGATAAGATCTACCAGACTTGACCAGTCTTGCAAGCTACAAGCACAACAATTAACCTAGATGAAACACTATATGTAGAAAAGACATATGCATTCAATACAATGTTAATTTTACAAGTGTAAATGATAAGGTTTCAACACTCCGAACTGAAGATGCAAGTATAAAGAGATAATGTTAGTCTTTCTTCAACATATAAGAAGCGGGGAATAACAAATAATGCTAATCCAGTCGAATCAAACTCTACTCCTTCCAGCCGAAAACTACATCTCAACTGAATTGCACAAGTAACTAACCTTCTTGGAAGCCTGGGTCACCTCTGAACCATGGCTGCACCTTCTTGGGACTTGGGAGAGCGTTGGTGACGGCAGGGACGGCGTCGCGGTGGAGAGTTCCCGTCGCCGTCCGGTGACGCGTTGAGAGGCGCGGCGAGAGGCGCGGTTAGAGGCGCGATGAGAGGAGTTCCCGGCGACGCGAAGGAGATTGCGGGGCGGCGGCGCGGTGAGAAGAGTACCCGACGGCGGTGTGGTGAGAGGAGTGCCTGGCGGAGCGATGGAGATTGAGGGGCGGCAGCGCGGTGAGAGGAGTGCCCGGCGGCGCGATGGAAATTGAGGGCGACGGCGGTGGACAGAGAGGAGCGTCCGGCTGCCGGCGAAAGAGGATTGAGGGGCGGCGACGCTCCCGGCGAAGGAGGATTGAGGCGGAGCGGGAGGGAGGGGAAGGGGATGAGGCGGGAGGAGGGGGAGGGCGGCGCGGCGGCGGTGGCGTTGGGGAGGGGAGGGGGTTCGGGTGGCGGCGCGGAGGGGTGGGAGCGGCGGCGGAGGAGGAGGGCGGAGGCGAGGAGGAGGGGAGGGTGGGATAGGAGCGGGAGGAGGGGAGTGGAAGCGGCGGGTGGCGGGAGGAGGTCCTCGAGCTCCGCGGCCGAGAGCGGCGGCGGCGCCGGCAAGGCGGAGGTGGCGGTGGCGGAGAGAGGGCGAGGTGCGGGGAGGAGGGCGCGGCGATGCGCCCGCGCGAGGCGAAGAGTGGGGGTCGTGGGGGTGGGGAGCGTCGACCGGTTGCGTTTTTTTTTTGGGGTAAAAGCAGAAGCACATCATCGTCATTTGGACAATCTGAGGCGTTGATTTGGGCCTGATGGACGGTTTAGATCCTCCAGATCTGACAGTCTCTGTCTTTTAATATTAGTGGAGATTCCAATCTTCTATATCAACTTTGGCCTCTTCATCTTTTTTTTTCAAGAAAATGAACCAGCGCATTCACATCTGATAGCCCCATCGCAGCAGCAGATCCATTTTCCCGCGGCTGCTGATGATCATGAGCTTCTCTGATGAAGATACCTGACAACATAACTTAAATTTTTCTCAAATATAGTGATAAAAATATAAGGCAATAAAATATTTACGTAAGCATTAATTGGTATATCCACATTATGAAGGGTGGTCAAGAAGATGAGGCCGCATGCAACATAAATGCTAATTGTAATGCTTGTGTGCCTACCATATTGTACTATTAGTGTGCATTCAGCCTTCATATTTGTAATTTATACATGTAAAATATGTATGTTCTACACCAGCCTATGTCAAGCCCTTTATATGCTCAACTTGGCGGATCACAAATGCTGGTCAAAACCCGTGCAATACAAACCAAGGATTAATCTCCACTAATATAAAAAGAGGGAGAGGGTGGCTGATCCAAATAACACCAACCCTACCATCGTATGCATCCAACGTTCTAAAACTCTCCAATGATGTATCATACCCCCCTAATAACAGCCCTTGATCATCTAAATCTAACGATCACAACTAATCTAATGTTGTACAGACCACACCGACGGGCTCCTTGCCGGTGATCGTGGGGACGGTTCCCGTCTGACGCGCGTACCGCGTACGTGGTAGAGCCCACGACCATCCGTCCTTCTCCTTTCCTTTATTTTTTCTTCGTCTTCTTCCTTCGTATCCCTACCACACACCAGCGCCACCAAGCACCACGACCCGCCAGCGCCGGTGACAGGGAGAGAGAGATGGGGGGCTTAGAGGGATGGCCGGGGCGGCGGCAGACCGGCGGAGGAGGGGATTTGGTCAGGGCGGGGTGGCATGGCGGCGCCGGAGCACCGCTGGCCACGGGTGGTGGTGGCCGGCGGTTCGGCCTGTACCGGCGGCGGGGAGATGCAGGTTGTGGTGGCGAAATCCGGTGGTGGCAGCGGCGCTCTCCTTCACTCTCCTCTCCGGTTGTGCGGCGGCGTTTATTCGTGCCGCCAGCCGCATGCACAAACTTTCAAGAGACTCACGCGGTCACGCCCCAGACACCGACGAGGCGATGAGTCGACAACGGCAGCCCGCCCGTCCGCGCCTCATCGTCGGCGACGCCGCCGTCCTCGCCCAGCCCTTGCCCCTTTCGCGACTCCGCCCGTCCACGCCTCATCGTCGGCCACGCCGCCGTCCTCTCCTAGCCGTTGCGTGACCGCGTCGGTCCACGCCTCATCGTCGGCAACGCTGCCGTCCTCGCCCAGCCGTTGCGCGACCCCGCCCATCCGCACTTCATCGTTGGCCACGCCACTGTCCTCGCCCACCAGTTACGCGCCCGCGCCGTACATTGAAATCGCGCCGTGCTTCTCTGTTGTGCACACCCGTACATGCAATGCATCAGACTGGTACGTGCTGTTCAACTCATATTGCTGAATATCTTAGCACTTGATTATAGTTGACGTTTAAGACTGGTACGTGTGTGGCTGTGTGCTTCCATCGCAATGACCAAAAACAGGTTCAGAATGGTTCATTAAGGATTAGATGTTCAGTGAATTTATACAATACTCTAATCAACAACACCTGCTCATGTGTAAGAATTGGACTACAGATTCGATTGTCAGATTAACTTTTTGATCTTGCCATCTGTCGGCATTAAATGGTTTCTGTATTCCTTCCGTGAATGGTTATTCTGTTCATGCAATAAGGTGACGATGCTTTTTGTGCAGATCGTAGAACTTTATAATAGGATGAAATCATGAGAGCATGAAGGTAACACAAGCAAAGGTTCTTTTCAAGCTGGATATCATTTAGCGATATTACCATAATTTCGGTTATTAACTAGACTGATGCATTGCTGCAGGTTTATGGGTTCGATGACAACGTAGGAGAGAAGACATCTTGGTATCCCTCTGCACTATGAGAAACTTAGGAGAGAAGACATCCAACCGCTGATTGACAAAATTTTGAAAAGGATTGCGGGCTGGAGGGGAAAGCTGCTGTCTTATGCAGCTAGGATCACCTTGATCAAAGCTTGTCTAGCAAGCATCCCCATCTATCTTCTTTCTTTCTTCAAATTCCCCAAGTGGGCGCTAGATCTTATTAACACACAGATGGCAAATTGTCTCTGGAATGACTTTGAAGGCCATAGGAAGTTACACCTGGCGAATTGGCAACTTATCTGTAAAAATAAAGAATTTGGAGGTTTGGGCATCCCTGACCTAGCCAATGTTAACCTTTGTTTGCTGGGCTCCTGGCTGAAAAGATACACCAAAGACAACGGGAAGCTCTGGAGGAGCATGGTAGATGCGAAATACCACACTAGTAGTCCCAACGTCTTCTGTAGTAAAACTCTCGGCACTTCACAGTTCTGGAAAGGGTTTATGTGGGCCGTGAAAAGTGTGGAGTTTGGTTATAGATGGATAGTTGGGAGTGGTCAGAAAGTGAGGTTTTGGGAGGACACTTGGTGTGGCACCTCCCCCCTTGCTGTTCAGTTTTTTGATATTTACATTTTGTGTAACGAACAAGGGAGAACAGTCCAGCAGGACTGGGATGGTTTACATCTCAAATTGACCTTTAGGAGGAATTTCTCGCCTCGTTTGTTACAACACTGGTTAGAGCTAGAAGGCATTGCCTCTTGTTTGTCACTTTCAGATGAAGAGGATGCTTTAATTTGGAAATATAGCGACAAGGGGGTTTATTCTACCTCCTCGCTTTATGCCATCATTAATTTTGGAGGGGTTCAGCCAGTTTACATCCCTGCGGTTTGGAACCTAGTGATACCCCCTAGAATCCATACTTTCCTGTGGCTCCTAGCACACAACAAGCTCATGACTAGGGACAACCTTAAGAAAAGGAATATGAACAAACCTGAAGACTGTCTTTTGTTCTGAACAGGAAGTTGTACATCATTTGTTTTTCGATTGTATTGTGGCTAAGCAAATCTGGCCCGTGATCTCACGCTTCTTTAGCATAGATGTGGGTGTAGATTACATTTCGGTGGCTAGACTTTGGGTAGCTAACAAGAAATGTGCAGTTTTAAATTCAGTTTGTTCTTCTGTCCTTTGGAGCATTTGGAAGCTCAGAAATAGTATGATTTTTGATGGTGTAACTTGGCTTGATGTTAAACAGGTGTGGTTCTTGGTGTTAACCTCTCTGAAAAGATGGAGGTTGATCTTCAAGGAGGAGATGCTGCCGGCGGTGGAGAACCTCTGTGCGATGATCTCGACACTGCTGAAATCCCCTTCCCGCCTAGAAAGTGGCTGACAAAGAACCTGCAAGCTGCTCTGAAGTTGCCAAGCTCTGATGATGATGATAGCAACACGCCAAAATCCCCTGACCTGAAGAAACAGGCTCCTGCAAGCACCTGGACTACCCCCACCTCGACGCTCGACGTGGCTGCGATCTAGGAGGAGTTAGCCTTTGGCTTGGGCGCAAGTTTTGGCTCAGCTATCTTAGCCTTTTGGTGTGCCTGGGCTCCTGCGTGTTCCCATGCCATCTTTCTTATTTTTTCAGTTTGCACTCCTAAAAAAACTTTAGCTTCCTTTGCTCGTGCTGAGCTTTTGCAGTAGTTTGGCCTCATCAGTTCTCGAGGACCTTTTTTCCTATTCAGTTTCCCTGCGCCTTGTAACACTGCTCAGGTTTTGTTGAGTTTATCAATGGAACCGGGGAGAGCCTCCCTTTATTTCTAAAAAAAGTTTATGGGTTCGATGATGAGTGTCTTCGTAAATATGGATTGGTGAATGTCTGGAGATATTGCACAAAACATGAGCTGTTAGAAAGGAGATGGCTTCTCTACTATAATCACTGCTGTGTTTTTTTTAAAGAATTATGCAATAGACAATTCTTTCTTCTTTTCCACATCCGTTGGAGTAGAACAAAAGAATTTTCCTTATGTCTTTTCACCTTTTCAGTTGATGCAGTTTCAGCTAGGCAAACCAGTAGCTGGCGTTTCAATGAGAAAATTCTGATACATTCACTTTACAAGTATTATTCTCGACTGGCTCTGTTGATTCACGATTTAATTATCTTGTAATCACGCTTGTAGGTCATGATTTCTCTGGCTGAAAGTGATCCTATTATTTTTACCTAAGGGATGTTGAACGCTTCCTACACAGAGCTCGAAGAATTTATTCTATGTTCCAGAAAATTGTGAGAGAGGCGTGCTTCAGGTTACTGCTAGAGATGAGAAAAGATGGTAATCCCCTACTGAATTTAAGAGAAGAAGACTTATCCAATTTTATATAGTTCCCGAATCTTTTTTTGATTTGATTTGACTGTTCCTGTTTTCTG
This sequence comes from Poa pratensis, assembly GCA_947311845.1. Lineage (NCBI taxonomy): Eukaryota > Viridiplantae > Streptophyta > Magnoliopsida > Poales > Poaceae > Poa > Poa pratensis. The sequence goes on from CAMZMU010000041.1 coordinate 101,056,978, forward strand.
GCTCATATGAGATATTTTCAAATAAGTATTCCAACATGCAATTTTGTCTATACTCCTTGTCCATGCGAACAGGCGATATAAGGTAATAGTTTTATATTTCTTCTGTTTTGCATTATGTAATGCTATGAGCCCGTTATTCTACTTCTTTGAAATAAAAAGGTACAAGAATTGATGAAACCACTATTTGTCATTTTCACTGTCTTCTGTAAAATCTTTAGTGTCCATGGACCTCTTTGGTGGAAACGTGGCGATGGAGGCTGAAGCGGCCATGTTGTTCGACGGTGGTAGGTGCATCGACGCCGGTGGGATCATAGCTAATGGTAAAGGTTGGGTTTCTGACTTTTCTAGGTCGTGGTTTTTTTACAGTATAAAACTTAAAACAAAATGGTCCAACAAAAGAGGACGTGTCTATGTGTACGAGGTACATTGGAGACACTAATTGGAGCAGTTTTTCTTATACGGCAGATTGCGGGCAATTTGTAGGAAACCATACGGCAGATTGCGGGCAATATTCTAGCGTGATCTTGCGAGAATAATTTTGTGATCGTGCGAGAAGAATTTGGTATTGGTGCATAACATATATATGTATAGCTTCAGTCATGACATTAGAAAATTAAGTTTTACTGATTTAGTATTGTTCACCTAAATAATGTATGTTGAATAGTTGGATGAACCATTCAGCGAGTTATCTTTTTCTCATGGTTTTTAGGACATCCTACAGTCTATAGCCCTTTACTTTTAAAATCTGATTTAGCGTAAGAATAGTCTACTGTATATTTCTGATGTGGTATATCGGTTCGGAATTGGATGACCTTGGAGGTTTTGATTTGAAACAAAGAGTTTCCAAAGTTCAGTATGTTTATTAAATACATGCATCATAATTTTTAGAAGACGTGATATTCACTGATTCTATCTGGATTACTAAAGGCACCAGGAAGATAATTTAGCAAAGGATGTGAAATGTTATTTATGGATGAGTTGCCGGAATGCCATTCTATGGCATAATCATGAATAAGGTACTATGCTTCCTCGGTGTTCAATTGATTGCTTGATAGCTTTTTCTTAATGTGTAACTTGCTGCATAATTGAGCTGACAGAACATCAATAACTTTTAAGTGTATAAACGAGTTAATACAAATTAGAATTGGAAAAAGATATCTCCATCGTAGACGTGAGACATGATGACTTCCATCAAGCATTTTGTTTTGTTTTGTAGAGTCTAATTATCAGTTGCATTATGTTTAGTAGGAGATGGTGAAATCAATCGGGACACTCAGGAAAATATGTTTTTTTACCAAGTCATTAATCGTATATTTCTCCCATTTATATACTTGTTGGGATGATATTATCCACTATGAATAGGAACGGAACGCGGACTCTTTTGCGATTTATGTTCATCATTTTTATACTACAAGAGAATAACATTTGCATGGTATCTCATACATTGAAGCATACTAACACGGTAACTCCTTAGTGTCAGGATAGCATGAAAGATGTGATTGAATTTTTTTTCTCATTGTGCATTTCATCATTTATCCCCCTTTCAGTCTTCCAGTCCTATTTAGGTCAAACAGCTCGCACAACTTGATTACGATTTTGCTCTTATGGAGCGTTTTATTCAGAAAAAAATCAGAATTAACAGCCTGCTGCTTAACAGTTTGTGCTCCTTTTCTACCTCCTACAGTTATTTCTATTGTTTTCTACCTCTTGCAAAATCTTCCTTTACTGCAAATATTGGCACTGTCCTCCCCATTTGCTAGGTACAGCTCTAGGCCAATGCTACAATATTCTATACATGTGAGTGATTTAAACAATACTAAGATCTTTTACATCTCTTACAGTTGTTCAGTATTGATTTTGCTTCGTGTAGGCTGTTGGTAAATGTTGGCTTCTAAATTTTCTTTGTAGTTGTTTGGAACATATTTCTGATTTTTTTCTGATGTTCAGGCATGTTGGATCAATTGTGTTCTGTCAATGAAATTTCTGACACAATACAAACATTATTTCATTGTATGCTACATTGGTTGGTAATCGGATCGGAGAGCAATTGTATTCTCTTTGGACAAATCTGAGTAAGTGAAAGCAAAGTGCCAATCTACTCTTGTTGTTTTATTGTACATCTTTGGACAAATCTGAGTAAGTGAAAGCAAAGTTTCTGAAAATATATAGTTATTTATAGGTTAAATTTAACTAATAGAATATGTATATCATCTCATACACTAATATGTTCGTTGATTCTTAGCAAGGTCTTTCATTTGACAGTCATCCTTAGTTCTACCTGAAGTTGTCAACATTCCTTATAAATGATATTAGAAGTGACTGAATAAATCTAATTAATGAAGTTGCTTATAATGGAATTTCAGGGTATTCACGCAACTTTATTGGAGGACCAAGTCCAGCATAATGGGGGCAGCCTACAAGTTATTGTTATATATATGTCTTGCATGCACATTGAGGGTGAAGCGAAGGAAGTTCGTCATTCCTGGTCTTCTGCGATAACTTGTTTAGGCTTTTTAACAAAGAGTGTGTTGCAGGCCCATAAGATCACTGCAAAGTACAATGCCCCAATCCGTGAGGCATAGCGAGAAGCTGAAGGACACTGCCTTTGAGGATCTACGCGGTGAGCATAGGTTGGAGCAACCAAAAGTCATTGCGGTGGTGTTCCTAGAGTTTTCAGCTCCTGATCTTAATGTGTACATTATTTCTCTTCCAGGTGGCAGTTGCCATCCTTCCATTGGTTCATGGAGTATGTTATGTCGGAGTGAGCTTGGCGTTCAAGAGTTGAGTGTTCCTGAGTACTTGCAGTTCAAGGAGCATTAACGGAAAGAAAATAGTTGTGTCTGAATTGAAAGCTTTAGTATGACATATAAATTGGTCAAGCACTAAGTGTTAAACTTCGCTACACATTTCTTTGATATCCGTGTTATTGTGTATTATGTTTGGGTTTTTAGGTTATGTGAAAAACACATTTTGAGTGGTTGGCCGCCCTTGCATGGTTAAAAGCACCGTTATTAGAGGTGTGACTTAAACAAGTACAACCATGACAATAAATCTTGGCCTGATCACCATTGATTGAATGCGGACGACAATAGGCATCGCATATGAATCAGTTGATGCATACAGTTATCATTGACTATTCAATATTACTAAGCAAAGCCAAGCATGCTAACAACAAAAGTGAAGGAAAACGAAGGGCATAAAAAATGTATCCATCTCACCAAAAAATATTCATAACCATATCGACAACATCTGAAAGAAAACAATGGCGCACGCGCGTTGTTCATACCTGAAGCCGAGTCAAAAATTTAGTGAGAACGAGTCGAAAAGGGGTGAGAAATAAATTTAAAATGTGCATTGCACGTGCACGATTACTAGTACTCCCTCCGACCCGAATTACTGGGCGCACCACTGTTTTAATTTTTTTTTACAAAAAACCCCGCCAGTTTGAAATCAAGTCCAGTCGTAGCTTCTTCCTCACGGGGCACGGCGGACGTGCGGGGCGTGTGGCTCGCCGGAGAGAGCTAGTGCACGGCGGCTCCGCCCGCAGTTGGGAGGCTCCCTCGGAGAGTCGGAGGGCTCCCGCCGCCGGCCGCTTCCCCTTCCAATCCCGGCCGCTTCCCCTCGGAGTGTAGCCGCGTGACGCCTCTGTTAAAGATACGATATTAGTTATGATCGTATCCTGTGTAATCGCTAGTTACCATGTATAGGATGCTAACCGACCTATGTAAACTTGATGTACAAGTTGATCTGAATATAAAAGGAGAGGCCAGCCGTGAGGCAAATCACGGCAAATCATTATCTCAAACTTGGTATCAGAGCGAGAGCCCTTTCCGATCTAATCTCATGGCAACCCAGCCTCTCCTGAACTCCTCCGCCGCCGGAGTCCTCACCAATCCCATCACCACCCTTGCTCCATCTTCCAGCTCCACCATAGTCCAAGCCATCCCCACGCCAAGCACTCGCCTCGACCGTACCAATTTCCTGCTATGGAAGACCCTGATCCTTCCCGGAATCTCCGGTGCAAATCTCCATGGCCACCTTGACGGCACTGTTCCTCCGCCGGCCAAGAAGATCACCCAAGGCACCGGCGACGCCGCGGTGCAGGTGAACAACCCAGCCTACCATGCATGGTGGCTGCAGGATCAGCGCGTTCTGCACGCGTTGCTGACCTCCATGACGGAGGACATCGCGACCCAGATGATCGGGCGCGTCACGGCTGCTGAAGTTTGGACGACAGTCCACTCCATGTTCTCAGCGCAGAACCGAGCGAGCCTCCGGAACCTGCGGACCCAGCTGCAGATGCTGAAGAAGAGGGACATGCCGGCGGCCGAGTACTTCCACAAGATGAAGGGGCTGGCCGACACCATGGCCACCATCGGCCACCCGCTCAGCGACGACGAGATCATCGACTACATCTTCGGTGGCCTCGGGCAGCAGTTCGACGCCCTCGCCGCGTCCCTCACCGTCATCAACACGCCGGTGTCCCTCACTGATTTCTATGCCTATGTTTTGTCCTATGAGACCATGCAGGCACAGCACGCCGAACAGGCGGAATTCTCCTCATCGGCCAACGCGGTCGCTCGCCACGGCGACACAAGCTTCAAGCCACCACGCCCTACGACGGCAACAACAACAACCGTGGGGGTGGGCGCTCAGGTGGTGGCGGCTACCAGAACGGTGGCGGTGGCGGCTACCACAACGGTGGCTGCGGTGGCGGCTACCAGCAGAACCGTAACCACGGTGGAGGACGCAATGGCCGGCAGCGACCACGTTGCCAGATATGCAAGATATGGGGCCATGAGGCCCTAAACTGCCGCAACCTGTACAAGCATGTGTACCAGCCTGAAGACAATCGTGCCGGCAACTCTGCATCCACTAGCCATGGGCACGGCGAGCCGCCTCAGTGGCTCATGGACAGTGGTGCAAGCGACCACCTCACCAGCGACCTGGAGCGCCTCTCTGTGCATGAGCGGTATGGAGGGAAGGACCAAGTTCAGGTGGCTAATGGATCAGGTCTGTCAATTTCCCATATTGGTCACTCAAAATTAGCCGGCTCTAATTCTTTACTTCTGAAAAATATTCTCCACGTCCCTAACATAAGCAATCATCTATTGTCAGTGCATAAACTTGTTTCCGATAATCCTATTTTTATCGAGTTTCACCCTGATTTCTTCTTTGTTAAGGACAAGGCCACGAGGAGAACCATTCTTCGCGGTAGGAGCCGTGGCGGGCTCTATCCTATTCCATTTGGACGTGCTGCTTCGTCCCAATGTGCTCTCTCCGGTGTCAAAGTTTCGTCCCAACAGTGGCATGAACGTTTAGGTCATCCCTCCAATAAAGTCGTTAAGCGTGTTCTTAGGCATAATAATCTTCCGTGTGCGTCTTATGTTGAACCTTCGATTTGTGATGCTTGTCAACGTGCTAAAAGTCATCAATTACCCTATAGTGATTCCAGTCGTGTGTCATCTATGCCTCTTGAGTTGATTCATACTGATGTGTGGGGTCCTGCTCTTCCCTCTTCCGGGGTTTTAAGTACTATGTTAGTTTCATCGATGACTATAGCCGTTTCTGCTGGATTTATTTGATAAAACACAAATCTGATGTTGAATCTATTTTCTATGCCTTTCAAACACATGTCGAACGACTTCTCAATACAAAAATTAGGGGTGTTCAGTCAGATTGGGGAGGGGAATATCACCGCCTCCACAAGTATTTTCAGCGTGTTGGCATCTCCCATCGCGTTTCATGCCCTCACACCTCCCAACAGAATGGGATAGCCGAACGCAAACACCGTCACCTGGTCGAGACAGGCCTTGCCCTCCTCGCCCACGCCTCTCTCCCTCTACGCTTTTGGGACAAGGCGTTTCTTACCGCATGTTATCTTATCAATCGCATGCCGAGTCCAGTTATCCACAACATGTCACCTATTGAGCGCCTCCTTCGTGTCAAACCCGATTATTCTTTCCTACGTACCTTTGGATGTGCATGTTGGCCTAGCCTCCGCAAATATAACTCTCGCAAACTAGAATTTCGCTCAAAATTGTGTGTTTTTCTAGGCTACAGCCCTATGCACAAAGGTTACAAATGTCTTGATCGTTCCTCGGGGCGTATTTTCATCTCACTGTGACGTGGTGTTTAATGAAACTTTCTTTCCGTTTGCACACACCGGTACACCTCCTGATATTTCCAGTCTTACTCCACCAACATCCTTTCCAACTCAAGAGCCGGCTACCGAGAGTGCCCAAAAACGGACTTATGACCTGACTATGTTATCCACTAATCCTCCTGGTGCAGATGCTTCTTGTTTGCAGATTCCTACTGCGATCGACGTACCGAGCCGCACCCAGGAGATCAACGTGCATGGAGCGCCCCATGATGGGCCGCACATCGCGCCCCAAGCTGGGCCACGCGAGCTAAGCGACACGGTCGCGACGCCCAGGCGTGCTGGGCGTGACGGGCCGTCATCTACTGGGCCCATTGACCCAGCCTTCTTCTCGCCTGGATCATCTTCCGGGCCGACGGCTTCGACTGGGCCAGATTCCTAGTCCAGCGCGGAGTGCTCTCCCTCGCCCTCCTCGACAGGCTCCTCGACGGGCTCCTTGCCTTCGCCCCAGCCTGCTGTTGCTGCACATCCGATGACAACTCGTCTCCGTGATGGGATACGCCAGCCTCGGAAGATTACGGATGGCACGATTCGCTACGATCCATCTCGGCGCGCTTTTCTAGCGGTCCCAACCTCTCATCGCTCAGCGCTCACTGAACCTGCTTGGCGAGAAGCAATGGAAGCGGAATATTCAGCGTTGTGCCAGAACAGAACTTGGTCCCTTGTGCCTAAACCTCCTGGCACTAATATCGTCGGCAGCAAATGGATCTTTAAGACCAAGCATCGACCTGATGGTTCAGTTGATAAACACAAAGCGCGTCTGGTTGCTCGAGGATTCACTCAACAATACGGTATTGATTATCTGGATACCTTCAGCCCCGTTGTTAAGCCTGCCACAGTTCGTCTTGTTCTGTCTCTCGCAGTGTCTCGTGGATGGTGTCTTCGTCAAATTGACGTCAGCAATGCGTTCCTTCATGGATTCTTACATGAAGACGTTTACATGCAGCAACCTCCCGGCTTCGAAGATTCTCGTCATCCAACGTATGTGTGTAAACTGCAGCGAGCACTCTATGGGTTGAAGCAATCTCCCCGAGCCTGGTATGCTCGCCTCAGTGACAAGCTTCATCAGTTGGGGTTCATCTCCTCTAAAGCGGACACCTCTCTCTTCATATTTCACCATGCTGAGGTCTCCATCTTTATGTTGGTTTATGTCGATGACATTGTCATTGCGGGATCTTCTGCTGCTGCTATTGATCGTCTTGTCAGCTCGTTGGCTGCTGCCTTTCCCATCAAGGATCTCGGACCTCTGGCTTATTTCCTCAGTCTTGAAGCCGCCTACAATTCCAGGGGCATGACTATCACCCAGCGCAAGTATGCGCTAGACTTGTTGCACCGTGCGTGCATGGGGAATTGCAAGGTGACTCCGACGCCCATGTCATCCACAGATAAACTGACCCGGGACAGGGGTCAAGCACTCAACGTTGATGATGCTCATAAATACAGAAGTGTGGTGGGAGGCCTTCAGTACCTCACCCTCACCCGTCCAGATATCTCATTTGCAGTCAATAAAGTGTGCCAGTACTTATCTCAGCCCACAGATATTCATTGGGAAGCAGTCAAACGAATACTTCGTTAAGTTAAAGGCACACTTGCTACAGGCTTGCAGTTTCGGAAGTCGTCCTCTATGCGTTTGAGCATTTTTACTGACGCTGATTGGGCGGGGTGCGCCGATGATTGGCGTTCTACCAATGGGTATGCTATATTTCTTGGTCCGAATCTCATATCCTGGAGTTCGAAGAAGCAACATACTGTCTCACGGTCTAGTACGGAGGCAGAGTATAAGGCGTTGGCAAATGGCACAGCTGAAGCAATTTGGATTCAGTCTGTACTGAAAGAACTTGGAGTTGTTCAGACGCAGCCGCCGGTCCTATGGTGTGATAATCTCGGCGCGACATATTTAACAGCCAACCCAGTTTTTCATGCCCGCACGAAGCATATCGAAATTGATTTTCACTTTGTGCGTGAGCGAGTTGCACTTGGAGCTCTTGACGTGCGATTCATTTCATCTGGTGATCAATTAGCCGATGCCTTCACGAAGCCTGTCACGCGACAGTTGCTGGAGCGTTTTTGTACCAATCTGAACCTCTGTAGTACCGGTCCAGATTGAGGGGAGTGTTAAAGATACGATATTAGTTATGATCGTATCCTATGTAATCGCTAGTTACCATGTATAGGATGCTAACCGACCTATGTAAACTTGATATACAAGTTGATCTGAATATAAAAGGAGAGGCCAGCCGTGAGGCAAATCACGGCAAATCATTATCTCAAACTGCCTCCGCCGGGACGACGGGCCCAAACGCCGCCGCTCCACCTCGTCCTCCTCCGCAGCTGTCGCCGCAGCGCCACCAGAGGGAGCCGGCGCCGCAGTCCGCGCCTACCCGCTGCGGAGCCTCCCCAACTATAGCAACAGAGGGAGCCGACGCCGCGTTCCGCCGCTGGCCACCACGGCACGAATTACCGGCGAGCCGAGCCAGCAGCTGGCAGCCGCGGCGGAGCGCAGGCTGCAGCCGTCGTCGTCCGTGACGCCGACCGCGTCGTTCTCCGGTGGAGCAGGTCCAGCAGCAGGTGGAGCAACCGGTGGAGCAGGTCCATGTTCTCCCTGTTCAGTTTCAGAAACTGAAGTTAGTGTTAGTGTTCCTGTCCGTGTAATTTGCATTTGCTGCAACTACTGGATAATAATCATCACAACATAAACAAACAAGATCCCCATGAACTCGGAAACACTAGTGGTATGCAGAACAATGATGGACCGCATGGTGTAATCAGAAACACTAGTGGTATGCAGAACAATGATGAACACTAGTTGGCAGGATAAAAGACAAACAGAATCTGCAAAGCTCATGCCTCCAGTAAAAGCATAAGTTACTCGGTGTTTCCAGGCTATTTTTGACTCGCATTGACAAGTCACTGACTCATGTAAGTCTGGGGTCGATTCCCTGGCAAGTTGATGGCCGAACCGCAAAACAAGTTGCATCTTGGCAGCACAAATATGAAGAGAAGCTCAGCCATGACATAGTAAAACAATACACCAATGCTTTGGACTAAACCGGACAGATGAACACAAAATGAAATCGACTCATCTAGTGGAAGTGGTACAGACAAGGATCTTAATTAGTTTCTACAAATGCGCTGGGTGTTCTAGGTCTATACAGCATGGAAATATAGAAAATTAAGACTACACAAAGCAGTACTGGGACTACAGTCTTCATAAACCTAGAACAGGACTGATAAACAGACAAACCATATGATTCAGATCAGTATAACACTTGAATATATGAGTGTTTACCTGTGGCCTGGAAACAATTGTAAATTAGCTGGCATTGACTACTATTTTCACACTGCAAGAGTAGTCGAGTACATGACTTGGTGGATGAAAATAAGACTCCTTTTGCTCATCTTCAGCAATTCTTTGTGGTTGCATGTCTGTAGCAGTTGCACAAGCAATCCAAAACCACACTGGAACAACTTCCTGCAAATGATATGATTATCATTTACATAATGCACATCATGACTGAAAATATAACAGGTACTCCCACAAATTAATGCTGATATGTATTGTGGTTATGCTGCCTATATCAATTTCAGAGAAACTAAATACTCCTCAATTGCTTTTCTGCAGGTTGCCCAGTCCACCATAGGACAAGATGGTCCTCTTTGATATCAACTTAACTCCTCCACAAGAGCAGGATGATGGAGGGAGGGTTCTGGATCTCAACTTCAGTTCACATACTCCAGAAGAACAAGAACAAGCTGCTCAGCCAGGCCACATTCTAGAAGAAGAAGACCAAGAACAATCTGCTCAGCCAGGCCACATTCCAGAAGAAGAAGACCAAGAACATGCTGCGGAGCCAGACCACATTCCAGAAGAACAAGAACAAGAACATGTTGTGCAGAGGCACCATAAAGATCTGCCGGAGAGTTATAAATTTGCAGCATATATTGCACTGAAAGCTCTAGGAAAAGATAGACCCGTGGTGAAGGCGGATAAAGAAATTGTGGCTCAACTTTTGGGAATAAGTCTTAGATCTGTCGAGAAGACATGGAAGAAGGCCATAGATCAAGAGGGCAGAAATGAAGTGCTTGATTTCTCAAATAAGCGGAAGGGAAGGTGCGGAAGAAAGAGGAGAGAGCTTAATCTAGATGAAAGGGTGCCTAAAGTTGCACTGAACAAAAGGGGTACATTGAGGGGGCTGGCAAGGTCCCTTGATATCCCTTTCGCAACACTGCAAAGGAGGTTGGCATGGGGCGATTTAAGGCGCCATACCAATAGCCTGAAACCACATCTAACTTTGGAAAACAGAATTAGAAGGCTCATATATTGCATCTCAATGGTCGATGAAGCAACAATATTAGAAGCAAAGCTTTCGTTCATAAAGATGGGGAACATAATGCATATGGACGAAAAATGGTTTGATATGACTAAGCGAGACATGACGTACTACCTAACACGAGAAGAACCAAAGCCAGTTCGCACTATCCATAACAAAAATAGCATCGGGAAGGTGATGTTCTTAACTGTGGTTGCAAGACCTAGACATGATGCGCAGGGAAATGTGACATTTGACGAAAAGGTAGGCATCTAGGCTTTTGTCACAAAAGATGCAGCCAAATACAACTCGAAGTATAGGACAAAAGGCACAATGGAACTAAAGAACCTCAATGTTACTAGAGACGTCATGCGGGAGTACCTCTGTGAGAAGGTAATTCCAGCAATTGTAGAAGTGTGGCCTGACGATGGAGATGTGGGAACAATATGGATACAACAGGACAATGTTAGAACGCATGTTCAGCCTGATGATCCTGTATTTCTGGCCGTCGTAAAAGCTTCAGGACTAGATATTAGGTTGACTTTCCAACCTCCTAACTCGCCAGATGTTAATGTTTTGGATCTTTGCTTCTTCAGCTCCATCCAATCCTTGGCATTTCAGAGTGCACCTAACACTCTCAAAGAACTGATAGAAACAGTCGAACAAGCTTACGATGCATATGACGTGAAGACACTTGCCAAAGTGTATGTCACCTTGCAGTCTGTCCTGGTGGAGATTATGAAAGACCAAGGTGGAAACACATATAAGCCACCCCACATGGGCAAGGACAAGCTAATAAAAGAGGGAAAGCTGCCTAACACACTAGAGGTTGAGAGCAAACTATACGAAGAAACCTTAAAGCTAATAGCCGACTATGAGAAACAACAAGTGGAGAAAGAGGAGGAGAAGATGAAGGATAAACAAGCAAAGAAAGCATCAAAGAGAAAAGGAAGGTCCCAAGTATTCGTGGATGACGACACATTTATCGCAGCAAAAGAATATGTCACATGGTTGAACGACCCATCAAGCATTGTCCGTCCAAGGCGTCTAGTCAAGAAAGTATGTCAATGTCTTATTGCTTCTAATTATGTTTACTATTTGCAGAAACTTGATCTCATCTTACTGACAGAATTTTATGTTTACTATTTGCAGAAACTTGATCTCATCCGGGAAACACAAATAGGCGAATTTGAAGCTGTAATACAACCAAGAATAGAAGAAAAGAAGCCTGAGCAGGAGAAGAGGAAGGGAAAACAACCAATAATAGAAGAAGAGAAGCCTGAGGAGAAGAAGAGGATCAAGAGGAGAAGAGGAGGAGAAGATGAAGAGCAATACAAGAAGCCAAGGAAGGCACAAAACAAACAGCTAGTCATCCTAAATTAGCTTGCGTGTAATACTAGAGCAAAACAATTGTGGAGTATATTATATTGTAAATTATAAGTGCTTTGCAACACGAGAGCAATCATGTTTGCCTCAGATTTAGCTGCCTCTGATGGCCATCATCATTGACATTGATGTCTCAAGGAGTATGTGATATTCATGAGTTGTGACAGAAGTACTGTTCTTATTCTATTGTTGAATTTGGCACATTGTACACATACAGATCAGTGTGCACCTGCTTGAAATCTAAAGGAAATCATTGCAACACAACCCTTAATTCAGAATATAACCCATCATAAGGAAATCATCAAATGTATCATGGCCAATAAGAGCCTTTAATCATCGGAGATTATCTAACTGAACATATTTCAGATTTTAATGCATGTACTCCATCTACTGAGTCGAGTAACAAAGATGATCATGTGTTGACAAGTGACAACATTGAGTCAAACCAATCAACACCTTCCATAACTCTACATCCACACTGAAAGTTTGCAAATAAAAAGTACTCCAACATTGAGTCGAGTAGCACTGATGAGTGATGACACTAAGTGTCAGGTAAGTGTAAGAATAAGATTTAAGGATGCTCACAATAGAAGACGGCATGCATCAGCTAGGATGCTCACAATAGCTTGGGCAGAACAGGGAGACGCCAAGAGATCCATCACGGCATTGCAGGCAGCCTGGGCCACTCGCCGGCTGCCACTCCCCAACGTACGCGGCAGGCCACCGGCGACCCTGCCGTCGGACGCCAGCGTCTTGCCGGCCTCCATGGACTGCAGAGCCGCCGCGCCCACCACCTCGCAGCTCAGCGCGGCCACGGAATGCGAGCTGCGTTGCAAAATCAGGAACAAATCAACAGGACAGTTGAGGCCACGAACGAATCAGCGGGACAGTTGAGGCCACGCACCTCCTCGACTAGGTCGCCGGAGGTCAACTCTGCTTGCCGCCCGCGGCCCGGCGGCGCCATCCCCTTGGCGACGTCGCGCCTTAGCCTGCCCCGCCGGGCATCAGCTCGCGCACCTTGGCCACGCACGCACCCGCACATCAGCTCGCGCTCGTGCTCGGGCCGGAGGCCGTGCCGGCGAGGGAAGATTCCTCGGCCTCCGCGACGAGCTCCTCCACGGCAAAGGCGGGATCTTGGGCGATTTCGTCTTCGATCTCCCTCGTCCGAGGAAGAGCAGAGACGGGGGAGAAAGAAAGGCGGGGATACGAGGAGGCGGCGCGGGAGGGGCGGAGCAGGCGGCGAGGGACGGGGAAGAGCAGAGCTGACGGGGGAGAGCAGAGCTTGGTGGGAGGACGTGTAACTTCAGGTGAAAAAGAGCAGGGGGCTTTTTGCAAAAAAACCAATGCGAACAGTAATTCGGGTCGGAGGGAGTATAAGAAGTTTTGCTCAATGTCCTCGTCAAAGCAAACTGAATTTACTAATGAAACTTTGTCACTGATTAGCCTCCTCAGTAAACTGTAAACTCGCAATTGTGCACTACTTAACTGAATGCTAACGAAATGCATTAACTGACAATGGAGCAATTCCAACAGAAGGTAAAATTAAGTACATATGTTAATGGTACAATCATTTACAACGTGATATGAAAAATATCCAAACAAATTGCAGTTTCCGTATCTGCCAAAACACACTTCATTTATATATGTCACAATGTCACATATTGATTAGAGAGTGACGTGAAACGGTTCAGAAATCATATTAGAACGGAAGACTACCGACAGAAAGCTAATAAGAAATGATACAAATGGGAGAGAATCCATACCATAATGTGATTTCTCTCTTAATAGTTTCTTCATTTTATTACCAGAAAACAACACAGATCGCTCTATATTCAGCTCCACCATTGAATAAGGAGTGTTGCATCGGCTCAGGGTAAGATTAACCACAGACCAATTTATCTTTTAGCTCTAGTATAGTGTCTGCAGCCTCAATGTCTTTCGTTACCATTCCTAGTTCATTTATGGGCAAGGTAACCTAGAAAGGCAACTCATCAGCTACAAACATATATGGCTGCTTGCACATAAAAGAATAAACACCGAAAAATTACATGGTATGGTCAATGCCTGCAGCCATCTCAACATCACATTACAGGTGAGGACGTGAGGTAATAGCCCAAAAATAATCGGTGTCATAGAGATAGGCTTGCTCATAAAAATAAATCGGTGCCAAAATAATGTCTGTCAGAAATTTGGATGCATGATAGAGCTTCTCTTTGTCTCAGTTATAATTTTGCTCGTATAGTGCAGACTCCAAAATAAGAATTCTGACAGTGAAGGTTCGTTCAGTGAATTTTTCTTCTTAAATAACATATCGTATTTCTGGCAATGTAGCTGCATACCTGAAAGTGTCCATCTGGTCAACAATAATCTAGCATGAATGTTATGAAAAAATTGACATATTCAGTAGAGCTCCCTATCATTTTGCATGTCCTGTAATGGCATCACCGTCTAATTATTTCCATAGATATACTTCCTATAGATCAACCAATTCAGTAGCACTGAAATCAAAGCCACAGTAAACATGAATAAACAAAATAGATATGTTTAACTTTGTATCCGAAAGTCTAAAATTCCATGAGAAAATTCTTAGCACAACCAAGAACAGAATCTCACCTTACTAAGTGCCAAACTTTCATGATTCATCCACGCTAGACTAAATTATACATCTTGGATAGGTTGGTTCAGTAGCATAGTAGCGCAGGTGACTAAAACAATCCTCATGAAATCAATATTCTACCCAGATTCGTTAACCAGCCAAACAAATGAGTACCATGCCGCTGCCTCCATGAGATGGTGTGGAGTTCCTACAAACAAGCGATTTGTATCCTCACTAAATTGTTGTAGCACAACCTGCCCGTCTGCTCAAGTGATTACAAAAATTGAATCCAAACAGGAATAGTTCCTGGATGTGAGCACTCAATAGGAATCCCCATGTGGAATTGAACAGGCGAGAGAACCGTTGCAGAGGATCTCACCAGCAGAAGTTGCAGCCAAGGAAGATGTGTTGCAGAGGATTAGATGAGCAGCAGTTTTGGCGGAGGTAAAGGCGCGGGTGGCAATGAAGGAACCCAGGTGGTGTCGCGGCAGAGATTATCTCTGGGTGATGTTGCGAACCCGCCAACAACAGCGTGAGAGAGTAGCAGGCGCTGCTGCACTTCTCCACTGATGTAGCCCGACATACGACTATCACCATGTCAAGCACTCCAACGCTCCACAAGTCACCATGGACATCAAAGGTGAACCCCTTCCTCTATGTGAACCTCGATATGACACTTTGGAATGGTATACTACTTGACCATCGTCACTTTGTATTGCTAGTCATGACGAGTACGAGACCACGTGAAGATGGCCAAGGCGCAAGAGGAACAAAGGCCGACAAGACGGTGGCTTGGAAGAGACGAAGGAAGAGGAGAAAAGACCCAGGCGGCGGTAGTACCGCTGGGTTAGGCGGTACTACCGCCAGGACGCTGCCGCCACCACTGTTGTTTTCTGATGATCCAAATTCGTATGTACTGATAAAGGCCAGCTTGTGACGTAGGAGAGCGGAGTGCCCCGGAGTCAGAAGTTGGCCCATCACACTCGTAGGCCCATCCGGTATGCACGGAGGGGGTGCGGGCCCGTGGTACGGTACGGATCGTTTCCGAGTCGGACTGCAGCCGACTTAGGGTTTGTCCACTATAAATACATCTTGTAAGCCGCCGGTTAGGGTATGCCAAGCCATACATTGTAAACCCACGGCGTTTGTAATCTGATTGCTGGCTGGCGCCCGTGGTTTTTTCCTCTCCTTTGTTTGGAGGGGTTTTCCACGTTAAATATCGTGTCCCCGTTGGTTTGATATTTCCGCTACTTCATCGTTTCTTGCTATCTTTTGTAACAACCACTACCGCCAGGGCTACCGCTGGAATGCCCCTTCAGACCGCACGTCCGGTACCGACTGGTACCGCTGGAGGTACCGCCGAGGTGGGAAGAATCGAAGTCAAACCGCACCAGCGGTACTACCGCTGGGTTAAGCGGTAGTACCGCCGCTGCAGGAATCAGCACGGATTGGAGGCCCTTATCCTTCCCCACCTACCCCCGTTGGGTCAACACTATAATAGGACTCCCCTTGCTCAGATCTAGATATACTTGGTTTTGAGATTAGAGTAGAGCTAGACTCCTTCTTCTCAAAGGTCTCCTTCCTCCCCCCTTGTGGGGATGGTTCCTCCTCTTGTGGAGAAGATCCCTTCGCGAATTCAAGACCTCTACTTGTAGTTTGACTACTTGTCAATCTTTCATCCTCGGGTGACTTTATTGGATCGGTTCGGTTGACCGTGAGAGAAACAACCTCCAAGATCCCTTCTTGTATCTACTTGCCGATCTCCCACCTTCGTGTGGATTCTATTGGGCCGGTTGGACCGACCGGTAAGGGAAATGGTTCTTGTATCGTGTGTGTTCTTGTGTTCTTGGTGTTCTTCCTCGCGTTCTTCGTGTTCTTGCGTGAGTTCGTCCACATCCCCGTCAATCCGTGAAGATCGGGCCACCCTAGAGGTACAAACCTCATCATTTGGTATCAGAGCATGGTTGCCACGGATTTGACTTTGTTTCCCCCACAAATCCCCAAATTTTTCTTTGATTTTGAGAAATTCAAAAATTTCCACCAAAAATAGCCCCAATTTGCTTTTGGACCGATCTGAGATTCGAGTGCATTTTTGCAGGTTTTGATCCATAGATCTATTGCTATACTTGTTGATCTACCTTCCTTTGCGTTTCCATAGCCTAATTCCATCATTTGCCCCTTCGATTTGAGGTTTTTCGGCGAGAATTTCCGCCAAAATCGCGAATTTTCGCGTTCTCGGGCGCGTTCTGCGACCCGCAGCGGTACTACCTCTTATTCTAGCGGTACTACCGCCCGCTACAGTGCTACCGCCCCTCGGTACCGCCGAAAATGGCTTTCTGGACCCCGAGCGGTACCTCGAGCGGTACTACCGCTGGGTTAAGCGGTACCTCAGAAAAACTGAAATTTCAGAAAACAGTTTTGGTCATATCTTTTGATTCTGGACTCCGTTTTTGGTGTTCTTCGGCTCGTTTCGAAGCTACGGACAAGGCCTTCGTCACCATTGCAGAAGATCCATCATCCACCACCACCAAAATTCGTGGGCAAGCACGAAGCTTCTACAACAAAGGGTGAAGAACATCGACGAAAGGTATAACATCGCCAATCTTTACCCCTTGTCATTCTGTTGAAAGCCACACTATATCTTTGCGATTACCATGTCCTATTGAGGCTAGCTCTTGATGATTGCTTGGGCTTTGCACATTTGCACCGTGTAGTTTCCGAGCAAAAGTTGTGCGCTAGTTATCATATACCATATATCTTGTGTTGACATAAAAAGAAGTGGGTGTGCAAAATAGAAAAGAAGCAAAAGAGAAAAGAGAAAAGAAGCAAAAAGTGCAAGAAAAAGAATAGAAAGAAACACCACTTGTCATATCTTGTAGGAAAGCGCAAGCTCGATGAACATCTAGTAGGTGGTGCATTGTTGTGCAAATTTTGTAGCCCACCAAATAAATTGCAATCGAGCTAGTAGCTCTCCTTGTACTTGTGCAACACGAGCTTATAGTCTTCGCTAGGATCATTTGGTTCTTTAGCTCACTTCTTGGTTGCATGAGTCCCATTTATCTCTCCGCGCGTGTGTTTCCTTGAACTGCATTCCTATCTTTTGAGATTGACTTGTATTTGCTTTCTGATCATCGTGGTTCTCTACTTGCTTTGACAATATCTTGGTTTCCGGTTGGTTCAATTTGCTTTCACCTACCATACCTTCCTACCAACTTTGAAGCCGTGTGTGTGTTTTGGAGTTTGCTTTGGACACTTGAACACAAGCATTTTACTTTGTGATCGTTTCCCTTGGTTGTCCACGACGTCCAATACTATCTACAAGGTGAGAGGTTGTGTTCTAGTTCATTTCCAGTCCACATATATACACTTGTCTTGTGAGTTGACATGTCTAGGGAGAGTGAATGCTGCTATGGAGGCCAAGATGATGTTGAGTACACGATGAGCCACAACAACTATGATGCCTCATGCTTTGAGGACATGGGGGACTACTACGACGACTACACCGACAATGACCCCCATGACATGATGGATCATCACCAAGACTTCCGCTACTACTACTCCGACTCCGACTCCGACTATTCGAGCGTCCACGACAAGGAGCGGTACCATGACGTCGAGCATCCTTCATCAAATTGTATCGACTCCAAGTACATGCGAATCTATCACGACTTCGACTACACAAGCTCCAACGACATGGTGGAGCGCCACTCCTACGACTACAACTCCGATGACATGGTGGAGAACGTCTACGACTACCACTCTTCATGCATGTGCGAGGACATCGACAACATGCAAGAGAAGATGACCCCCATCACCACCATTTTCAAGAGCGGCACCACCAATCGTCATGGCACAACCTACTTCTATGGTTCACGCTCAAGACGGTGCTCCGACAAGAAGGCCACCATGAGTTCATCCTATGGAGCCCCATCTACTTCAAAGAGTGCCAAGCTTCGCCATTCTCCAACAACTTCAAGAAGGAGCCATGACAAGGCCATCGCCAAGAGCGACAAGTTTCGACATTCTCCTTCAACTTCAAGAAGGCGCCACAAGAAGCGCATTGACAAGGCCAAGCTCCAAATTGTCAAGGATGCCTTGGACGAGTTGGCCAAGAGCCTACGTCCTTTATCTAGCTCATCAAGGCGCCACAAGGAAGATGTCGCGGTGGACCACAACATGTCACCAAGCTCTAGTGGAAGCTCCAAGGAAAGGTCGCCAAGGCAACAAGCACGCCATCGCCAACATGAGGAGAAGCATCCGAATGACTTTCGGCGACACCCCTCCGCTCAAGAGCGTCAACGTCGACATGACAAGAAGACGGCGACAAAGGCGCACCCTATGGTGTCCCCTAGTGCAACCACTTCATGTGCGCCAACAAGAGCTACAAGTTCCATGGTTGATGAGATCATGGCCGACTTCGACAACTTTGTCGTGAAATGCCTACGTCGACGCCGGAAGAAGCATGGTCACAACCGTGAGGACACAACCAAGACGGCGCCCTTCTCAAGCACTTCTCATGATATGACATCTACACCAAGTGCTACCACCACATTGGCCCCCATATGGCAAGATGAAGACCTCATATGCGACAATTGCCAAGGCCAAGACCATGATCCACGAGAATGTCCCAATCTCTTGTGCCCACTATGCAATAGAAGAGGTCACATGATGTGGGAATGCCAAGTTGGTGAACAAGACGGTGAACAAGGCGATGAGAAGATGGTGGAGCATGGGATTTTCCCTTCGACCAAGGAGGCGAGCATGGAGAATGCTATCACATATGACCATGGGTCAAGTGATGATGATGCCGAGCATGGGATGTTCCCTTCGGCAATGGAGTCAAGTGATGAAGCGGAGCATGGGATTTTTCCTTCCGCAAAGGAGTCGAGTGATGCTGCCTACACTATGGCATTGACCTATGGAGGCGAGTTGGTTGAGGAGGTTGAGCATGGAAGTTTCCCTTCAACCTTGGAGGCGTATGGAGTTGAGGAAACCGAGCCTATCCCTATGAGCTTGACTTATGAGATGGTACCAAACCCATGTGAGAATGAGAGCCACTTAGCCCACTTGAGTGAGAGTGAGTTGAGTGCCTCCACCATATGTGAGTTTGAGTGCTTTCACTTTGAGGGAATGAGTGATACACCACTTGAGTTGAGAGAGGTAGTTGATAGGTCTTGTGAGGCTATTTCGATTTCTAACAACTTAACCTCTACCTCTAGTGTGTTTTCTCATTGTGTGCTAGGTTCCATGGATGATGAGACGCCTATCCTCGACTTGACGGTGCCTAAAATGGAGAAGATGTACATGGAGGATGATGATGATGCCACCCCATGTCTACTTCAAGATGAACAAGTCGGCTACATGGAAGTCCCTACTACTTCAACACCTACTTCACATGAGTGGGACTACAAAGGTATGGGTGTTGATGTGGCCATGTCACATATGATTCGTTCTTATTCCCATGTGATACTTTGTGTGAAACCAATGTTGATCATGTGGAATGTAATACCCCAGCGTTTAGGAACCAACGAAGGGTAGAAATAGGAATTTGTGCATCTGCATGCATGCATCTGAAAATCTGAATAAATTTTTCGCAAACCAAAAACCCTGGTGTGATTGAAAGTTGATCACTATTATGATTTAAGCTTTTGATCATTTCAGGTGAATTCGATAATTTTCGACATGACTTATAGAAATTTGCGTGTAGAGGGAATTTGAATTCAAATAATTGAATTTGTAAAGTAAATTCAAATTCAAACATTAAAGTAACTAAAACAATAATTATGTAAATGATTTAATAGAGATTTGAATAATTCAAATCCTTACTATAAGTATTACAAATTATGAATTCTTTGAAGACAAACAAATCATTTTATTAATAAAATACAACAATACAATATCCTTACAATTGTTGTTACAACAAAATTGAATTACAAGAAAGGAAAATTACAATTATTTCCTAAACTAAATGCCTTGTATTCATTTCTTCTTTTTGATCTTTAATCCATCTTCATCATGTACCTGCAAAACAAAAAGAAAAGAAGAACAATAGAAAATGCAGAGAAGGGGTTAGGGTTAGATTATCCTCAGTTAGGCAGTGTGATGCACTGCTAAACACATCACAGGATCTTGTTTAGGGACTAAGTGTAGCATCTGTTCGACACTAGAAAAATTTAGCCTCAGTACAACATCATGGGCTAAAATAGCAACAAAATCCACTTGGCAAGTGAAAATAATGCACCATATAGGGATAAGATCAACCAGCCGAAGCACCAGATTGCCTGAACATGGAGGCACACAAGCAAGCAGGCAGCACAGTCACAAAGGTAGTCACCCTGCTGCTTACAGCGCAGCAACCCCACTGCAGAGGGATAAGAGCAAGGAAACAGCCGTAGGAGCTAGCCAAATAGCACCACTTCTCTCACACTAGCTCCAGTTCGTGTTCATCCACCTCAGCCACAGCTTATCACTCAAATTTCACATCCATCCAAATATTCACCACTGAATCCTTGCCAAAAGCAAGAGCAGGATGGGATAGAAGAAGCAAGGAGCATAGGAGCAAGGAGGGGAGGCCAGAAGCTCAAGTGAAGCATCTGGAGCTGGAGGAGCAGGCCAGCAAGGAGATCCGGGAAGAAGTCCACAAGATCTGTTGATCAAGAAAGCCACAAGATCCACAAGCACACCACACAGCCATCACCACACCTGAGCACAGGTTGCTACTTTATTTCTAGCAAAATTACCTGCTAGATACACAGGGGTGGGTGTAGTGAATTTTCCCTCAGTCTAGCATAGTGATGCTATGCTAAGATCATCACAGGGGAGTAAAGAATCAAGCACATCATCTGTTCTTAATTAAATCATGGAGCCTCAGCCTATGCATCATGGGCAAGGGACAAATCCACTAAATTTAGCAAAGGCATGCAAGTGTTTCTTGCATAAAAATCAAGCTATGGGATCACAAAGCCAGCACTGGTGTTGGGCACAAAACCCACATAGGGGAGGAGCACCTCAACACATAAATGCACTAATAACACCACTGGTAGTATAAATGATTTGCCTAAGCTAAAATCATCAGAATGCTTCTGTGTAACTCGAAGGAGGCATCACAGCAAGCAAAGCTAAATTATTTAGCTCAAGCAAATGCATTACACTAACACAGAGCACTATTAGAACATCAGAACACATCTTGTGATCATCACAGTACCAACAGAGCACCATCAGATCAATGCAACCATTGCACCTACAGGGGTAGAACCCTAGAATCACTGCATGCTACACATCACAGAGCAGGACCATAGGCCAGGAGAGGGAAGGAGAAGAAGAGAGGAGAGGAGAGAGAGCTTACCAGCGTCCCCGGCCGTAACGCCATGACGACGGGGCAGTGCCCGTGTGGTCAATGGAGGAGGGCCAGGGGTGAAGCAAGCAACATCACCACCACCACGGCGGCACAGGGGTGAACCCTGCACCGAGCCATGGCAGGACACCGGAGCACCCGAGCACGGCAAGAACACCGAAACCCTAGTTTGGGATGGGGTTGTGCACGGCCGCGTCAGGCAAGGAGAAGTAAATCGCCGGGGTAGGATTGAAGAGGGCGGTGAGGCGCGTCGTTTGCATCATGACTCGGCGGCGGAGGTGGCCGGACCTCGCCGGAATCGAGAGGCGACGGCGTCGGCGACGGGAATCGCCAGAGCGAGCTCGAGTCAAGAGAGAGGGAGAGAGAGGGCAAAGATTGATCTGGCTCGGTCGGTTGACCGGGTCGAGTCCGACCCTGGATTTGGGTTGGGTTCAACCCACTCGAGCCAGGGGTAAAATGGTAATTTACCAAATAAAGATAGATAAAAAATTAAAATAACACACTAATTCAAAACTAAATACAAATTTAAATTACAAATTAGATAATCTATCTAAAATATATTTTAATGTTACAACAAATTAAACTTAAATTAAAAATTCATTAAAAATATTGTATTTTCAAAATTGGTTAATATTTTGAAATATAACCTTTACAAATTTGTAAATTTTGAATAACATCAAACAAAAAGTAAAAATTTACTTATTTGTGTTTATCACCTATTAACACAAATTCTTCTATTTTTAAAAACAAATAATGGACTATTATTTAGTAAGTAAAGAATTCTTTTAATGTTTTATTTAATTCAAAAAGGCAAATATTACTAAAAAACCTCCAAATTCCATAATTTACAAAGAGTGATATAACACACTAAAGAAACTCAATGCATAGCATTCTTATGCATAATAGCATCATTTGCTTCTTTAAACATTGTCCTTACCAGACAATGATGGTATTTTGTAGAGCAAGGAAGTCAAGAGCCACGCCCGACATCAGACTCCACTACCTTTCAGTCTCAAGGCAAGTTCATTACTTGCTCATTTCCGTTGAAGTATCTGTTAAGAAACTATTTGCGAAATCCTTATATACTATCAGCTCTACTCGAAGGAAAAATCATAAAACCCTATCTTCACAATAATATGACTTTTTGGTTGTCTACTTAAGTGTGGATATCCTATTATGGTTGGCAGATGGAACCATGGAATGATGTGGTTGGTGGAGGTTCCATTTGCACGGGAAAGTATTATCTAGGATTTAATAACCAATGCCGTCAGCGTTCTTGCGCCGTATATTACGCGTTAACCATAAGACTTGGAATGGGACGGGAAAATCATCTGTGACCTTCTTCCGTTCACATGTCAACGGGCAGCCAGAGCCGTACGCTGTAGATCTAGTGCGACTACATGCACATGGGTGGGACCCCTTAATGCCCACGGACTCTGGTGTCTATGATGGTCTGCAAGAGGATGCCTAGGTACCTATCGTGAGGGGTAGTGTATCAGGGGTGATTCTGCTATGCATGAATTGGGTGGGCATGTGGGGTGGTGGAGAAGCACGGTGAATGGTTTGGATCAACAGCCGGGCCCCACACCAAAGAGAGTGTGGACAGGAACATATGCCTGGTTGTGCAACAAGGTCTTGATCTCTTATGGGTAAAGCAACGCACCTCTGCAGAGTGTATAAATGTGACATGTTACTCCCCGTTCCAGGAAGGAACGACGAACGCTGCAGGAAAGGAGGCTCCTCAAGGCCCTAGCACCTGTGAATCGATGACGGGCATAGTTTTCAGAATAAAAGAAACCTCTTAAAGAAATGTTTTCAAAACACTTTGCATTAGCTTGAGACTCTTTAGAGTCTAAAGCTGTAGATAGTGCATAAAACTTTCCACCATATACAGTGAACTTGTTGAGTAACGCTGGTTACTCATTCCTTCCCTTTTGACCTCCTGCTTAGACTGTGAAGAACTGGAAGACACAACGCTGAATCTCATAGGAGGCCAGGAGGACATCTACTATGAAGAACCAGATCTTTCAGACGGAATAGAAGGAGTGGATTATATTATCCGCTATGGAGCCGGCAACGAGGAGGAGTCCGAGTAGAGTAGCTTGGACTAGTAACCATTACATAAGCACGGTTGAATCGAGCAGCTGAAACTTATACTATAAGCTGTTGAGTTCCCGTGTATGCACTAATTTGCTTTTTGTTCGTTGTTGTAAAACTTTAAGTATGGGGTGACCTCATGTTGGGATCATCTCCACGTTTGGACCACTTTGTTTTGTAATAAATGGTTGTATGATATTTGGACCCGCAATGTTTCTGTTGTACCACTCTGAGGGATGTAATATTTGCGGAACGGTGTTCTGTAAGTGTTATGTCAACGACTTGCGTACTACAACATGCAGTGGTATGCTGGGTCACCGCAGCTGGTATCAGAGCCATTGCTTTGACCTTAGGTTGGAAACCTAGTAAAGGGATAGAACCTGTTGGTATATGGGGCAACGGTAAAGAGTTCGCTGGAAGTATGATGAATATTCACTTGAGAATAACATTGTCATATCTTTAGTGTTGTAATTCTTTATTATGATGCAATATTAACGTATATATTTATTATGAACAGTTGCGATGGCGCACGGGGATCCTGAAAGGACGGTTTGGGCGGAGCATGAGAGACTGGATAACTATGTTGGGACGTTGACTGAGCAGTTGCGAGGGCTACTTCGAGCTTTTGACCGTGATACAAATATTCCAGTCCATACCTATACTTACAAGGATGGAGAGGTTGTAGCGAAGTATCGGGTGCTTATCCTGATACCGAGGGACTTGACGCCACATTTAACGATGCCTCGGGGTGAGGGTCGTAGCCAGACAGCCGCATACCATGAGGCCTTGGTGGAAGCTATCGCTACCATCAGAGAGTACAAGGCAGACCAGCTGTCAGGTACCAGCTTTATTGCTATTCCTCATGATAGCTTGACTTCGGAGTTGCCATTAGATTACCCAGTCTTAGTCAAGAATAAGCCCGGATTGGCTTCTAGGTTGTTGGATCGTTACCGCAAGTTGGTAGGAGCACTGTACACCACACACAGAGTCATCCTAGAGGATAAGGATGAGATGCTTGAGGAACTCACGGATCCTCATAGGGCCAAGAAGCTAGGAAAGAAGGTAGTTCAGGAGGCAGGTGGAGTACCTAGGTCACCAGGAGAGGGCACTTCTAGGCAGCCACAGAATTCTAGACCATCTAGATACTCACCGACTCCAGAGCCTATACACTATCCTATCATAGAGCCTAGCGAGCCTGAGTCACACCCTTCACATGGATTCTCGGATTCGGAGATGCCGATAGAGAACTCTGATGGATGGAGATATGACTGGAATCCTAGTACTAGACAGTATGCGATTCCATGTTATGACACAGCTGATGATGAGTCTGAGTCCAATCCAATTGGAGTAGCAGGATTCGCATCTGACGGTATGGACCATGAGGTCTTTAACATATCTTCAGATGAGGAGGAGCCGATGGAGGCACAGGATGATGGGTTCCCTAACATATTGTCCGATGAGGAGGAGCCGATGGAGGAGGAACCGATTGAGGCACCGCCAGCACAGGAGGTACATTTTGATCACTCTCAGTGTACCACCACTACTTGTTTCGGAGAGGATGGGTCTTCACAGCATATGAATGCTGAGGAGATGAGAGCTTACTTGGCGAATTACGTCAACCTGGAGGGACTTTTCCTAGGTGACACTCCAGTCACAGAGACTTCAGACTCGGACTACCTCCCATCCGGGAGGCCCTATATTCCAGAGGCAGTACGCAGGACGACACGCCAGCACGGGTGGACTCCTGGCAGGTACCGCGAGTAGTGTTGCAGCGAAGTGACGGAGGACTGGACGGGAGGACTGTACTAGTATGATAGTTTGGTAGTGTACCATGTATAAGTTTGGGATTTTGTAACATAAATAAGGGTCGGAGAGCTTGTAAGACCCAGGAGTACTTTTATATGACATATGTGTGTAACTCACCTCGAGTGAGGGTACTGTGACAGATGATATAGTTATGTATGTATAATATGCTTGATACTTCTGGTTTTTATTTGGATTTGGATTTTGACTTCCATTGTTTGACTAGTGTTGCACGTGAAGTGAGGCTCAGAAAGCATGGGCATGGTGTAATATGAGTTTGTTCGCTTCATGTGCAGGACTAGGGGGTAATGGACACGGGTAGAAATGACGAGTCTGAGGAGGAGCGCAGGGAGCGCGAGGCAAAAGAAAAAGCAGACCAAGAGGCTAATGGAGGATTACCACCACTACCACCTAGACTGTTGTCAGAACAGAACTTCATGCAGTATATGCAGTTTATGCAAGAAACGCAGAACAAGTTCATGCAAGAACTGCTGGGAACAGCGAGGGGTCCCGAGACCAGAGCGGCAAGTTTATCTGACTTTCTGAATACCAAGCCTTTACCTTTTGCTACTGCACTTGAACCCATGGATGCAGAAGATTGGTTAACAGACACCGAGAGGAAACTGAAGGCAATTGGTGCTAATGCTGAGGAAAGTGTACGTTATGCAACACATCTTCTGACTGGACCGGCGGCGTTCTGGTGGGACAATGAGGTGGTTCTGCAGCCACCGGAAAAGGAATTCACTTGGGAGGAATTCAAAGAGAAGTTCAGGGATTTCCATGTACCTGAAAGTATCATGGAGATGAAACGGAGAGAATTTGAAGATCTCCAACAAAATAATTATCCGATGAGGAAGTATATTGCAGAATTCAGCAGACTCTCTCGTTATGCGACTGACGAGGTGAGCACGGATGCTAAAAGAGTAAAAAGGTTCCTGAGGGGATTGGATCCATATGCGGCAATGCAACTGAAGATGACCAAGCCCAAGAATTTTCAGGAATTGATGAACACTGCAATCACTTGGGAGAATGATTATAAGTTGGTTCAGTTGAACAGGCAAAAAAGGGCAAAAATTGAGGTTAAGAAGTTTCAACCAAGTAAGTCTATACCAAACCGGAGTTTCAAGCCCAGAGTGCAGTCGGGAGGAGCCCCGACTAATCGTGGATCATTTAACCCAAGGAGTAGAATAATATGTCACAATTGTGGACTTCCGGGGCATTTTATGAATGAATGCAAGAAGCCCAAGATTATTTGCTTTGGGTGTGGACAGGAAGGACATATCAAGCCTGATTGTCCTAACAAGCAAGCCGGAGACGGGTTTAATAAAGGAGGAGGTAGACCAGGTGGAGGCGGCAGATTCTTAGCCAGAGCGGGAAACAGTGGGAAGAACAATAATGGCAAGAGAGGAAGGACTTTTGGAAGGCTCAACTGCACCTCTTTGGAGGAGGCCGACAACTCTGAAACGGCGGTGCTAGGTACGCTCAGTATTCTTACCCACTATGGCAAAGTTCTATTTGATACCGGTGCCACAACTTCATTCATTTCTAGTCATTTTGTGGAGAAATATGGGATAAGGTGTGCGCCGTTAGAACGCCCTATCCACGTTGCTACGGCTGGGGGTACGTTATTAGTAACCCAAGTGAAGCAAGAACAGATCATTACGATCTGTAATTGCCCATACTACGCAGATCTTTTTGTGATTCCATTAAAGAATATAGAAGTTGTTCTGGGAATGGATTGGATGTCAGAACACGGAGCTCAAATTGACTGTGAAGAGAAAACAGTGTCTATCAAGAAACCAGGAGGTGGTAGAATCACATATCAAGCAGATAAGCATACCCATGTAGAGGCCGGAATACAACTCAACTCATTAAAGGAAGCCAAGTTGGAAGACATACCAGTAGTAAAGGAGTTTCCAGATGTATTTCCTCAAGAATTACCTGGAATGCCACCAGATCGGGAGATTGAGTTCACCATCGATCTCATACCAGGTACTTCACCTATTGCACAAGCACCCTATAAAATGGGTCCTAAAGAATTAAAGGAACTCAAAGAGCAGCTTGATGAGCTGGAAAGCAAAGGATTCATTAGGGAAAGTGTATCACCGTGGGGATCACCAGTTATTTTTGTGGACAAGCGAGATGGTGGGAGAAGAATGTGTGGGGATTTCAGAAATCTGAACAATGTTACTATCAAGAATAAGTATCCATTGCCAAGAATTCAGGATTTATTTGATCAAGTTCAAGGGGCAGGAGTATTCTCCAAAATTGATCTAAGGTCAGGTTATCACCAGATTAAAATCAAGCCTGAAGATATTCCTAAGACAGCATTTGTATCAAGGTATGGACATCATGAATATTTGGTTGTTCCATTTGGATTGACCAATGCACCAGCTATTTTCATGAATTTGATGAACAAGATCTTCATGCCATATTTGGACAAGTTCGTGATAGTGTTCATAGATGATATTTTGATTTACTCCAAGAACAAAGAGGAACATGCTAAGCATTTGAGGACAGCATTGCAAGTTCTGAGGGAACAACAACTTTATGCCAAGTTTAGTAAGTGCGAGTTTTGGCTGGATCAAGTGGAATTTCTGGGGCATGTCATCAGTAAGGATGGTATTGCAGTAAATCCGGACAAAGTACAGTCAGTTTTGGAGTGGAAATCACCAACAAATGTCAAGGAAATCAGAGGTTTCTTAGGAATGGCCGGATACTACCGAAGATTCATTGAGGGATTCTCTAGGATCGCAGGACCATGACCAAGTTATTAAGGAAAAATACACCTTTTGAGTGGTCAGACAAGTGCGAAGCAAGTTTTCAGGAGTTGAAGACTCGGTTAACAACCGCACCAATTCTAGCAGTGCCAGAACCTGGCAAGGATTACATAGTATATTGTGATGCATCCAAGAATGGATTAGGTTGTGTACTCATGCAAGACCGGAAAGTGATAGCTTATGGTTCAAGACAGCTCAAACCTCATGAAGTTAACTACCCAACACATGATTTAGAGTTGGCAGCGGTAGTGTTTGCTTTGAAGAAATGGAGGCAATTTCTTTATGGATCCAAGTGTGAGCTTTACACAGACCATAAAAGTCTCAAATACTTCTTCACTCAGAAAGAGTTGAACATGAGGCAAAGAAGGTGGTTGGAGTTGATCAAGGACTATGATCTTGCAATCAACTATACTCCGGGAAAAGCCAATGTTGTAGCAGATGCTTTAAGCCGAAAGAGTACAGACAATCAACCAATACACCATGATTTGCCAAAGGAGTTAAAAAGAGATCTTGAAAGATTAGGAATTCAACTACTGGAAGTTTACCCTTCGGAGTCATTGAATACCGTGAGGGTAATGGAAGAAAGACAAAGTGACCTTCGGAATGAAATCATCCGTCGGCAAGAAGAAGATCCTTTCATAGCAGAAGAAATTCGTAGAATTGAGGAAGGAAGACCGTCAGTATTCCATTTGGGTGAGTACAACTCACTATGGTTCAATCAAAGAATCTGTGTACCCGATATATCTGAAATCAAAGGATTGATACTTCGGGAGGCACATGAAACACCATACTCTATTCATCCTGGAGGTACCAAGATGTACATGGACCTCAAAGAGTTATTCTGGTGGAACAACATGAAAAGAGATATTGCTAAGTTTGTGTCTGAATGTCATACATGTCAGAGGGTGAAGGCAGAACACCAGAGTCCAGCAGGACCATTGCGACCTTTAGAGATTCCAGAGTGGAAATGGGAAGAAATTGGTATGGATTTCATTACTGGTTTACCAATGACCAAGAAGCATAAGGATATGATCTGGGTAGTCGTGGACCGATTTACCAAGAGTGCACATTTCTTAGCAGTGAACCAGAAAGACAATGCTGAGAAACTGGTTGATATCTATGTGAAGGAAATTGTCAGTAAACATGGAGTACCTAAAAGAATAGTTTCAGATCGAGGATCTGTATTCACATCAGTATTCTGGAAGAAACTTCATGAAGCACTGGGATCACAATTGGATTTCAGTACGGCATATCATCCACAAACAGGCGGGCAAACAGAAAGGACTAATCAGATCTTAGAAGACATGCTTCGGGCATGTGCTCTAGATTTTGGAGGATCATGGGATGAACATCTACCACTGGCAGAGTTCTCTTATAACAACAGTTACCAAAGCAGCCTGAAGGCAGCACCATTTGAAGTACTTTATGGACGCAAGTGTAGATCACCGATATGTTGGTACGAAGCTGGAAGCAGTACAGAGTTTGAACCAGATTATGTCAAGGAGAAGCAAAATATTATTGATATAATTCGAGACCGTCTGAAAATAGCCCAAAGTCGTCAGAAAAGCTATGCTGACCAGAAGCGACGGACATGGGAACCTGAAGTAGGAGATATGGTATATCTTAAGGTTAGTCCGATGAAAGGGGTTAAGAGATTCGGAGTGAAGGGAAAATTAAGCCCCCGATACATTGGACCTTTCAAGATTCTTGAACAGAACAGAAATGTAGCTTTTACACTAGAGCTACCAGAGAAGTTGAAACAAGTCCATAATGTTTTTCATGTGTCACAACTCCGGAAGTGTTTAAAGGCGCCAGAAGATGCAGTCACTCATGAAGAACTAGAACTACAGGCGGACTTAACTTATGTTGAAGAACCAGCTCGGATCTTAGAGGAAAACTGGAAAAGACTCAGAAACAGAGCAATTAAGTACTGTAAAGTCCAATGGAAGCACCATCCTGAACGAGAAGCTACCTGGGAGAAAGAGGAGGATCTAAGACAAGCATATCCTGGACTCTTCAGGTACACAAACCTTAACTTCGGGACGAAGTTCTTGTTAAGGAGGGAAGACTGTAATACCCCAGCGTTTAGGAACCAACGAAGGGTAGAAATAGGAATTTGTGCATCTGCATGCATGCATCTGAAAATCTGAATAAATTTTTCGCAAACCAAAAACCCTGGTGTGATTGAAAGTTGATCACTATTATGATTTAAGCTTTTGATCATTTCAGGTGAATTCGATAATTTTCGACATGACTTATAGAAATTTGCGTGTAGAGGGAATTTGAATTCAAATAATTGAATTTGTAAAGTAAATTCAAATTCAAACATTAAAGTAACTAAAACAATAATTATGTAAATGATTTAATAGAGATTTGAATAATTCAAATCCTTACTATAAGTATTACAAATTATGAATTCTTTGAAGACAAACAAATCATTTTATTAATAAAATACAACAATACAATATCCTTACAATTGTTGTTACAACAAAATTGAATTACAAGAAAGGAAAATTACAATTATTTCCTAAACTAAATGCCTTGTATTCATTTCTTCTTTTTGATCTTTAATCCATCTTCATCATGTACCTGCAAAACAAAAAGAAAAGAAGAACAATAGAAAATGCAGAGAAGGGGTTAGGGTTAGATTATCCTCAGTTAGGCAGTGTGATGCACTGCTAAACACATCACAGGATCTTGTTTAGGGACTAAGTGTAGCATCTGTTCGACACTAGAAAAATTTAGCCTCAGTACAACATCATGGGCTAAAATAGCAACAAAATCCACTTGGCAAGTGAAAATAATGCACCATATAGGGATAAGATCAACCAGCCGAAGCACCAGATTGCCTGAACATGGAGGCACACAAGCAAGCAGGCAGCACAGTCACAAAGGTAGTCACCCTGCTGCTTACAGCGCAGCAACCCCACTGCAGAGGGATAAGAGCAAGGAAACAGCCGTAGGAGCTAGCCAAATAGCACCACTTCTCTCACACTAGCTCCAGTTCGTGTTCATCCACCTCAGCCACAGCTTATCACTCAAATTTCACATCCATCCAAATATTCACCACTGAATCCTTGCCAAAAGCAAGAGCAGGATGGGATAGAAGAAGCAAGGAGCATAGGAGCAAGGAGGGGAGGCCAGAAGCTCAAGTGAAGCATCTGGAGCTGGAGGAGCAGGCCAGCAAGGAGATCCGGGAAGAAGTCCACAAGATCTGTTGATCAAGAAAGCCACAAGATCCACAAGCACACCACACAGCCATCACCACACCTGAGCACAGGTTGCTACTTTATTTCTAGCAAAATTACCTGCTAGATACACAGGGGTGGGTGTAGTGAATTTTCCCTCAGTCTAGCATAGTGATGCTATGCTAAGATCATCACAGGGGAGTAAAGAATCAAGCACATCATCTGTTCTTAATTAAATCATGGAGCCTCAGCCTATGCATCATGGGCAAGGGACAAATCCACTAAATTTAGCAAAGGCATGCAAGTGTTTCTTGCATAAAAATCAAGCTATGGGATCACAAAGCCAGCACTGGTGTTGGGCACAAAACCCACATAGGGGAGGAGCACCTCAACACATAAATGCACTAATAACACCACTGGTAGTATAAATGATTTGCCTAAGCTAAAATCATCAGAATGCTTCTGTGTAACTCGAAGGAGGCATCACAGCAAGCAAAGCTAAATTATTTAGCTCAAGCAAATGCATTACACTAACACAGAGCACTATTAGAACATCAGAACACATCTTGTGATCATCACAGTACCAACAGAGCACCATCAGATCAATGCAACCATTGCACCTACAGGGGTAGAACCCTAGAATCACTGCATGCTACACATCACAGAGCAGGACCATAGGCCAGGAGAGGGAAGGAGAAGAAGAGAGGAGAGGAGAGAGAGCTTACCAGCGTCCCCGGCCGTAACGCCATGACGACGGGGCAGTGCCCGTGTGGTCAATGGAGGAGGGCCAGGGGTGAAGCAAGCAACATCACCACCACCACGGCGGCACAGGGGTGAACCCTGCACCGAGCCATGGCAGGACACCGGAGCACCCGAGCACGGCAAGAACACCGAAACCCTAGTTTGGGATGGGGTTGTGCACGGCCGCGTCAGGCAAGGAGAAGTAAATCGCCGGGGTAGGATTGAAGAGGGCGGTGAGGCGCGTCGTTTGCATCATGACTCGGCGGCGGAGGTGGCCGGACCTCGCCGGAATCGAGAGGCGACGGCGTCGGCGACGGGAATCGCCAGAGCGAGCTCGAGTCAAGAGAGAGGGAGAGAGAGGGCAAAGATTGATCTGGCTCGGTCGGTTGACCGGGTCGAGTCCGACCCTGGATTTGGGTTGGGTTCAACCCACTCGAGCCAGGGGTAAAATGGTAATTTACCAAATAAAGATAGATAAAAAATTAAAATAACACACTAATTCAAAACTAAATACAAATTTAAATTACAAATTAGATAATCTATCTAAAATATATTTTAATGTTACAACAAATTAAACTTAAATTAAAAATTCATTAAAAATATTGTATTTTCAAAATTGGTTAATATTTTGAAATATAACCTTTACAAATTTGTAAATTTTGAATAACATCAAACAAAAAGTAAAAATTTACTTATTTGTGTTTATCACCTATTAACACAAATTCTTCTATTTTTAAAAACAAATAATGGACTATTATTTAGTAAGTAAAGAATTCTTTTAATGTTTTATTTAATTCAAAAAGGCAAATATTACTAAAAAACCTCCAAATTCCATAATTTACAAAGAGTGATATAACACACTAAAGAAACTCAATGCATAGCATTCTTATGCATAATAGCATCATTTGCTTCTTTAAACATTGTCCTTACCAGACAATGATGGTATTTTGTAGAGCAAGGAAGTCAAGAGCCACGCCCGACATCAGACTCCACTACCTTTCAGTCTCAAGGCAAGTTCATTACTTGCTCATTTCCGTTGAAGTATCTGTTAAGAAACTATTTGCGAAATCCTTATATACTATCAGCTCTACTCGAAGGAAAAATCATAAAACCCTATCTTCACAATAATATGACTTTTTGGTTGTCTACTTAAGTGTGGATATCCTATTATGGTTGGCAGATGGAACCATGGAATGATGTGGTTGGTGGAGGTTCCATTTGCACGGGAAAGTATTATCTAGGATTTAATAACCAATGCCGTCAGCGTTCTTGCGCCGTATATTACGCGTTAACCATAAGACTTGGAATGGGACGGGAAAATCATCTGTGACCTTCTTCCGTTCACATGTCAACGGGCAGCCAGAGCCGTACGCTGTAGATCTAGTGCGACTACATGCACATGGGTGGGACCCCTTAATGCCCACGGACTCTGGTGTCTATGATGGTCTGCAAGAGGATGCCTAGGTACCTATCGTGAGGGGTAGTGTATCAGGGGTGATTCTGCTATGCATGAATTGGGTGGGCATGTGGGGTGGTGGAGAAGCACGGTGAATGGTTTGGATCAACAGCCGGGCCCCACACCAAAGAGAGTGTGGACAGGAACATATGCCTGGTTGTGCAACAAGGTCTTGATCTCTTATGGGTAAAGCAACGCACCTCTGCAGAGTGTATAAATGTGACATGTTACTCCCCGTTCCAGGAAGGAACGACGAACGCTGCAGGAAAGGAGGCTCCTCAAGGCCCTAGCACCTGTGAATCGATGACGGGCATAGTTTTCAGAATAAAAGAAACCTCTTAAAGAAATGTTTTCAAAACACTTTGCATTAGCTTGAGACTCTTTAGAGTCTAAAGCTGTAGATAGTGCATAAAACTTTCCACCATATACAGTGAACTTGTTGAGTAACGCTGGTTACTCATTCCTTCCCTTTTGACCTCCTGCTTAGACTGTGAAGAACTGGAAGACACAACGCTGAATCTCATAGGAGGCCAGGAGGACATCTACTATGAAGAACCAGATCTTTCAGACGGAATAGAAGGAGTGGATTATATTATCCGCTATGGAGCCGGCAACGAGGAGGAGTCCGAGTAGAGTAGCTTGGACTAGTAACCATTACATAAGCACGGTTGAATCGAGCAGCTGAAACTTATACTATAAGCTGTTGAGTTCCCGTGTATGCACTAATTTGCTTTTTGTTCGTTGTTGTAAAACTTTAAGTATGGGGTGACCTCATGTTGGGATCATCTCCACGTTTGGACCACTTTGTTTTGTAATAAATGGTTGTATGATATTTGGACCCGCAATGTTTCTGTTGTACCACTCTGAGGGATGTAATATTTGCGGAACGGTGTTCTGTAAGTGTTATGTCAACGACTTGCGTACTACAACATGCAGTGGTATGCTGGGTCACCGCATGGAATCACCTATTTGTGATGATTTTGCCATGAGCATGCCGTGTTATGAATGTTTCCATTTTTCTCCCGTTGTTGCTTGCAACATGTTGAACAATTTCTCTTTCACATGTGTTGCTTGCAATAATGTTGAAATGCTTGATAATGAGATTGCCCCCATAGCTTTCTCACTTTTTGGAGATGTTTCATTTTCTCTTATGGATCTTGTTCCATCCTTCACTTTGCATAGTGACTATACACATATGTCATATTTTCCAATTGACTTTGGTGTGTTTGGTGATGAGAAAATGAAGAGACGCGTCATGATGGATGATGTGTTCATTTACCATGCACATAACTTCTTCTTATGGTGTCTTGTGTGTGCCGGTAACCGCATGATAATGTCAACCTTAATTGAGCATGAGTTGACAACACGAGCTCTTGAGAGCATACATTCGAGTTGTGGATCTTTCCCATGTGTTGCATCAAACAAGTGGAACAATTTCTCTTACTTTTGGTTTGTTTGCAAACATGTTGGTGCTATTGGTTTTCCCTATGACAAGCATGTTTACTTGATCTTTCACATGGATGATTTATGTGTTGCCACAAATATGATGAACAATTGTTCTTTCCAATGGCTTGTTTGCAACCATAATGACATTTTATGCATGTCTTGTCATGAGTGTTTTGGTTTCTACCAATTTGGTGTTGCAACAAATATGAAGAAAACTTGCTCTTTCATGTGCTTTGTTTGCCACCATGATGATATTTTGAAGATGTTCCATTGGATTGCTTGCACTTTGACCTTGCACTTGCACTACATTTTTATATTATTGTGTTGTGCTAACGGTGCTATGATAAAGAATGGACATGTCATTGTTGATATGCTCCTCTTTCTTGCACACACATGTTTTGCTTGGTCTTTAGTGTTTGTAGGCATGGTGAATTCCAATTATTCGACAACACATCTACCTCCTTTGCATGATGATGAAGAGCAAGAGTCGAGGACGACTCTTTTTAAAGGGAGGGGAGATGATGTAGCCCGACATACGACCCTCACCATGTCAAGCACTCCAACACTCCACAAGTCACCATGGACATCAAAGGTGAACCCCTTCCTCTATGTGAACCTCGATATGACACTTTGGAATGGTATACTACTTGACCATCGTCACGTTGTATTGCTAGTCATGACGAGTACGAGACCACGGGAAGATGGCCAAGGCGCAAGAGGAACAAAGGCCGACAAGACGGTGGCTTGGAAGAGACGAAGGAAGAGGAGAAAAGACCCAGGCGACGGTAGTACCGCTGGGTTAGGCAGTACTACCGCCAGGACGCTGCCGCCACCACTACCGCCAGGGCTACCGCTGGAACGCCCCTTCAGACCGCACGTCCGGTACCGCTACCGGTACCGCTGGAGGTACCGCCGAGGTGGGAAGAATCGAAGTCAAACCGCACCAGCGGTACTACCGCTGGGTTAAGCGGTAGTATCGCCGCTGCGGGAATCAGCACGGATTGGAGGCCCTTATCCTTCCCCACCTACCCCCGTTGGGTCAACACTATAAATAGGACTCCCCTTGCTCAGATCTAGATAGACTTGGTTTTGAGATTAGAGTAGAGCTAGACTCCTTCTTCTCAAAGGTCTCCTTCCTCCCCTTGTGGGGATGGTTCCTCCCCTTGTGGAGAAGATCCCCTTGTGGATTCAAGGCCTCTACTTGTAGTTTGACTACTTGCCAATCTTTCATCCTCGGGTGACTTTATTGGATCGGTTTGGTTGACCGTGAGAGAAACAACCTCCAAGATCCCTTTTTGTATCTACTTGCCGATCTCCCACCTTCGTGTGGATTCTATTGGGCCGGTTGGACCGACCGGTAAGTGAAACGGTTCTTGTATCTTGCGTGTGTTCTTGTGTTCTTGGTGTTCTTCCTCGTGTTCTCCGTGTTCTTGCGTGAGTTCGTCCACATACCGCATCAATCCGTGAAGATCGGGCCACCCTAGAGGTCCCAAACCTCATCATCCACGACCACCTACCCTCCTCTTGCCTCCTTGTCATCTCCACGGCCGTCATGCGCCGCCGTCGTCGTCTGTGACGACGAGAAGTTCTAGACGAAGGAAAAGGATATTCCGGGAAATTTGCGGGGACTGTGTCCGGAACGACCCATATAGGGTTCGTCGAGAGAGAGAGGCGAAATCGGGGCGGAAACTGGGAAGCGAGCAAGAGGGGGATCAGCCGTGGAATGGGAGGAACACCTAGCTGCAATCGCGACCGTCCGCCCGGGATCGGACACCAAGCAGTACAAGTGAACGAGAGGCCTTCCATTTGACGCCCAGAGTAGCGACCGCAGGGATATTTGGCCCAAGAGCGGCCCACGCGGGAGTTAGCATTCATTGGATGACCATGATTAGGCCAGACGTGCCAACAGACGGCTAACATTGCTAATGGCGTGACAATCGGACGGTTCAGGATGCTGATGGCCTGAGATTGCAGCTAGGTGAGTCCAGGATGCTAATGCGGAATCAGACGACCAAAAATGGTCAGATCGTGAAAATGGACGGCTCCAAGCGCTAATGGCCTGAGAGAGCTTCCTCTTGTCTCAGTTATAATATCCCTAATGCATCTCTTGCGGATAGAGAAGGTTCAGCAGTGTTGGAGTATTTATCGTGTCTTCAAGGAAATATTATGCCAGGATTCACTACAACTAGTTGGAAAGAAATTATGTCGGTTGCTTGTTGGTACCTCTGGTGGATACGTCGACGACGGATACGGAATGAAGCTGTCCGTCCAGTTAATAAATGTAAAAGGTCTATTCTTTTTATAGCAGCTAATACGGCAAAGGTTTCCGATAAAATAAATGTTGACACTGCAAAATGGACAAGGCCGGAACTCGTCAAGCTTAATGTTGATGCTTCTTTTCACGAAGATGCTCATGCGGGAGCTATGGAGGCTGTTCTTCGGGATTTCCAAGGTAACTTCTTAGCGGCGGCAATGAAGTTTTTACCACATGTTGCATCTCCAGCTATGGCAGAAGCGATTGCTATGAAGGAAGGTCTAGGACCTCGGCAATAACCAATTGAATTTTTTATATTTTTATAGGTAATCATATCTTTTACTATATCAATTTGCTTATACAAACAAGTTGAATATCTCCGGACCGTGCACCCAGTCCACGCAAACTCCAGGAATTATCCTCCTGGCTCTGTGAGGGTCTCCGGTTCGTTCTCCTCCCTCCTTCCTATCCACTCCGCTTAAACCCATGTTGCTCCCCTTCTCCTAACCCCCACCCGCACGCCATATCCATGGCCACCCCCATCCCTCGCGCTCCGCCATCCAATCCGCACCACCATCACTTCCTCCACCTACCACCCACCCTACCTCCCCCGCTCCGCCTCCGCCTCCCGGTTCGCCGCCTCCGCCTCGCCTCCGCGGCCGCGGCCACCGCCACGGCGACGGCCACCGTGGCCCCCGACGACATCGCCCAGCTCAACCACCGCCTACGCGCGCTCGTCCGCCGCCGCGATGCCGCTTCCGCCGCCTCATCCCCCATTGACCCCGCCCAGGCGGGGGCATACCTCCACATGATCCGCGAGCAGCAGCGCCTCGGCCTCCGCCAGCTCCGCCGGGATGCGGCCAAACCTAAAGAGGATATATACGCCGGAAGCGACAGGGAGGATGATGAAGAGGGCGGCGGAAGGAGGAAGGGGATGGCGGCCGGGAGCTCGTTGGGCCACCGGGTGGACCCGCGGGAGCTGGAGACCGGGGAGTACGTCGTCCACAAGAAGGTTGGTGTCGGCAAGTTCGTATGCATCAGCGGAGAAGACGGCGAGGACTATGTGTTCATCCAGTACGCTGACGGCATGGCCAAGCTCGCCGTCGACCAGGCCGCGCGCATGCTCTACCGATACAACCTGTATGCCTCCGCGGTTAACCTGCCCACCTCTATCGTTTGATTCGTAGCTATGTTATGCGTCTCTTCTAATTAAAAATTATGATTGGCATTGCGAGAGCACATTCCTTGTTCGGACGCTTGGAACAAATGCTTCTCACTTATTTTGGCAGTGGTGTTCGATTAGTCCAGTTTTCTAGTTTGATGTAATTTGAAGAATTGATTCCTGTTCTGAGTGGTTACATATTCACAGCACCACACACCTCTGTTGAATATATAAGCAAATTACAACAAACTCCACTGAGCACACTAGGAAAATATATTTGCACACGCACTGTGGTTTCACCTTAGCTGGTATTTGTGCTTACATTTGATTTACATCTTGTGTAGTGGGATGGTCTCTTGAGTTTGATGGAAATTAAAAATTCACTTTGACCATTTATCCAGTTTGATGTTGTGTGCAGTCCTCATGAAAAAAAGAAGCCACGGAATCTAAGCAAGCTGAGTGATCCTTCTACGTGGGAGAAGAGGAGGCTGAAAGGAAAGCTTGCTGTTCAGAAGATGGTTGTCAACTTGATGGAATTGTATTTACAAAGAATGAGGCAGAGAAGACCGCCGTACCAAAAGCCCGCGGCGATGGATCAGTTTGCTGCTGAATTTCCTTACGAGCCTACTCCAGACCAGAGCCAGGTCTGCTATCAACTAAAAGCCGGTCTTCTTATTTTTCTCAAAAAGAAAAAGTTGTTATTCTTTCATGTTTACAGATGACAGATTATCTGATTGCAAGGCAATAATGGTTTGATTGCTTGTGAGATCAGGGATTTTGACAACATTAGTTATTTAGTTTGCATCACTTCAGTTGGAAGCCTAGTTTTCATGTATATATGATACTTGTTGTGAGTTACTGGTTTGGGAATGACAGATTTCCATTACACCATGGAGTGTGGGCAACATTTAGGATGTCAGATCTCACACAATAAACGTAAGGTTATAAATGACCCTGGTTGACTTGCGTAGAAATCCATCAGATATGTATAGTTGTAACTTGCGTAGAAATCCATCAGATATGTATAGGACATGCTCTTGTTTGCTATTTATTTTCTGCCATGGCAATTTCCCCAATTGCTTCTCACTTATTTTTATTTAAACTTCCTTACAATGCTTTGGTTTTATTTTCTTATCTACTTATCCTGTATTGATGAACTATCATAATAAACTCAATAAATACCTTAGATCTGTTTTTAAACGGTGTCTTCCCGATGACAGGCTTTCGTGGATATTGAGAATGATCTGACTGAAAGGGAAACACCAATGGACAGATTAATCTGTGGAGATGTTGGATTTGGTAAAACGGAAGTTGCCATGCGTGCTATATTCATTGTTGTATCTGCAGGACATCAAGCCATGATTCTCGCACCAACTGTAATACTAGCCAATCAACACTATGATGTAATGTCTGAGCGTTTCTCTAACTATCCTGATATAAAGGTTGCCATATTTAGTGGCGCTCAGGTAGGCAATGATACTAATCATGTTTAACACACAATACAACACATTGCATAAAATTATCTTTCTTTGTATCTGTCTCTGAATAATCTTTCTTTTTTAGCGATTACTTAAGAAGTACTCCGTATTTGTAATTTATCATGAACCTACAAAGTGTTTCACCTAGTTTTATATTTTTAATATTCTAATTTGTT
This sequence comes from Poa pratensis, assembly GCA_947311845.1. Lineage (NCBI taxonomy): Eukaryota > Viridiplantae > Streptophyta > Magnoliopsida > Poales > Poaceae > Poa > Poa pratensis. The sequence continues at coordinate 101,097,368 of CAMZMU010000041.1, forward strand.
TTTGTGCATTAAATATCCATATATATCTGGCTTTTGTTGTAGCTATAACAAAATGTGCTTATAAATTTATATGTTATCGATCTGTGGCAGCACTATCCTGTTTCCAAATTTTCATATTTCTGAATTTTCTAAACTATGTTGTTAAGCCTTCTTTTTTTGATACATTGTTGTTAAGCCTTCTTGAGGAAATATCTTCTCATCTTTTTCATCTAACAACCATAGGGAACTCAATTTATGTTCAGTAATTTTGGTGACGATTGTTAGACAATGTTATGTACATTTCTTTGCTTAAGGGACTGACTACCATTTGCATGGCTTGTGACGTGTCTTCTCTGCAGAGCAAGGAAGAAAAAGATGAGCTAATAACACAGATTAAGAATGGGAATTTGCAAATAATTGTTGGGACTCATGCTCTTCTTACAGAACGGATGGACTATAACAATCTTGGTCTCCTAGTGGTGGATGAGGAACAGGTATTCTTTATATATCTTCCTGTCCTTTTTATGTTGATAGCATATGTTTGTCCTGTCTTCATTTGATGTCATTTGTTTGGTTGCTGTTCTAGTCTGGTGATGACGTGCATTTGAATACACATGTTCACAAATTCTTTCTTTCTTCAACAGAAGTTTGGTGTCCAACAAAAGGAGAAGATTGCATCATACAAGGCTTCTATTGATGTTCTCACCCTCTCCGCAACTCCCATTCCACGAACTTTGTATCTTGCTTTAACTGGTTTTCGCGATGCAAGGTAAGTTTTTTTTATTGCAGTGGTTACCATCTTTTACCTTTTCATTTCAGTTGTGAGGAATATTTGCTGATAATGGTTAGAAATCAGCCAGAAATTGTTGTGCTTGGAGATTATATGCTGATAATTCTACTGTTGTTTCCTTGTGACTATGTGCTGCTATCTCTGGAGTTACTGAATGTTAAGATGCAATGAATTTTTTGTCATTTATTGAACTTTTGTTTGATTGGTAAAAGGAGGGATGTTTCCCTTCTACCTCAGTGTTCCAACTTCCAAGTAATGGTCGTGATGGTGGAATGATCTTTAGAGTACTACCATCTATTCAGTGGCGGAGGACGGAAAAAAATTGAGGTCGGGCGGACTCTACCACATAACGATCGTTTTTTTACATACATAACGATCTTCCTAGCATTATTGGTGTGGATAGCCTAAAAATAGAAGTAAAGCGCATTGATAGAAATGAAAAAAGACAAATGACGTAGGAAAATGTATGTGTCAATAACATAACTGCACTATCACCACTTGTAAACTTCCACCATTAAAATAAGATGCATTTCGTTCCAGAAATTGGCCCTTATGGAATGACCAGTAGCTCCACTAGCTAATATACAACCCAAATCACTTTTGGAAAAGCTGAAACAAACTCATGAACACCCTCGTTTAGGTAATGTTATTTTTCTTTTTTGAGAATCCATTGTCTACGTTTAAACAAAGCGCAAGGACAGGTTCCCTTTGCTTCCAGGAACAAAACACAAACAGTCAAATACATGTGAATTAAAAGGAACGTGCATCCCAATTCCCAAACACTGGAACTGCAGGATGTACCCATACAGCCATACTCCAGCAATCACAATCTTCATACAGGCAAAAACTCACGGCATTGGGGTTCGGCCCTTCCTGACGCCACTGCCCGGCCGTCAGCCGCCGTTGTGCTCCGCCGCTAGGATTCCTGTCGTCCAAGCCACGCGGTCGCTGCGTCTGTCTGGTCACTGTATTACTGGTTTTTTTTTTTTTGAGAGGATACTGTCTGGTAGAGGTAAACTGGTAAACATAGTTGGGCTTGGACAAGTCCTTTCGATCTAGACACATCAGGCTACCACAATAACGAGCTAGGCCCAAAGAAAACCCAGTCGCCAGCCCACCTTTTCCATTCTCCTTTCTTCCCCAAGATAACGATCTGAGAGAAACTGACACGGACGAACTACACGAACTGCATCTGGGTGCCGATGACTTCGATGCATATATATATTCGAACTTTTGGCAAAAATCAAGGTAGGGCGTCCGCCCTACCTTGCCCGTAGGGGTCCTCCGCCACTGCATCTATTGGTAAAAGGACTCCCCGCTACAGTCAATAGATGAATTGACTTGTAGAGATTTGAAATAACAAACTGTCAATACAAACGTAATATCACTGTACCATATCCATATGACTGACGATCTGGATCATAGTTTTGTCGTCTGTTTTCTATTAATCCTAGCTTTAGTACTTTGGTTGCATTCAACTTCTGAACTTCAGTTTCTGGTTTTTGTAAAAGAAGTGTATTTTTGCTTTCAGCTTAATGTCTACACCACCTCCAGAGAGAGTTGCTGTCAAGACTTATGTGTCAGCATTTAGTAGAGAAAGAGCACTATCAGCTATCAAGTTGGAGTTGAAGCGTGGTGGTCAAGTTTTCTATGTTGTTCCCCGAATAAAAGGTCACACTTCGTTACCATCAAAACTCATGATATTTTGTGTACAATATAGAAATATACCTTCATGAAGCTGAAGATTCTTCCACGAAAACGCAAAAGTTTTGCGTTTTGCATTGATAGAAAAGAGAGAGTTATTTACAACCTCGGGGATGAGCCAACAACGCACAGTATCAACCAGCGAAAAAACAACATAATGCAACTTCTGTAGTCGACTAATATGCTGCCACGTATGCTGGGAGAAAAAAATCCCGTGCCACCAACAGGAGCGAGTGCATCCAGTAATCCTGTGCCACCGACAGGAGCCGAGTGCAGCCAGTAACCATAAGGTCCCGCTGGTCCGAAGGAAGCAGGAAAGCCCATAACTGAATCCAATGCACCGTCATATTGATAACCTGCAAGACATGTTTTTTTTTGTTCTGTTAAACACTAAATTATTTTGGCAGTTCCAAATAGACCAACAAATAGCTGAAACGCCAATACGAATTCTAGCCTTGGTCTTTTTATCAATTCCATTCAACCAATTCCCAAACATATTAGAAATATTGGATGGAGGAGGAATATTATATGAACAAAAAACAACACGCCAAATCAATTGAGCAAAAGGTCAAGATATAAACAAATGTTCTACTGTCTCTTCACAACCACAGAAAGAACACTTAGTACACCCCTGCCACTTCGTCTTAGCAAGGATATCTTTAGTAAGCAAGACTTTTCCATTCAGGAACCACATGAACACTTTTATTTTTAGCGGTATTTTTAATTTCCAAAGATAAGTTCTCAAGTATCTAGTATGGCCATTCATCAAATTCTCATACATAGATTTAACTGAGAAAATACTGTTTGTTGTAAGTTTCCAAACAAAAGATCTGGCCTATCTGTCAACTGAATATCCATCAATGGAAAGCATAAGTGAGACCATGCGTTCCATTTATCGCCAATAAGAGCTCTTTTAAAAGTCATATTTAAAGGAGGAGCACCATTAAACACATCATGCACAGTGACATTTTTACACATCATGCACAGTGACATTTTTTCGCTGAGCAATGTTATATAATGATGGATATTGTTGTTGTAATGGACAATCACCCAACCAAGTATCCTCCCAAAATCTAGTTGTTTCCCCATTATCAATCTTGAAAAAACCTCTATTAAAGAACTCTTTAATCCGCATGAGGGCTTTCCAGAAGGGGGAGTCAGTCGGATTAGCCTCAACTTGTGCTAACGTTTTGCTATGAAGGTATTTATTGTGCAACAATTCTTGCCACATCCCTTCTTCGTTCAATAGTTTAAACAGCCATTTACTGAGTAAACATTTATTTTTTAAATCAAGCATCTCGATTCCGAGCCCCCCGTGGTCCATGGTCCTTTGGCGGGCAAATAATATTCCACTTTGTTAACCGATATTCTCGTCGCTTTGCCAAAAAAAGCGTGACCGGAAGAAATCTAACCTTTTCCTTACCCATTTGGGTATTTCTAGAAAAGACAACATAAACATCGATAAGCTTGTTAAGACTGAATTCACTAAAACTAGACGATCTCCATATGAGAGCATCTTGCCTTTCCAACAACCCAGTTTGCCTTCAAAACGGCATTCCACTGGGTTCCATTCAGAATTGCGGAGTTTTCTATAATGAATGGGAACACCTAGATATTTAAAAGGTAAAGAACCAGATTCACATCCAAAGATGTGTCTGTACTGATTTTCTACCTCCTTAGCCTTCCCAAAACAGAAAATATCACTTTAACTGATAGAAATGTGCATACTGCTCTAATGCAACTTACCATATTACATCTGGAGTGCAGAAACATCTCTAACACGTGTGTCATTAGCATTGAGTTGAAATGATTAAAGCAGCTGTGTATTCTCTCCTTTCTTTGCGCTCCTTCTATGCGATTAATACACCTTCCAGGGTGTATTCTCGAAAAAAATAATGAAAGCAACTGCTTATTGTTATACCTGCTTTGTTGTTGCTGACTATACTGCATTTGAACATTTGCTTTGAACAATTGTTGCATTTGTTGGGCATGAATCATGATGTAACTTACTACCTAGTTCTAGGAAAAATACCATGCTGAAGATAGCCACATTACATGGCTCCAGGGGTAGTAGACATCCTTGGTTGAGATGAGAGAATAATGGCAGATAATCGATTGACACACCTTATATAATGGATTTTCGGGTTTTTGACCTCCTAGTACTATTGGACCTAGTAGACTTTATCAAATACAATTGGAATCTTCCATATTCCTATGCATTCTTAACCAACTATGCTTGTTATTCTTCTCACGTGATCTTCTCCCATGCTGCTGCTCCTGCCTTGATACAGTGGACACACGTCCACACCAATGTGGTTGCCCTTTCTGTGTATGTAAATGAACTATTGATGCACCAGATCTAATCTGATACAAGATGCATTCATGTGTAACTTCTTGGTATAACAATGCCCTGAGGCCTTTTAAAATGTCTATGCACTAATCATGTTTCATTTCATTATTCAACAGCCATAGACGATGTATTGCAATTTCTCAAGGACTCTCTTCCAGATGTACCAATGGCTGTTGCTCATGGAAAGGTTGGTTAACTAAGTTGATTTAGACTGCACTGACAATGCTACTTCATAACTTGTTGGTGAATACCATGTACATCTGTGTGCACTGCGGTGTATTAATAGCCAAAGTGCAAAATGAAATTTTCCTAAAAGTGTAACTTTAGGTTATCCTATTGTGGTGTAATATCCTTTTGTAGTTGGTTACTAACCCAAGTCATTTAGCAGGAGACGTTCAGGGACTCAGGGAGGGCCATGTTGTTTTTATCGTTCATGTTTTTATCGTTCATATTCATTTTGATCAACAATTGCTTCTTATTTTGATTCAGTTTATTTAAGCTTAATCTGCTGCTTTATTGAAGTCGATATCTTAAATTACTAGTTATTCCAGGGATTTAGCTTAGTATGGGATAGCAGTATAGCACCTACATTTGCTGTGAGGAGTTTGTAACAGCTTTTGTTCTTGTTGCATAGATGAATGGTACTTTGGCTTCAGTGACCAATTTCTTGCTAATATTTTTTCACAGAAAGTGTCGAAGAATATACAACTTGCTATGGAAAAGTTTTCTTGCGGGGAAATAAAAATTCTTGTATGCACACATATCATTGAAAGTGGAATAGATATTCCAAATGCCAACACGATGATAGTCCAGTATGCAGAACTATTTGGGCTCGCCCAGCTGTATCAGGTGGCTTTTAATTCATCTATGTTTTAGTTTGATTATTTGGCAAAAAAATATTGGAGTATCAGGCAGAGAGATCTCACAAGTTCACTGCTTTTCTTATCCTTCACAGTTACGAGGAAGGGTAGGAAGATCAGGCAGAGAGGGTTTCACATACCTCTTTTATACCGACAAATCTTTGCTCTCCAGAATAGCTATGGTGAGCTCTGCGGTAGTGCCTTATATTTTATTTATTTTATCCAGCATTAATCCAGTGTTTATGCTCATAGCTCAGGGTATTATTAAATATTTAGCTGTCCCTGTTCTTACTGAACATCAATATAAATATTATGACCATGGTGTCCAGCTTCTTGCTTTGCTGCAGCTTTAGGACAATTTTCCCAGCTCTTACTGAACTGCACGTGTTATCAGTTAATTGTCCGTGCAATTTTCTTTAAGTGAGTTACCTTTTTTTTAATGGTGAAACAGTACTCCCAGTTTCATTATAGAAAGTTAGAATCAAAAGTCTCACATGTCAGATTAAACATATCAAGTCTAAAAGCATGGACAATCAGATGTACTGATATACAAACAAGCCACCTATTCTTGTGGTTACAGTAACATAATCACCTTATTTCCCTGAATAAAAAATGTAATCACCTTATTTAAAAACAGATAAAACTCATAATTATAAACATTATACATTTGTCATCAGTAAATTTGCTTCATCATCTCCTGTATCTCTCTCTAGTGCCTATGCTCATCTTGCTTAGCCCTATTGCCTCTGAGGTACTTCGTTGAGGCCTGCATGTCCCTAGTTTAATGCACAGATTCTTCCACTTCTTTTTTGTCGAATGTCATCTTGAATCATAAAAACGCCAAAAATGTGTTAAGACTTGCAACTTACCAAAATAACCATAATCAAAACCCAAACAAAAGAAAATGACAGCAAATCAAATTGCAGTAGCCTATCTAAATTGAAGAAAGAAAAGAGAAGGAAGGGAAAGATAGAACTAGCTCTATGGCACAGAGTTCTTGGGTGTCACCGTCCGGCTACAATTCCTGTTGCACATTCTGGGTTTTGGGCCAAGAAAACTCGTACACATCCATTATGTTTCTTGAACGAGGGGTCCCACATAAAAATGTAAGTTTTCAAAACCTCCATTTTGGAAGGTAGCACGGCAGCAGACCATCTTACTTGGACCCTTTAATGACAGTTTCCTATTTAGGATGGACAATGGGTTCCACCTTCCGCACAGTGGCGGAGGACAAAAAAAATTGAGGTAGGGCGAACTCTACAACATTAATAAATGATGCAAAAAATCAAAATGGTGCAGATTGGTAAAACACGTGAAGGTCAGTTTGGTTGATAAAATCACATGTATCACTAAATTAATCATGCTCCAAGCTTGCATGTCAAAGAGCTATGGTTCCTGGAACTGATCTAGTGCTCGTGGCCCAAATCAAGCCGCAGTAGCCAGCAGCCTCAAAAGTCTAGCCACAAGGCCCAGTAGCCACCCCAATAGACTACACCAGTACCAGCCGCTGGCCCATGCTTCTTTCTCCCTTCCCTTTCTTCTCCAATCGCTAGACGCAGACGAACATGGTCGCCCAGCGAATCCCATCGGCCGATGCATACGTTTAATTGATTTTTTTGGCAAAAATCAAGGTAGGGCGGCTGCCCTACCTTGCCCTAAGGGGTCCTCCGCCACTGCTTCCGCATACCCCAAATATAGCTAAAGCTCTTCCAAAACTATGTGCTTTTTCTCTGGAATCTGGTAGATCTTTCATATCTTCATTTGTAACTTAATGTTTCCATCTGCAGGATAGACTTGGAGCTATTGAAGAACATTCGGATCTTGGTCAAGGTTTCCATGTTGCAGAGAAGGATATGGGTATTAGGGGATTCGGAAGCATGTTTGGTGAGCAGCAATCGGGAGACGTTGCAAATGTCGGCATCGATCTGTTCTTCGATATGCTATTTGATAGCTTGTCAAAGGTATCGTCATGTGAACTCACATACACGTTCACTAATATGTCTCTTCTGTTCAAATTTTACTTCTTGTTTAGGTGTGCAACAGAGCCTGTTCGTCTGCCATTTCACATCTAATCACAACGTTACTACTTATATCATTCTAATCTGCCATCTTATATCATTCACTAATATGTCTCTTCTGTTAATTTCTTTACTTCTTTAGGTGTGCAACAGAGCCTGTTCGTTTGCCATCTCACATCTAAACATCATGTTACTACTTATCTTATACTCCCGCCATCCCATAATTTAAGATGCTATTACAACCAGTATAGACCTATATTGGTTGCAATAACATCTTTTGTTATGGGATGGAGGGAGTATCATTCTAGGACTTAAGCATCTTAGACCTTCTTGTTAGGGAGCACTTGCAATATGAATAACTTTATTATTGCAATGTGCTGGTGCAAAGGAAAACCCACAATTTATAGTTGAGCTTCTCCATAAAAGGCGGAAACACTGACCAGACTTGTAACTGCAAGTTCTGAAAGGTGTACCTGCACTTTAAGTAAGATATATTTGCTTTAAGCAAAAGTTTACCTTATTTTTATTGTGGAAAAGGTCCACTTTATTCTCTCAAACTATTTGGAAGGATCACTTTACCCCTTAATTCATTTTGTGCCTTACTTAACACCTAAACTTTGAAAACCGCATAACTGTAGCTCTCACAGAGGATTTCGAAGGTGTGCAATTGAACCTGGTTTTGCATGTGTTAACTACATCACCCTGTCATCCAACCCAACTCCCATACCTGCCTCGGAAAGTCTGTTATATGCTACTGCTGTTTTTATGCCAAAGGACGTGTTCTCATGTTCACATTGATCCAAGCATCACACTTCATCAGCGCACTGCAGATGAGCACGTCCAAAAATGAATGCATAGCTAGGCCCGACATGTAGACAATGAGGCTGTCGGCGTTGATGGAGCTTCGTGCTTCCCCATCAGATACGGTAGAAACTCCAGGATGCGCCATGGTGTTGAGAATTTGTAAGTGCGTGGGTGGAGAGAGGGAGGAAGTTGGGGAGTAGGAAGAAACTGGTGGCTGCCACATCGGTGCAACAAGGTGTAGTGGCCGCCACGTCGGCACTACTCCAATCTGCCACTGGAAGTTCTCTTTAATAGAATGACTGGCTTTACATATCTCCTTATTAATAGGAAATGAATGGGCAGCAACATAGAACCCATCCCAAGAACCCTCAAACCTGTATTTACCCCGGAGAACACGGCTCCACAACGTATTTGGTAGCGGATCCACTTTTCCTTATCTGTTAACAAGACTATACCTTTCCTCTGCCTATGAGCTAGCTAAAGATCCATCGTTATCCTTTCCAGCATGGAGGCGGAATCAATGGTCATGTCAGGTTTCCAATTCCATAGATGAGATTTCATCTTCAGGAAGAGGATTTCCTAGAATAGCTCAGGAGCTGATAAAAAGGAAAAAGAAGGGGTGCCGTACGCCGCATGCTCCGAACCAACCCTACCATATAAAACCATCATAATGGGTAGAGTGATCCAGTGTTAGAAGTGTAGGGGGTTAAAGTGAGACGGAAAATTGTTCACGGGGTCAAATGCCTCTTGTTAATAGTTCAAGGGAGCAAAGTGGACCTTTTCGTTAATGCATTTGACAATTTGTTGATACTCTTACAACCAACACTGAAACTGTAGTATTTCCTTGAACCATTTACCATCCATGTCCTAGTGTATTTTCTAAACCATATTCAGCTACGTAAATGCCACTCCTAGTGCAAGCTATTAATCTAATTCCCATATATGCATGTTTGCACATAGACTTCTACTTTACTTGTTGCTCTATTATGATGCCTATTTCCTTGCCAAGAAATGAACTCTGTTTGCAACTATTTTGTGATTATTTATCTTCTTGGTGTAGTTATCACATGTTTATGTATTCCCCTTCCCGACTCTTGTAGTGCATTATGTGCTATATGCCCCATTCTTTTGTCATTAGAGTGTCATTCATGGAGCCTATGTTAATGTCATTTTCGTCTTGCTGTTACTCATCGGAGGACATCAGTAATGCAATTTCTTTCTTTGTACTTTTGCATAAATGTTGAAGTCATTGCATGAACTAAATGTCCTGAAAATTTACCTCATGGTGGGTTCTTGATGTGATCATTCTGGAGTCTTGACAGTTTTTCTTCTATTTTTAGGTTGATCAATTTTGTCTTAACCCTGTTCCTTACAAAGATGTTCAGGTGAACCTAAAAATTCTCATCTCTTGGGTTATATAGCTTTACATAATCATGAATCATTTCATTCAATTATTTTTTCACTTCGCATGAAATTTGTGAACATTGTTTCTGAGTTGTTTTATTCTATGCACAGCTGGATATAAACATTTCTCCACATCTCTCCTCTGAATACATAAGTTATCTTGAAAACCCTGTTGAATTGCTGAATGAAGCAGCGAAAGCTGCAGAAAAGGATATATCGACCTTAATGCAATTCACAGAAGATCTTCGTCGACGATATGGGAAGGAGCCCCGTGATATGGAGGTCCACTGTTGCTTATATTTCATACCGATACGAAGTGTTGACGATGTTACATTTTTTCATTTGATTCCCTTTCTTTTCATGCAGTTGCTATTAAAAAACTTTATGTAAGGCGGATGGCGTCAGATCTTGGTATCAGTCGGATATATCCATCTGGAAAAATGATCATCATGAAAACGAACATGAACAAGAAAGTTTTTAGGCTCATGGCAGAAGCAATGGCTTCTGAGACACATCGAAATTCTCTATCATTCACTGGAAAGGAAATTAAGGTAAATATCAACATATCTCCATTTAGTTTCCTTGAGTATGTTACAAAATCCCCAGAGAAGGTCCACGTGAAAAATACTGGTGTGTTTGTGCTAGGGACAATGGTATGTACTAGTAGTAGTGTTGTAGGAATAGCTAAGCTTACCAAATTGTCAAAGTCAGTACTCAAGTCAACAAAAGTTCAAGCACCAAGCCATTGTCAACTAGTCAAGGAAGAAAGAAGAGAAAAAGATCAAGTCAAAGATGGAGGCCCAAGTGAAAGAAGCCCAACGTGGTGGAGGGATAGGTGGGCTATGCACCACCCCCTCATCCTTACTCCTTAGTCCACCATGGACTAGTGGACCAACATTGATCACAACTACTTGTACCTACCACCACAAGGGTATCCTTGGTCATTTGCCAAACAAGGAGAGGGAAGAGGGGCTAGAGGTTGAAGGCATGATGGGGGATCTCAATTATTGGATCGGAGGAGTCCTGAACGACTCAGACTGGCATTGAGGAAGGGAAGTTTGCAGTCAACCTTGGGAAGTCCGGCACGACGCAAGTTGACGATCAAGCCTCCCTCGCGCCTTTCTTAACTAGGCCGCACTTTTAAAAAAACATTGAAGTGTCATTTAGTGGAGTGTAAGACGACCTCCGCTATAAGTAGTATGGAAATCCCTCGTGTGAAACTGTAGGAGTGCTAGGTGCAACGGTGCCTTTAGTAGCAAACCTTGTTGTTTGTTTCTACATAATTGACTAGAATCAAGAATGCTTAATGTATGCAGTACAGTAGTAGTATGCTTTCTTTAGCACAAGTGTCGTTTGCTCTTATATAATGGACTAGAATTAACAATGCTTAATGGTACTTCTATGTCCAATAACCATTGAATGGTAGTACTGAATAAGCTCATCTAGAGATTGCTAATCCAGAGTTGGAGTTCATAAGTCAACTTCTAATTTCTCTCTGTCCAAAAGATACATTTATTGGCAGTGATTAATGTCATCCTTCTTTTAGCCACTAGGAATTGACTATTTTTTCTAAATGCAAGAGATAAAAACAAGAATGACCCTACTCCTCTTAAGGCTGCAAGCGAGATATAAGCTCATTTGCCGACAAGGCTTATACATTAAAATTGAGCATTTGCTTTTTTTTATATTACTCCTGACCATTGTAAAAATCCTTAATTTTCCAAAAACACTTGTCCCGTTGATGTTGATTCCCACCGTAATTGTAAGATTGCGGAATATTGATTGTCTAATATTTGGATTATTACAATGAGCCAACCGTGGCTGTTTATATAGTAGAGAATACTTGGGGGCTAAGGAAACCTAGGAGAGATAGACTAGGATTAAACTTAAACTACCAAAATAAACCTAGCCGTAATATACTCCAACACCCCCCCGCAGTCGGATCGGTAGTGACGCGAATAGCTGGAGCGTCGCGGACGGTCTGACTGGAGCATAATCCGAAGTCGCGACCGGAGAGGATGCCGGTGGATGCCGATGTCGATGAAGCCGGAGTGGGGCGTCGTAGTTGTGGTCGTGGTGCCGTTTGGTGATGTAGTCGCCGCTGATGAAGAAGTTGGTATTGTCGTGGTGTTGTGGTCGATGTCGTCGTTGAGCCTTGGAGAAATTCGCCGTAGTAATGTTGTCGAAGTAGCTGGAGTCGGAGTAGTCGAGGTAGGCGACACGCCTTGCCGAGCTTGCCGGACTCGGGGGCGCGCCGGGGACGAAGGCACGCGTCGGTGGTGCCAACACCGGACGTGTGAAGACAGGGACCATCATGAGCCATGCGAGCCAGAGTTGGAGGGATCAGCAAGGAAATTCTCCGTGACCGGTCGGTGCGAATAAGTTGTCCGCCGTTGACGCCGGAGTAGACGAAATAGTTGCAAGAAGGAAATTGTTAAAGTAAAAATAAAAATAGACTGCAACTCTGGCGACGAGGTCGTGGTGGACGAAGACGACAAGTAGTTGTTGATGGAGATTGAATTGTAGCGGTAGTAGATTTCCGAGATTAGACCCGTGTTTTCCGCTTGTAATCAGCGCGGCGTCGCTGGTGAAGAAGAACTTGTTGTTGGCGTTGACGATGACCACGATCGGTGGTTGCGGCGACGATGCGGTGATGTTGATGTAGATGGTTGTCGGCGATGATGACCACGTGTGACAGATCGGAGCCGAAAGGTCGGAGTAGATCGGCGGTATGCTGACGGCGAGGCGCTGCAGATCGGAGCCGATTGCTAGGTCGGGGCAAAGAGCTGGTCCATCCTTGTCCCATGCACATGCACGCACGCACGCAACATGGGTTCCTGGTTTTGCATGCAGCTTGGGGCCTGCAGCTGATCCGGGACGTGGTGGATGGATTAGTTGATGTAGATCGTTCCGCCCACGGAGATGCTGCGTGTGGAGTCGCCAACGAGATTGGATCTGCAGAGCTGGCTTATTGCACCGGCGAGATAGCTAATTGAATAGGATTTTGGTAGCTAGGGAAAATAGATCTAATCTAGAAACGAAAATTGCTAGAACTATGAACTGATTTATTGGAATTTGGAAGAAAAACTAACTACGAGATGCGATGCCCCCGGCGGTCATGGAGATCCCGCCGGGGCGGCGCGGCGGAAGCGATTTGTGGCTAAACCCTAGGCCGAGGAGCGAACTGCTCTGATACCATGTAAGATTGTGGAATATTGATTGTCTAATATTTGGATGATTACAATGAGCCAACCGTGGCTGTTTATATAGTAGAGAATACTTGGGGGCTAAGGAAACCTAGGAGAGATAGACTAGGATTAAACTTAAACTACCAAAATAAACCTAGCCGTAATATACTCCAACAGTAATGATGTTCCACGCAAGATCTCTTTAGGTAGTAAGTGTGGTGGGTTTCAGGATGAGGGCGTCCAACCTGTGCCTTGAGCAGTTCCATGGTGGCACACCAGCAGCTAGGGAGGCAGCATAGGGTTGGAGCCAAATCTTCTTTATATGTACTAATAAACTGATGATGATTAGCTAGCCTCTCTTTGTATAGAAGGGGGCCATTATGCTCATTTTGTGATTTGGTTTGCTGATAATAGCTCATACTATGGATAGAAAATTCCATTGTTGACTGACCTCATAGATGTTTGTTATCATAAAAGTTGCAAGAGAGAAATTTCTCTATGATAAAGTCGGAGGACTTCAGTTTATCCTTTTTTAACCTCTACCAGTTTGAGCAATCTATTTCTATGTATCTTTTACCTTATTATTAACAAGTTTGCTCTTTCCTAGGCTGAACTTCTTGTCAATCTGCCAGACACATTACTTCTGAACTGGCTTTTTCACTGCTTAGCAGATTGCTATGCAGTAATGCCAGCCCTTGTGAAGTACTAGATTCTTTCACTAAATTGAAGGTTTGGGGCACCGCTAAAACCTTGAACAATCTATTCATGCTCGACAAAATGATAAAGCAGACTCGGCTATTCGATTGTTCTGCTATGGAGGATGGTCCCTTCATGTGGTGGCATTTCAGGCAAAGGCGTGCCCATCACACAGCATTTTTTAAGAAAACATAGAAAAGGGTAGCATGGCAGATTATACCGATACAGAAACTGGTACTATCTTAAACCTCTGGATTTTCTCTTTTCCCAATTTCTTTAACAACTATTCCAGTTATGGGCATTCCATATCTGACTTCCTGGGGAATTTTGCAGGATGCTCAAATGAAAGGCGTGAAGTGCATTTCTGCATTCACTGACAGTTTCGTTTTGCTAGCAGTGGCTAATAGGGCGCACAGTTGCTAACCTGAAACGCTGTTTGTCAGCTGCGTTACAGAGCTCAGGTGAGATTATGGAGAAGATCTCCAAGATTCTTTTTGGGCCTTCGGAGGAAGATACTCACGTTGCTTGACTAAATGGTACATAGTGTTATTGGCTAACCCATTAACCGTACACCATGGTGCTCGACAGAAGTAAGGGCCAATTGGCCAATTGTTGTAAAAAACGTCTCAGGGTGAGGATTGCGTTTCTGATTCAGTTTATTGCAAGATAGGTCCCAAAACATCAAAGACACTTGTATATCTGTTCTGCACCGTAGGCCCCAAAACCTGCAAATCAAGTAGATCCATGATTTTGAAAATTTGTATTTGTACTAGTTAAATGCCCGTGCGTTGCTACGGGGACGCATGTAAATGAATTACCGTGTTTCTTAATTATTCGCATTTTTTATTTTTATCCATATGTGCATACTGGTCCTTACATGTTGCATCTTATGGTTTTTTTGGATCTGTTCATGATATGTTTCCCTCCATTACTAAGCCTATTGTCCATACAAATTATAGACAAGATATACAATGAGAATAAGGTTTTTTTTAATAGGGAGCATTGCCCCAGGCTCTGCATCGAGAACAATGCACACGGCCTTTTATTACAAATTTTCTAAAAGATGAAATAGAGTATTATAATCCAAACCTTAACACAATTCATGGATTACACAAAGTAGAAACAAAAATCAGCCAAGCGAAGATGGACACACTAAGCATCTAATCTTTTAGTGTGAAGCCGGCCAAACACCGAAGGAGGTCTAACAATTAGGGGTGGGCATTCGGTCTTGACCGAAATTTTGGTTTTTATTTTTCGGTCTTTTCCTAATTCGGTCAAACAGATTTGGGAACTGAAATTAGCTGACATCTTTTGGTAACCAAAAATTTCGGGTGCCCGGTTTACTTCGGTCTGACTGAACTGTACTTTCACCAAATATGGAGTCACTCGAAGCCATGCTGGAGTGTTCACAGTCGCATCTTGATGCCTTCGTCGGTGATTTGCGCCTGCGCCATCCACGCCTGCGTGTACCTCATGCAACGTCGGATCCGGCGGATCATAAGTCGTTGCCCGCCGGCGTGTAGGTGGAAATCGTGTGTGCGTCTCCCCCTGTGCTTCACCGTCTGTCTTCCGTCAGTGAAAAGTGGTGGATACCGTTATGTCGTCTACAAATGTTCTTGGCGGGGATGGGGACACCCCAAGCATGCAACTCCCCCGTACTTGCCCTCGGCGTACACCAGGTTCCCTCTCACGAACGTCGACAGCACCATGCCGGATATCTCTCTCCTTAGATACGCCAAGATGTTCTGCAAACGACGAGTGAATCAGTTCCATTTCATCTCAGACTATAGAACTGTTGGAACAATATAAAGATTCATTTAATTTATTTTCTTTGTGGAGTTAGGAAGTGAACCCGGTGCTTGTGTTATACAGCGTGGATGTCATCGAGATGGAACTACGCCTCAGGTTTCTCGACATGGTACCCCAGCAGAATAGCCCCCTGGAGAAACTAATGCTTCACTTGAGCTGCATGATTTCAATCTAGCCATTGCAATCAACATTAGTTCTGGAGTTCTGGATCATATAATTAAGTATGCTATGCATTGTCAGAACCCTATCTTTTTTTTCAGATAGTGGAAGAGAGAACTACCCCTGATCATATAAGTATGCTATGCATTGTCAGTGCATACTGATATGCACTTTTACCTTCTTTTGCCCCACGAGCTCGGTGGGCTTCTCCGCTCCAGCGCGAGGCTACCTGATTCAGAGGGATGCCATATTTCTTCCCATGTGACCATGTTACAGGGAGAACAAACTGCAGAAATTTGTGAAGAAAAGACAGTAAATTAGCATATGTTCTGTATGCACTATATTAAGCTTATGATTCTGCTGAAAAATGTGTATTCTTAAGCACAATAAAACTGAGTAGTGGCAAATACTTTATGAACGATCACCCGAGAAACACAACACACAAATGTTCCTTAGTTTCTAGACTTCTCTCGGTCAACAACAAGTAAAAAAAAAACTTTTCCTGTCTCCCTCCCGTCACTGACTTCTGCCCAAGCTCCCACCGCTGTGCTGGATTCCGGCTGACGATCTCGCTCTGTAGCATTTAACCTTACAGACATGTTGACAATCGGTGTCAATACCCTGTTTTTCCTGTAGCAAGCCTTGTATTTGTTTAAGAGTTAAACTAATTGAATATGGCTTAGAGCTCTGAACCCATACTTCTCTATGAGAAAGAAAAACAACAGAGTTAGCATTAGGGACTATCATCATTATAACCTGGCGCATCATATATGAATATGTTGTATAAACTTAACTCAAGGGAATCTTCGTCGTCAATGGACATGATATAGGTACGAAGTTTGGAAACTAACTTATAATAGTAAAGATTGGGAACTTAGGCTTAATCTGCAACATAGGCACATCAATAGAGGGGGCCGGGTGAATGGCCACCGGCAGGTGCTTTTGATACTTCATTAGGCAGGGGTTCAGTCGTTTCATACATTAAAACATCACTATTATCATCGTTTTTGGTTGGCTCTTATTCTGGTGTTCCTCTAATATCATTGAAAACTGAATCATGGAGAATTGTAGGCAACTGCTTTCTAAAGAGTTTGATACCATTCTGCAAATTAGTTATTCGAAATAATCAGATGGATACCCTTTTGCAAATAGCTGAACATGATATATATCTGAGCTCGCGAGTGTGAAAAATACCTGATTTACAACATGTGCTAGCTCGTGACCTGTCCATTCTTCCATGGTCGATGAGGAAGATGGTGCACAGCGAGGCCGGTTGATCTGAAATTTTTCTCGTCGAGGGTTGTGTAGATAGGGTGCACACTGCACAGAGAGATTGGTGTAGATTAATAGTAGGGCGATGCTGAAGGTTTATTATGCTGAAGAAAGGGGCGTAAAATCATGGTGATTCATCTTTGACCTATGTCGTCACGTCGGGGTTAATGGAAAATTAAATTGAAGGCTGGGTGATTAAGGAAGTCTCCACCCCGAGGATTAATGCAAACGTAAATTTTGTTCCACATCATTAACTACTAACAGAAGATTAGAGTGTGTCTAATATAGTTTCAAAATCATATTCGAGAAAGTAACTAAATAGGTAACCTGTGTTTCCTGTGTTGTCCATGGTCTTCTGTAGAAGAGCATTTCTGGCACACTCAACAGCCATTCTGTAACCTGATAATTCACGAGACAATGGAGCATTACAGATGTTCAATTGGAATCAAATGATTAGTTCCAGATTCACAAACAACTCCATCATAAGAATCTCTACACTTATATTATATTTTTTGCAAATATCATGGACATCATTTCTTATAAACAAGAAAACCAAACGACATATGAATGAAAAACCAAACGGTATCAAGGGGGAAGTGCTTGGTTCCATTTTGTTTTTCTTATGTATAGTCTTACTTGAAAAACAACAAGTTAGCTGAATCATGGAGAATTGTAGGCAACTGCTTTCTAAAGAGTTTGATACCATTCTACAAATTAGTTATTCGAAATAATCAGATGGATACCCTTTTGCAAATACCTTTTGTTTTTCTTATGTATAGTCTTACTTGAAAAACAACAAGTTACCTAGATTGATGGCTCTTTAACCATTTGAGCATGACTAATTCAAAATGAAGAATTTCAGCATGGAATCCATTTTTTTCAGATTACAAGTGTCTGACCAATCTACAAAATCTGCTATTCTATCATTACTAACCAGAGACTCAGTAACATGTGTTGAAGTGGCAATTAAGATTTAAGAGTTACATGATTTTCAAATACCAGGCTAGGGATAACAAAAACATATTGAATAAACTATGCCAAAAAAGTGACTTTAAAATGAGGATTACCTGCAATAATAGTCATTGGATGAATTTTCATGTTGACCAACTTTTCAGCCTCCCTCAAAAATTCTCCAGCCAAGACAACAACGGATGTTGTTCCATCACCAACTTCATCATCTTGAACTTTCGAGATGTCTAACGATCATTAAGGAGTAACTTCTCTTTCAATTTAGGGACAATATTTGTACAACCAAGTAATCAAATGGGGTCAGGAGAAGCTAGAACGGCATATATTGCAAGATCCAGAAACAATCACCACTTGAGCAGTAAAACATCAAGCAATAGATCCAAACAAAAGGATACCAACAAAAGGATACCAACAAAATGGCAGCAGGGTTGTCGATATGAAGGGACTTCAAAATGGTAGCCCCGTCATTTGTGACGGTGACACTCCGACCTCTGCCAGTCGACTGGAGGATCTTGTCCTGAACATAAATAAGGAAACACGTAAATTTGAAGGAAAATACCCTAGCAACTATCATCTTTTGTCCAAACCTCAAAAGTGCAATTTTTTGTGTGAACAACACTGAAGGACATACCATTCCTTTTGGTCCCAATGTGTTCTTAACCAAGTTGGCAATCGCCATGGCACCTACAAAAGACGCCTGCCAGAAGATGGAATTGAATGAATAAGAACCCCACACAACAAATTCCACAAAGCAATCCACAACTTTTGCAGTCTAAACGAGATTTAACATGGATCAGTAGCCTGCACGCTCGCACTGCAAAATATTCTTCCGCCCTAGGTCCACAAAACTGCATCACGTCCTCACCACAGAAGAACCAACAAACTCGATGCACGCAGTTTCGAACTATCAGATCCTATTACGCGACACTACCAGGTTCCTGATCTGTGTTCTCTACCTACCCATCCTAGCACTGGTTATTCAGCTGGGAAAGCAGCAGACAAAAGTAAGAGCGAAACAGAGCGGATCAGAGGGGGTAGTCTCACCATCCTGGCGCACTCGCCCTTCTCCTGGACGGCGTCATCCCTGAGCACCCTCTCCATCTGTCCAAATCAAAGAGAAAATGTCAGGAACGCATCAAGCTAAACCCTGAACCCTGGCCGCGTCACACCACGAGGGGATCACGGGCTGGAGCTCACCGAGCGGACAGCGGGGCAGCTCTGGAAAACGGCGGAAATGGAGGACGGGGGGAGGACTCACCGCGCCGATTGCCGGAGAAGGATCTGGCGGCTCGCTGCGGTCGGGGCGGAAACGGAGAGCGGGGGCGACGGGGGAAGGAGGAGATCTAGGGCTGGCTCAGACGGCGCTTCTTCGCAATAGCTCGGATGGGCTTCGCCTCGACGGAGCGCGCCCAGCCGTCGTCCTCGACCACGGGAAAGATCACGAGCATGGCGGCCGCATCTGCGGCCCTGCCCTACCTTGCCGCTGGCCACGGGGCCGTGCTCGCAGGGGACCTTCCGATTTTGAATGGAGGCGACTCTGCGGTTCGAGCAGTTATGCGGCACCACGCAAGGAGGCAGAGAGCAGGGAGCGGGTGGACTACGGTGGGAGGTGGCGCAGGACGGCCGGAGTGAGCGGCGGCGGCGAGGTGGAAACCTAGATCGTACGCATGGCCTCCTCGGCGTCCTGGCTCGTGAACAGTTTTGGTTCGTGTCTCCTCGGAACGAACGGGTAAGCGGGGTGCTTAATGAAAAATGTAGCCAAGAATAAGGATGGCGGGTTCATTTTCAGATTTGCAAGGGACTAAAATGAAAAACGCTTCGTCCGTCGGCAGGAGACAGGACACTCCGTTCTTTTGTACTCCCTCCGTTCCAAATTAAATGACTTCACTTTGTCAAAATGTGGATGTATCTATACTTGTAACATGTCTAGGTACATCCACATGTTGACAAGTAGAAGTCATTTAAATTGGAACGGAGGGAGTAGTAGAGATAACTAGTTTAAGCATGTCCAAAACAGGTCTTGACTAACTAAAGCTGACGTGCCACACAAGTGTCGCTAACATTGCTAAGAGCTGCTAAATTCATTGATTAGAAGAAGTGGTTTACAAAAGAGCACCCAAAGGCACTAAAAAGAGGAGAGACCAAAAAGGGAAAAAGGGAAAAAGATAGGAAGAGGAGGCTTCAGACAGGGTCGAAGGGGATGGTCGCTCCTGCCATATTCCAAAGCATGGCCTCATCCATCTCGTATCCTTTGCGTTAGTGCCTCTACGGTTAGCTCTTCATGCTGGAAGATCCGCCTATCGCGCTCATGCCAATTTTCCTTGGAGCCTAACATAAGCATGGAATGCACATTCTTGCGGTGTGCAGCCAACGAGTTTTCAGAACAGAACTGAATCCATTGGGAGATATCTGAAACTTCCGTCCATGCGGCAGGCAGCAGCATCGGCAGCCCCGTTGCTTGGGCCATGGATGACCACCGGAACCAGGGGCAGTCACAAAGAAGATGGAAGGGCGTCTCAAGACCATCTCCACCGGCACCCCGCTTTAGGGGTGACACTTGTCTGGCTAACACTAGGTTGGAGCCCCCACCAGCATCCCCAAAGGCACCCATATACATTTTTCTTAATATGAATGAATTTCTATCTAAAATATAGGAAAATGAATGATTTCAATAGTAGTTTAAACATAGGAAAAATATAGTTATTACAATGATTAAAATTAAAATTTGATAAGTTTCATGGAGTAGCAGGCTAGGAAGCAACAGGCTGATGTGCAAGTGCGTGATTAGATCACTTTGCAGTTGATCATGCGTTGTTTCATCTCGAATCATAAAATGAGTAGCGATAAATTTAGAAAATTCAGCCGACACGACTGGACGTGGCTCGACAAGGGGGTTCTGGAATTCATACGGCTCATTCATGACCAAGTTGGCATTACGCTCACTCTCGATTATCATGTTGTGCATGATGAAACAAGCGTTCATGAACTCCCCTATCTGCTTTAGGGACCAAGATAGACAAGGGTACCTCACAATCGCAAACCGGACTTGGAGTCTTGCTTGCCCGCGAAGTGAGACTTTGCCTCACCAACATGGTTGCGGATGACCTTGACAAATGTCGACCAACGAGGATATATGCCATCTGATAGGTAGTTCACTTGTTATACTCTGGCTGTTGATCACATACTTGCACTCGAGAGCTTGGCCGACGGCAAGTATCGCAAACACAAGAGAGTGTTGCAACACGTTGATATCATTGTAAGAACTAGCCATGCCAAAAAATGCGTGCCAAATCCACGTGTCATAATCTGCCACAACCTCGAGTACAACACTGCATGCTCCAACATGTTCTCCCTTGTACATCCCCTACCAAGCGAAAGGGCAATTCTTGCATCTCCAGTGCATGCAATCGATGCTCCCAAGCATCCTAGAAAATCATCTCACTTCATCTTGTGCCATGAGCCAAGCCGTGTCTTCTGCATTTGGTTCCCTCGGATATTTCGTTCCGAACACTGCATTCACCGCCCTGTAGGTTGCTTCAACAGCTGTGGATTCAGACGTACGGAGGTAGTCGTCCAAAGAATCTGCAGAACATCCATAAGCAAGACACCGTGTAATAGCAGTGCATTTCTAAATGGATGAGAATCCAAGAAGACCAATTCAATCTATTTTCAGCTCGAAGTAGTCATCATAGTCTCGAACACCATGCACAATGTTCATGAACACCTTCCTCTGCATCCTAAAGTGATGGCGATAGTCATATTCATTGTTTGCTGGTTTGAACGAAAAATAGTCATTGTAAAGCAGCACATGACTAGTTGTTATGAACCGGTTCTTGTTGATCGTCTTCTCGACCAGCCGCATTTGGGAGCGGCCTCCACCACAACATGTGCTGCCTGAAGAACGGCGAGAACAAGCTGATTATATTCATCATCCTCATCATCAAAAAGAGTCTCCTCTTTCATCATTTGGTAAAACATTATATCATCGTCGCTATCCATACCCTATTGAACAATAGTCAATGAATAATCGAGCTACGCAAGAAATGGATAACAAAGAAAATGACTTTGGCAAACAGCCGAACACCTTGCGAGTGGGCGAGAGGGAATGACATCGGCAGGTAGAGCTGTGGCGGCGCTGAAAGTCAGAATCGCCGTGGCAACTGATAGGGACTCAGAGGGGCGGGGGCAGAGAGTGGCGGCGACGGGAAGATGGTTGAGAAATGGTGACGGCATGGGGCGGCAGCAGTGTCGCGATTCGCCGGTCAGGAAAACTGGAGTACGTGGTGGGGGTGCAAATGACTGCCGGCCTATGCCGTTCTCTGACAGCAACAAGCGATGCTGGAAAATTTATTGAATCAATTCGTACCATGCATGGAACCGCTTTTCACATTCTTATAAACCGAAACGGAGGGAGTGAACAAAAGAAGACATTCTTCTCATCTTTTCTATTCCTCATGCATTTGGATCAAATGGATGAAAAGTTTCTACCATATCCCTATGAAAAATTCCTATTTTGAAACAGGAGCCCGTATCCGGATTCCGAGCTAGCACTTCCTCCCATTGGCAGGATTTCCGGTAACCTCGTTACGCGGGCAGAGTTGACGGCTTCCCCGCAACCGCCTCGGCGCGCACACCCGTCATCACTTTCTCCTCCCTGTCCAAAATCCACCACCGCGGCCTCTCACCCCTCGGAATCCGATGGAGGAGGAGGCGGTGCTGCTCGCGTGCCACCTTCTCCTGGCGCTCGCCCTCATCGCCGCCTCCCTCTCCCACCTCCTCCACGCCGTCGCCCATCTATCCCCCGCGCATGCTAACAACAACCGCCTCCGCCTCCTCCGGCATCCGCTCCTCCGCCTCCTCCCCGTCCTCGCCGCCCTCCCGTTCCCCTTTCTCCCCGTCGCCCCCACCTCACGCCTCCTCCCGTTCCTCCTCCTCCCTCCTCCCCTCCTCCCGCTCCTACTCCCCTTCGTCCCGCCCACCCACCTCCCGCTCCTACGCCCGCTTTTCCTGTCCCTCCCGCTCTTCCTTCTTGCCCGCGCCGCGGGCCTCCTCGCCGACGCGTTCCCCGCATCTGACCTCCAGGCCCACGCGCTCTCCGTCGCTGCCCTCCTCCTTGTCGCTGCCGCAGCGGCCTCCCTCCTCTCCGCGCTGTCTCCCCCGAGGACCGCCCACCACTTCTTGGCCGAGACGGCCTTCGCCTTCGCTGGCACCCTTGGGGGTCTCTGGGCTCTCCAGACCGCCCTCACCCTCTACGTCGACTCCTGCGTCCCCGTCGGCTGCCACCGTCTCATGGACGCAGCCCTCGCGCCGGCCACACGCTGCGACATTGAGGATGCCAGGCTCCAGGCCGTGGCGGTCATGGACCTCATGCTGTCCGTGCATTGCGTCATCGCGGCGGCTGCTGTGGCCGGGCTGTATCTCGGGGTGGCAAAGTGGTGCGGGGTTGACGGTGGGGGTGCCGGCGTGTGGACGGGGGCAGGTCGGAGGCATAATGGTGCTGCTGCGGGTTCGTACGAGGCCCTGCCCATGGTGGCGTCATCGGGAGCAATTGAGGAGATGGAGCATTTACCGATGAAGGGTGTCGTTGGAAAGGCTGTGGCACATGAATGAACGCGAGTTGCCTTGCACTAACTAACTAGCTACATTGTGATCCTCTCAAGTAATGTGAGTTTTGCTCAGACAATAGCCCCTGTAATACTTGGCTATATCTGACTGAATTTTTTGGTGATCGTTAGTTGCTTGGACAAAACTGTACTGTAATCTGCCATTGTCTTGTTGAGTTGGCGAATGGTGCCCATTCTAGACTGTTGTTCTAGATCATTCCACCAATCACATTTATTTTTTGTTGCTCACAGTCTGATATTTAGGAGTACCTGTCTCTGGTTCTTTTAGTAATATTTACTGTGCACTTTTCTGTTTTATTCCTGTCTGCCATGTGATATTTCTTGTTTATTAAGCCTTTGATATCCTTTACCTTAGAAGCCTCCAAGGTTAATATCTTACTTGAACCTGGTAGAATTGTCAAAACGGTATAAAACTGTAACAGTGGAACTATACATACTGGAAACTGAGGGACGTCGAATGGTTCTGCTACTCACAATTTCAGGTCATATAACATTGATACTTTTAAATAATGTGATTATAAGACAATAAAGGTTACCCAACAAGGCGAACTGGTGAAGCTGATGTGTAGGAGTAGTGACAAGAATCATATTCAGTTCTGTCATGATTCTCAGCATTTTGTTTAGCTCAACACCCTTATCAACTGCAACGGAATTTTTATCTTATTTTCTGTTCATGGATAACCTTATCATTAGGTTGCAGCAGGTACAAGCAGTTTTGCCTTCAAAGATTATCCTTCAGTTATGCAAGCGAAGTTACGTTTGTAATTCGGTCGAGGTAGTTTCGGTTTGTTGTCCATCATCATACAGTTAAACCAGCCTTAGTTGTTATCACTCAGTTCAAAATGGCAAATCCAGTTATGAATTATTTTCGCCATTTAGGTAATTAGAAACATTCAAGCAATTTTGTTTTATGGTGTAAACTATAGAAAATCATGTGAAGAATGTTTTATTTTCTTATTATTTCATAGGCTATTGTGCTATATTAGATCCAAGAAATCCGTTTTGGCTAATCAAAGATATGGTGGCTGGAAAAAGAAGTCACCAATAGATAATGACACTGACTAGTAACCACCTATCCTTGCAATTGTGCTCCAAATCTCGTACTTTATGTATCTTTCACGTAGTGCTTCTTTTTATTGGTTTACGGCATTTGCCTTCTCTTGGAACCGAAGGGTCACTTCTACCTGCATGATCGATTGATCACGAAGTGATACTTTCTAGTCATTGTTTTTTTAGTATGAGTTTAATTACTAGCATTTGTATGTTTTCAATATCTTCTGGGTGTGATTATCGAATTGTTAGACTCGGAACAATATTGTCAGCTATGTATGATCTAGTATATTAGTATCCTCCTCTTAGTTTGACCACGAAGACCCTCTGTTTACCATGAGTAGGGCATCCCATCCTGAGCAGTTCTGCTAGTATATATATTATTGGATTGGTTCTTGCATAGTTCATCTAAAACAGGTGAACACATACATAAAAGTAGGTACTTGGCTATATCTATTTGTTACAAAACTAATCACCGGTTTTTGCTCTATTTTAGGTGACAACTCCTAATACCCATAGCTACTAATGGTTAAAGTTACTAGTGTGAATCAATTTTAATTAAGTCTTTAACCATTAATTGGGCAAATTTAATAATTTATTTGCACAGTCAGATAACATTAGCTAAAAGCTCACAAAAGAAGATACTACCATACTATATGCAAGCTTATACAACTAATGGTGGGAAAGCTCTCCTCTCCTCATGGTCTTACACTACCCATAGTGGGAGTAACATAGGTAGTAACGTAGATGCCACATAGAAAAAAAAGATGATGTGGCATGCAATTAATGAAGAGATAGGCAAATAGAGTAACATAGGTAGTTACTATAACATCACATATTTCAATACAATATGAGTCTACATTATAAAAAATGCACACTTGCATGACAGCACACATATGTTATTACCCACTATAAAGGTAATAACATAGACTAGTAACATGTGCATGTTACTACTCTATGTTACTCTCCACTATGAGCAGACTTATGTCTATTTCTACTTTGTAGGCAATTGAATATACTTTAACTACTAAATCACTCCACAGTTCAATTATCCCTATTTAATTCAAGGATTATGTTGTTCCTTTTTGTTTGGTCACACTAGTTTATGTGTAGTAGTAGCTTTGTGAACACTATATATACTGCCACAACCTTGCCTTCCATTTCCATGGGTTCTGCACATATCCATGGTGTTACAACTAGCACTAGTCTACTACAAAAGCTCATAGTGATAATAAGTGGCACAACTTTCTTGGATCCCTCTCTCTCTTGAAGGCTATCTTAATGTTGGGGAGGTTTCATGTCCACCATTCTTGCCTAGGAAACAAGAGAGCCTTCTAGGGAGAAGGGATACCAAGCAAGTCAGTGTCTAAAATTGCATTTATGTACGCATGCATGAGCTCATGAGCCGACCATAACAAATGGTATGGCTACTGGATTTGACCAAAATGCTCTGATGATCCGGTATGGCTACTTGATTTGACCAAAACGCTTGATCGGGTGTGATGATTTTCCAAAGAAGTGGAGTAACATCTTGCTTTTTCTTTGAGTAATAATTTACTTGGTCAGTTGGATTATCTGTTTTGTCAGATAATTTGCACAGGAGTTCAATGCCGACAGATGGATTAATTTCCTACAGCACAGCAATTCCAAGCTAAGTCTTGCCACCGGACAACATTATGACAGTGCAACAAAACAATCAAGAAATGAATTTATTCTCATTATGCATACTAAGTTCTCAATACTTTGATGCCGGAGGAGTGGCGCCCCCGATGGGCTGTGGCGGGCCCGATCTGGGCCCGCCGGGCTTGGGCTGGGGCGTGCGTCGTTCGGGCTTGGCGTTGAGGCGGAGGTGCATGCGTCGGGCAGGGAGCAAGGCGGAGGAGGTGGCGCCGGAGCAGGGGCAGGTGCTGGCCGATGAAGCGCGGGACGCGGCACAGTGGTGGACGAGCGCGGTTGGCGGAGGACGGTTTTCTCTCTGGCGGCGGCAAGTGTGGTGCGAGCTGGCCGTGCCCTTGGCGGCGTGGTGTCTTCGTGCGGGCTGCCGAGAGAAGGCTGAGGCGCAGCGGCTGGACGAGCTGCGGGGAGGAGGTGGTGGTGACTCCGGCGCGGAGGCAGGAGATGGCCTCTCCTGCCGCCGTGCTCCGGCGTCCGGGCGGCGGCCCCGGACAGGGGCGGCTGCTCCGGCGGAGCGGCTGGAGCGGGCATGGCCTTGGCGGCGACCGTGGAAGGTGGTGCCGCGGCTGTTGCGGCATGCGGTGGAGCTCGGCGGTTGACGACACGACCAGGACGCCGTCCTGCGACTCTTGAAGCTTTGCGGTCGGGTTGAACTCCGGGCGAAAGCTCGCACGGACTTCGGTCGGTGCCGACGACGGCGGCGCCCTCGGGCGTCGTTCTCCTTCTTGTTTGCGTCGTTGTGGAGCTTTTCGACCTCGACTAACGCGTGTGGTTCCAAGAGCTCCGGTGAAAATCTAGCTCCTCGGGAGCGGGCGGCGGTGACGATATCGTCACTACCTTGTTGGAGGCGCCGCTTTGGAGCTCTTGACCTGCGTGGTGCGACGGTTTCACGGCGGATGTGCAAAATGGGCGTGTGGTCGTGGGTGGTGGACGTCGGGGCGGCGGCCCCGGATGGTGGTAGACGTCGAGGCGGCGGCCTCGGTCTCCCATGCTACGACGGTTCTATGAGGCAGAGCCGTTGTCTAGCGGGGGTCTGGGTGGCGACCTGGATGGAGACTGCGCGGGCAGAGGGTTCGTCGACCTGACAGGATCATCTTCGGTCAATGCGAAGGTCGATCTGGTTGCTTCTCCGAGGCGGCGGCCCCGGTACTTGGTGGTTTTGGTGGCAACCTGGATGAAGACTGCGGGGGCAGAGGGTTCGTCGACCATGACTGGATCGCTTTCGGGCAATGCGAAGGTCGATCTGGTTGTTACGTCGGGGCGGCGGCCCCGGAACGGGTGGTGTGCGTTGTGGCGTTTGTCGACTTGGGTCGTGGGGGCAACAGGTCGCTTCGTTTGTGTCATTCTTTTGTACAGTTTGTATGGTTTTTGGACCCGGTTTCCCTTATAAACTGGGTCAATTCTTTCTATCTATTCGAGCGGTGGTACGACCACCTTGTCCTCAAAAAAACTATCTTATTTGAGATTAGCCAGGGAAATAACACAGGACAGTAGGAAGAAGGCCAGCAGGCTAGCCATGCTCTGTTCTTCTGTTACAAAGTTGATCATTAGCAATTGTAGGGTGCTGCAATTAGAACTTCTAGCGCTTAACATTTTGTACTAGGTGCAGGAGAATTTAAAAATCCACTCAACCCAGGCTAATTTATGCATAGTGGTAAAGGAAAGTTGATGACCGTTATAGAATAGTTCTCCTCTCACTTTCGCGCCACCAGAACCCACTGCCTGTTCCACAGCGAGAATGGTGCTTTCCTCCAGGCCACCCACTTCCTCACTCTTGGTGTTGGCGAGTTCTCGCAGCCGGCTACCTGGGGAGTACACTCCGAGGATTCCAAGGCCGCCAAGCAAAGCAGTTAAATCCCCTCGAAATTTCCAAGGCAAGATCAACCAGTCCATACCAAAACGCCTCAAATTTTGTGATTATCGAAAAAAAGAGTGTGTTGGAACCTTGTGAAACGCCTCATATACCTCAAATTGAGTGGAATTTTGTATGTACTGTTTTTCTTAACATAGCTGGTTTTTTATATCCATGTACCTAATCCACATTTGGCGCAGCTGGGTGCCCTCCTTTTCCCCTGATTTTTCATTGACATTGCCCCAGTTACAAGCGTGAGCTGCAGCCGAGAAGCGGGTAGAGAACATTAGGATGTCTTGCTGATCCTGGATGATCTTTATTAGCTGTTGGTTGCTCTACCATCACAAGGACAAGTACAGATGCATACCCTTACAAAAACATGCACTCACCCCTATGAAGGTATGCAAACTCACCTTATCCCTATGAGCATACCTTCGAGAGCCTGAGCCAACATATCTTCAGGTTGAGAAAGTCACCATAGGATCACCTATCAATGAAAGCATATCGCCGGTGAAATCAATAAATTCAGATAAGTGCGACCTCCCATTCTAAGTCTAGTACTTAAAGCTGGGTGGGTTGGTTCCGCCACAATGAACCTAACCAATTGAGTTACACTCAGTTCACTACTCTGTTCTATTTGTTGTTATTGTTCATGCCTTATAACTTAAGTTTTGCTGATTGTTTTTGTGGCTGCTCGTTCAGTGGTTCTCTCGACAAGTTTCCAGTTCTGAGATTATGCTCAGATACCAATATAGTTGGATCATGTTTCTGTAACTTAGCAAAGCTATCAATAGCGTTAACAACTTTTGGAATGTTAAGGTAGAGAACACTAACAAATGAGCTGTGAGAAGTGACTACTCATGTTCCAGGAATTTACAACACAGTTTTTTAATAAAAGACATGGGAGTGTCTGACCTTAAATTAATAAGGCCAGCCAGGTAATTTACAGCACCGTCAGGATGATCAATATCAAGATCCATATTATCCGTGGATCAATATATCATTGCTATGGAGGAAGGTTCTAGACGTGTATATTACCATATGGGTTCTTTGATGTTACTAATGCATTTCGCTCTCCACGTACACCACTTGTTTAACCAACTGATCATGTTCCCAAAGTAGTTGTTTACATCAGGGAAACTACACAATTTGCAACTAGTTGTGCCCGTATCCCTCCACATCAGACTAACTTAGATAGTTAGATATGGATTGGAAAGATTGCCTTGAAGTAAGCATATCTGTCTTCATACTTGATTACTATAATATCTTCATTTTACCTGAATGAAATGGAATAATGCTTTTTTGAAGTTGAAGGTCTGCATCATTGATGTGTCCTGTAAATCTTGCAAATTAGATTGCAAATTAGAATATTCTTTTATGTGATGTGGATTTTTTTTTGAAACGAGGCAAAAGCTTTGCCTTTTATATTGATAAAGTAGAAGCAAACAAGTAGGACAAGGCCTAAAAAAGAAAAAAATACAACTCGATCCACGCCGGCCCCGAGGCCGCGCCCCACACGGGTCGACGACCAAGTTGCCCAAACAACCAAGGCCGACACCAAGACCCCTCAACGCAACGGCGGAGGTGATAATCCGGAGCCGCCGCTCCGACATCCGCGCCAGCCCGAGCTGCGCCCCACATGGGTCGACGACCTAGACGCCCAAGCGACCAAAGTCGACACCAAAGACCTCGACGCAACATGGCGGAGGTGGCCTCGACGCCTCGGAGGCGAAGCATCCGGAGCCGCCGCTCCGACATCCCCGCCAGCCCCAAGGCTGCGCCCCAAACAAGCCGACGACCAAGACGCCCAAACGACCAAAGTCGACGCTCCACCACCTCGACGTAGCACGACAGAGGTGAAACCCGGAGCCGCCGCTCCGGCATCCACGCCGGCCCCAGGGCCGGGCACCCCCAAGCGGACGATGAAGACTCGCCGCCACCTGCCACCAGCACTCCACAGGTCCCTCTGGTTGGTGGAACATCCAAGGTGAGGCCCCAAGAGGCAAGCGACGCAGGAGCGCCGCCCTCGCCCGATCCCGCGAGGGATCTAGGGTTTCCCCCGGAGAACCCGGCGTGGAGAAGTGACAACACCACCTCGACGACGCCTTCAAGAAGGACGCGGCGCCCGAGGGCGTCGCCGTCGTCGGCCCCGACCGAGAGCCCGGGCTAGGCTTTCGCCCGACGGTGTGTCACAAACCCCACCGACCGCCCGTCGGGGACCGACCAGACCATCATCTCCGCGTGCCGCAACCACCGCGGCACCTCACGCCACGGCTGGCGGCATGCCGACCACGACCCAGCCGCAGCCGCAGCTCTGGGGCCGCTGCCTCGGCTTCCTCCATCCCGACCTTGCTCCTGCCGTCGCCGCCTGCACATCCACCCCGCCGCAGCAGCCTCGCCCAGCACCGGCCTGTGCGGCCGTCGCCCGCGTCTCCAGGCGACGCCCTCCGCCCCGCGCTTCCTGGCCGCACCCTGTAGCACCACACGCTGCTCCGCAGACCGCACCACGCCCGGCCGGGCACCAGCGCCCGCACTGCCGCGGTGCTGGTGTCCCAGACCTGCCGCCCGCACGGCCAAGCCCAGACACGCCCCCACAAGATCCGGGCGCAGAGTCCCGGATCCGCCGCCCCGCGCAGACCCGCGGTCCCGGAGCCACCGCTCCGGCCTGCCAGCGCCGACGGCGTGCCATCGCCGTCCCAGCCGGCCCCGACGCCCACCACGCCCAGATCGATGAAGGGGAGCCACCCCCGCGCCAGTTGTTTGGCAGCGGGGAGCGCCGCCGCCACCGCGGCCCGGAGGCCGGTGGCAGCAGCGGCGGGAGTGGCGCGGAGGGTGGGGCCCGTGGCAGCACGAGGGTGGCGCCCCCGGTGCCGCCTGGGTGCGGGGGGGGGGGGGGGGGGGAGAGATAAGAACCCCCTCTGATGTGGATTTGTTAGTAGCCCTTTGTTGGCATCCTATCTGTGTAGTGGTAGAATATTGCAATTAAAAAACATTCCGTTGTGTGATGTAGCAATATTAACGAGGTAGAGAATGCAATCAAGCTTTATGTGAGAAATAATAAAAGAGTTGACTACGTTTACACTATGTTAGGAACCTGCCGAGGACAGTCACAGCGGGAGACACAGCAGGCAGAGGAGGCGTTGGTGGACCAGGCCGAAAGTGGCGCGGATACTATGATGTAGCCCAGCAGGTCGAAATGGGACTGTGTGTCGTTTTGGAATTTTTTTTGTTATCTGTCCGTTCTGGAAGTTTGCAGGCCAGACTGGAGAACGCTGCGGGTAAACAGGAGGGAAGGACTCTTGTATTACTCTCTGTTTTTATTTACTTTATGTTTAGTAAAGTCAAACTTTGTTAACTTTAAGCAAATATTTAAGAAAACATTCAATATCTATAATGTAAAATCTATAATATTGTAATCTAGTTTATATTTTCATGTTATATGCATTTGGTATTATGGATGTTGATATTTTTTAACCAGAACTCAAAGTAAAAAAACGGAGGGAGTAGAAAAAAGGGCTCTTGCACGTGGCATCCAAGATAACAACGAACCCGATCTCACCACTCATCCTTCCTTCCCGCTTGCTTCTCATCCTCATCCCTCTCGACTCCTGCTTGCAATTTGTGTGGCTTGTAATTGATACTTGATGCTATGGTAGTATAGTCAATTAGGAATATAACATTTGGTGTCGCGGGTTTGATCCGCAGAAGCAAAGAGAGAGGAGGGAGGGAGGGAGGGAGAGAGAGCTCACGACTAAGAGCATCTCTAGCAGACACCGCATTTTCGTCGGAACTGTAAAATAACCGCCATTTTGCCGTTTCGGGGCCAAAACGATGCCAGACCAGACCCCGCAAAAGAGACCGGCCTGCAAAAAAAATTGAGGGGCGCGGGAATCCCCCCCCCCCGGAACTGTGAAAATCCCGTTTGCGCGGTCGACCCGGCGGCGCCCTCTATCCCTAGATCGATTTGGCGGGAGGGACATTTCACCACGGCAGTTCCAGCTTTCCCCCTCCCCCGCCGCCGCTGATCTCCACCTCCCGCTCCGGCCGACCTCACCGAGGCCGTCTAGCGAGGCCATGGACACCTCCGACCCCACGCTCATCACTGTGGAAGTAGGGTTAGCCAAATCGACGGCGGGCGGCGCCACGGTGGATCTCCCCACCGGCCATGTCGGGTCCGCGACGGATGCTTCCTCCAGCGTCGTTCCTCGCAAGCGGCTCGGCAACATCATCGTGCAGGGAGGCGCGCCCGCTCCCGGCGCCACCGTAGCCGCCGCCAAGGGGGCCCGCTCGACCTGAAGCTCGCTCGCCCGCTCGCCCTACCGCCGCCGGTAATCTTGGTGATACCGAGCCGGCGCAGCCTGTGCAGAAACGCAAGCGGGCGCCTCCAGCCAAGAAGGCCTCGGCGAGTTCTACGCCCGCAACCGCCGCCGTCCCTGAGGTGTTCGACGGAATGCCCGCAAGGTACGTCCGATCATCTTGGGATTTTTAGCTCAATAATTTCGCCGTTTTGATTGCCGCCATTGGGGTTTTAGCTCAATTATTTCACCGTTTTGATTGCCGCCGTTGAGGAGAAAAAAGCCCAAGCCGAGGAGACCAAGGCTCTTGCCCATCTCATTGCCGAGGATGGCTGCCATAGGTGGTGGGGGTGGTGGTGGTGGTGATTGATGGTGGTGGTGGTGGTGGTGTTGGTGGTGGTGATTGATGGTTGTTCATCATGGTTTCGCCACTTTTGATGTGGTTCTTTTGAAGCAAAAGAGATCTATTCGGTTGTCTAGATGATTGAAACCATGTTATTTGCTATTTATGTGTGAGAACTATGTTAAATTCTGAACTATTGGTGTTAATTGTTGGAATTTCTTTTGAATTGTGCAATTATGTTTTTGCGGATTGCGGTTTGCGGGTCCATTTTTGTCTGCGGCAGAACAGACACCGCATTGCCGAACTGCAGGCAGTTCGGCAATGCGGTGTCTATTCTGCCGCAGACAAAAATGGACCCGCAAACCCTTTTTCCGCGCCCTGCATCGCGGTTTTGCGGGCTGGCGGAATGCGGTGTCTGCTAGAGATGCTCTAAGCCCCTGTAAAACTTGAAGGTCATCAGATTCCGTACAAAACACTCCGGGGCACCCAAGCTAGGTATGGAAGGCCTCATGATGGAGGTGACGAGAGAGAAGGAGATGACCATGTGGAGGCTCTCAAGGAGAAGAGATGGCGGGTGCATGTAAACCTTAGGTCGACCAGACCTTAGGGCGCTCAGGGGGTCAATCGAGTTTCTCGGGGAGCGAGTTGACCACATGGACAAGCAGATGGCTACTGCGATCGCGAGGTCTGGCCATGGAGCAGTAGATCTACTCACCACTACTGTGGTCGCTCGGGCTGCTCATGGGGTATTTTTTGCCAAATCTGGCCCTTTGGCTGAACTAATCTCGTATCTGGCCCCTCTGAGAAACTATTCTCGGATCTGGCCCCTCGGGTCGGCGCCAATGGACATGGCGCCGAAGTTGTACAGGTCGGCGCCAACATTTTGCATCGTTTTGAAAATTCATGGGTTCGGCGCCAACCCACTTGGCGCCGACCTAGCTCGGCCAATTTTTTTCCTGGCGCCGACCTGTACAAGGTCGGCGCCATCCTCGTTGGCGCCGACCTCGGGGCCAGATCTGAGAATAGTTTCTCAGAAGGGCCAGATACGAGATTAGTTCGGCCAAAGGGCCAAATTTGGCAAAAAATACGCTCATGGGGTCAGTCGCCACTACTCTCAGCACCGCCAGCACTTCATTAGCTGGCGAGGCCCGATGCCATCTATTCGTGGGTTGGAAGCGTGCAGTCTACAACATATGTCCGAATAGTTAAACCATGCAAGATCGAGGTTATAACGCGAGACTTTACTCTCTACCATAGGATGCAGGATGAACGTCCATAATAGTTCGGGGACTTCCGGCTAGTTGTGGCAAAACTAGGCTGGCTACATTAGAGTTAGTTCATTCCAGGCAGTCAGCAACTCAGCTCCGTGTGTGTATGTGTATGTATATTTATACATCACCTTTGACTAAGGATGACTTCCAACGGGCCAACCCATCGAGTCCGCGCGTGTCCATTCCTGTCCGTGCGAGCCAAAATCAAGGCCCAACGCGCCGACGCAAACGGACATCGGTCCGTTTTTCTGTCCGTCGCGACCCATTCTCGGCCCAGATTTGGGCCGCGTTTGCGTCGGTCGCGGACGCCCGCGGACCACTCCTATGTCCTCCCCATGTCCGCCCTGACCCCGCGTGTCATAGGCAGCAACGACCACCTACCCCATTAACTGTGGGCGGTCGAGCTCTTTAAATGGGCGCCGGCCGGCCAAACCCTAGGGCACAAAGCCCTTCTATCTCCTACAGCCACGGCGGCCGCCACCTCCACTAGTAGATCGAAGCCGCGCCATGGATCCGTCGCCGCCGCCACAACATCTCGTGGACCAGGTCGAGCGAGCGCGTATGAGCACGCACAGCCGCTATCACGACAGCTTTTCTCCCCGGATGGTGACCAACCCGGCATGGGCCGACATGATTCCACAGCCGCCGCGGCTGCAGCTGTCGGATCATGAGAGAAGGGCGGTGGAGGCCACGTACTCCGATGCCATCGACCACGAGGAAGAAGTCTACGCCGCTAGTGTCGCGGGTGTTTGAGGCGGCGGATTGGAGGAGGGGATCCACAGTGTCCACGACTCCGAGGAAGCTGCGATGCGGGCATCGCACATGCAGCTGAACGCGTAGAGGGCGGCCTCGTTCATGTCCGCCGTGCGCGCCTATGTCGACGCTGCACAGGAGGACGAGATGAAGCAAGCGCGCCGCGACGCCGAGTCCGCAAAGCGCGCGGCGAGGCGCAAACGGCATCGCGACGCCGAGACGGCCGCCGAAGGAGCAGTCAGGTCCACTTGATGCCATATCCCCGCCGGTGGGGCCGTCTATGCGCGGCCAATTTTGTAAAGAAGCCGACGCCGCTACGTATGTCGTAGCTACGAAAAAAGCAAGGAGGAGGAGTCAGCTAGTCCGCTGCTGGCCCCGGCCATGACGAAGGAAGAGCCAGCAAGTCCGTGGCCGAACGGACTTGCGACTTGAAGTTCCTCAAGGCCGGAGCCCTTACTTGATCTTTCCCCTTGCCTGCCATGAGCAACCAAAATCCGGTGGTCGGTTATTAATTTCTTTGCATTTTTAGTGTAGTTTTAGGTCTAAAAACTAGCCGGGATCTCTACCGCCCTCACCGGCCAGCTACACCGGAGGAGGAGGAGGACGAGAAGCCGTCTTTTATTATGAATTTTCAGTTTCCAATATGTAATCCTTATTATTAATAAAAAAATGGTTGAAAAAAAACAAGCCAGGCGGACACAACGCGTTGGGCCGTTATGTGCACTGGCCAGAAAGGGACGGAGATGGCCAGATGGCTGTCCGTTTAGCGATCCAAATGGACAAAAAGCGAACCAAACACGTGTCCGTTTACGTCGGCCCGTTGGAGTCATTCTAAAGTTAACATAGCAGGCTACTAGGACTACAAAACCTCCATCGATCCCATCAGCGGTGCAGACAGGAGGAGGAAGCTGATACAAGCTACTAACCGTGCAACACGACACACACCAGGAAAGAGAGCAACCAAACTTGCGCTGCATGGATCTAACAGTTTGCACTGTGCTCCTGCCTACCCAAACCAAGATCCAACGGCCATGCGTGGATCGCGTCCTCGTTCACACGGCCTCCATCTCCCTCCCGTGAGGCCGGCCAGCAGCGCCGCCGTACTCCACCGTATCGAGATCCGTCGTCGCGACAGACTCCGTGTCATCGGCCACCTTCTTGCTCCCGCCGAAGATGGAGTGGCGCGGCTGCTGGTGCGCCATGCCCTCCATGCCGCTGCTAGTGCCGTATATGTCGCCGAAGTCGGATGAGCCGATGCTGGTGCGCTTGGCGGTGTATCCTCCGGCTCCCAGATCGAAGCTGGGCTTGGCCATGTCGAAGCTGAGGCTGCCCTGGGTGTTGAAGCTCTTCTTGGAGGAGGAGAACTGGCCGAACGAGTAGGAGTAGGCCATGGAGGGCGGACCGTAGAAGAGCGCGTTGGGGTCGACGACGACCTTCTGCCGGAAATCGTTCTTGCTGGCCGGAATCGGCGACAGGCAGATCTCCACGAGGTTCCGCGCCATGCCGCGGTTGTACGGGTTGGACTTCCCCTCGTACCGGTACCGGAAGTTCTCGTACGTGGTCTGATTGGTGCAGATGAGGTAGGAGTGGAACGCCGTGAGCCCGCCGACGAACCAGGACGTGACGAAGGTGTAGACGATGAGGAACCCCGACACCGGCGACTCCACAATGGCGCCGCCCAGGCTGTAGCCGTACTGCCGCGTGATGAGGATGAGGTTCACCCAGCAGAAGACGAACACGTAAAGACACAGGAACGTCGTTGACGAGATGAACATGAAGAAGAACCTGTAATTCCTCTGCATGGATTGGACACACAAGATCAAATGAATGCGTTGCGTGCGTGTCCCTCGGCCGGAATGGGAGCTAGCTACAAGGTAAGGTACCTTGCCGATGCACTGGCCTACCCAGGGGCAGTGGTGGTCGAAGCGGTCCACGCAGTTGTTGCATACGGAGCAGTGCGAGCAGCGCGGCGGCCGGTACAGCATGCACGTATGGCAGTACTTCACCTTCACCACCATGCCGTTCACGTACACGTCGCGCGTCGGCGGAAGTGCTCCCGACGACGGCGCTCTGGCCATCGGGGACGCCATGCTGTCCAGCTGGATGTCCTCGGGATCCGGCGGCTTCGTGTTCCGGGGGATGATCCCGGGATCTCGCCCCGACGTGAGCAGCAGCACTATAAGATCCTGCGTCCATTCCACAAAAGCGCATCGTCCATAATTAGTGATGGATCCATGCTTATTTTTTTGCTCAAGGAATCCATGGAGGCACATCGTCGTTAATTTGACTCACGAATGCGCCTACGGCCATGGCCGTGGTGGGAACGAAGGCCCCGAGCGGCTTCCCCATGAGCTCGGCGAGGCGGAACGAGACGAAGGCGACGAAGAGAGCGGTCGGCGTCATGATGAGGGACACGGAGAGCGCGATGGAGTTGGCGTCCGGGCCGAAGATGCACCGCCCGCCACAAAAGAATTTCTGTCATGTTCATGACCCATCTAGCTTGACCCATTTGGAATTAATTCACGCCTGAATTCAATAATTAACTAACGAGCCTACATACGTTTCTTCCCCTCCATACTTGGTACAGGCGGTGGGTTGTGACGGCGCCGGCCGGGCTGGAGGCGTCGGAGACGTGGCTGCTGGAGAGAGGGCTCTTGAAAAACGTCCTGCCATTCATCTCCGGTGCGCCGGTGATCGCCGCGCCGCGTAGTCACCTCGCCCGCATGAGCTCCCTCTTGCAAAAGGGCCAGAATTGGGGTGAGATGAGAGAAGGAGGAAGGTCAACAATGTGAAGCCTTTTGCTTCTTTCCTCACGAGACATTCTGCTATCCATAGGAGCACATTGTGGTTGTTATTTAGGGTGCAACAAAAAGGAGAAATGAACATGGCTAAAAATAGAACAGAGAATAGATGTTTAGAAAGACAAAACAGATAGATTCGACTATGCCTCTTTCGCACTACCTTCTCCTCCTTGCGGTTTCCTCGATAATTTGATCCGCATCGCCTCCTCCAAGTTAACCATGCGTTCAGGGAGAAATGTCCCCCGCGGGAATGCTAGGTTCAAACACACAACCTTGGGTGTGAGAGGAGTGACAACTGGTATTCATAAATTCCGATTTGGATAACCCTAAAATATATGGCCATCTTCTTGTTTGTCCTCATAAAGAGCTTCTATCAGAGATACTAGTGGTATTTTGCGCGTCGTCACGCCGCGCTTGTGTGATTTTTTTTTTGATTTTGAATTGTGTAAATAAGTTTGTATTTTGGCATTGATAAGTATTATTTATTAGGTAGATTTAAGTTTTATTACTTCGAAATGTGGTATTTAAATTGTAGTAGCATTGCATTTACAGGGAATTTTCTTTTGGAGGGCGTAAATTTGAAATTTGGATTGAAATGCTCCCAAGTGTTTGTCTGTTTTGCTAAAATTTTGTCAAACGTTCACACATTTGATTTTTTCGAAACAAATTTTACAAATGATTTTGTATTGTAAGCTATATATTTTGGAGCATGCGTTACTTTGTTACTTTATGGAATTTGTTTGCAGAAATAGGTACCATAAATCGCAAAAGCCGGTACCATAATTATCTATATTGCAAGTCCATAATTACGGAAGATGAAATATGTGAGCATTTATCAAATTTGAATCAATGTAATCAGAGGGAATACATTTAGAATATGTTGGAATTTTTTTGGAGTGTCTTAAATGTGTTAGCAAATTGGAATGTTCAAATGGAGTTAGTTTTTTTTTTGAAGCTTTGCGGACATATTTTAGCGAAGTTTCAAATATTTTGCAATTTGAATTGTTCCAATGAGTTGAATTTATTTGGGGAAACATTTGAAGCCGACGATGTATTATTTAAATGATTTGGCAAACTCTATTTAAATGAGGTGTTTTGTACGGGAAAAAATATTTTGTTGGGTTTACCATATTCAATGATATGGGTCATTTTTTTTTCGGATTTTATTTGAGTTGGAAGAAAATTATGGAAATTTGATGACGTTTTGGATTAAAAGGGAAAAAATGGTGGCGGGAAAAAATGTTTACATTTAAATCATTTTGAATGAAGGATTTTTTGTTGAGTTGGAATAATTCTGGAAGGTGAACAAATTTTGGAAATTCCGCACCCGTCGTGATTCGAAATGTCGAAGTAAGCCGTATTTTAAAATGTCGTAATTTGCCGGGATTTGTCGTCTATGTTAACGAAAATTTAACTGAATTGGTTCTTTAAATTTGACGAATTTGGAACCGTTGAAATCCGTTGGATTTTGCCGTGTATTGTCTCCAAATTTTAACTATTCTGGATATGTTCATTTTTTTAAAAGTTTGTTGCCATAAATAGTTCGCATATATTTGTGGAGTTTGGTCTAATTTGTTTTGGAAATGTAGCATTTTTTTTAAAGAATGCAGTGGCTATTTTGGTGTCGACAAAATTGTAGAATTTTATGTGGGTCGTTTTGAAAATGTGTTTGCAAAGTTCAAAAAGGTGTGGAAAAATAAAATGTATTTGGAACAAATGTCTGGATGGTTGTTTTTTTTTTTGCAAATTGTTTGAATTTATTTGGGGCTGTATTTGGAAAGTAGGAAGTTTTTTTTTTCCAAATTTTGCGAATTGGTATTTTTGGGAAGTTGTTCACATTTTTTTTAAATGTTTAGGAAATGCCCAGATTTTGTAGGTATGTCCATAAATTTCAGAGATGTTCAGAGTTGTTGAAATTGGGGAAGGCATGCACGTTTGAATTTGGTAAATTCAAATATTGGGTTCGTAGTTGAGAAGTAATATATTTTTTTTAAACAGGAAAAACAGGGGCAAAAAAGGGAGAAGAGCAGAGAAAAAAAAGAATAAGGGCCGAGACCAGCATGCAGCCCAGCCGCGTGGCCTAGCGAGCCAGGTAAGCTATGACGTCACGCCGAACCATCGCCGGCGACGTGCGGACACGGCGGAGGAACCAGCGGACGACGGCGTCGATTCCGGCGACGGTGCGGCCTCCCGGCACGCGATCTTCGGGAGGAGGGAGAGGGCGGGGCGGCGGAGGACGCCGCGTGGATGGATTCGACGGGGGAGGGCCGGAGTGGCCGCATCGAGCGAGGCGGCGCGCCTGTTCGATGAATTTGAAATGTGTATTTTTGGGAAAATGTTAAAATACAAATAGTGTTTGAATTTGAGAAAGTTTGCTTTTAGAGGAATGCTGAGATCGTAAAAATTATGCGTCGTGGCATGTATTTGAATTTGTATTTTTTAATGTTGGCAGAAATGGTTATGTTTGGAAGTCATATGGAAGTTTTAAAATTTTAAGTTGGTACGTTCTTGTGGAATGGTCAGACATGATTGTTTTTTCTAAATGTAGGACAATTTGAATTTGTCGTTTTTTTTTTGGTGGAAAGTAGTTTCGTAGTTGTAATTAGAGATGGAATACTCAAATATGATTGTTTATAAGTGGAGGAAATGAATTTGCCTTTTGTCCAAATTCTTATGGAATAAGGTATTTTTTTAATGTGACAACATCATTAGAGAGTTTTAAGCTATATTACGTACGAATATGTTAGGAGGAAATGAATTTGCCTTTTGTCTAAATTCTAATGTGACAACATCATTAGAGAGTTTTAAGATATATTCCGTACGAATATGTTAGTCTATTGGAAACGGTAAACTATAGTTCCATTATGCTTTAATAAATTTCGAGTTATTCTTTTTTTTTGGAAAGTAGTTTCAAATT
This sequence comes from Poa pratensis, assembly GCA_947311845.1. NCBI lineage: Eukaryota > Viridiplantae > Streptophyta > Magnoliopsida > Poales > Poaceae > Poa > Poa pratensis. The sequence goes on from CAMZMU010000041.1 coordinate 101,137,950, forward strand.
TGTAATTCGCGTTAGAACACTCAAATATGGTTGTTTATAATTGGAAGGAATAAATTTGTGAAGTTTTGACATTTTTTTTCCAATGAGTTGTAGGTTGCAAGGTATACATTTTTGAAGTTTTGACATTTTTCTTTCCAATGTTATTTGCTTATATTATTTTGCATTGTAGTTTTGGAGGTATATGGATTTTTTAAATGTTAGTATGTATGTAATTATTATTTTGAACTGTAGTTTCGAATGTACGAAATATAATTTTTTGCTGTATTTTTTTTTGTATTATTTGGAAGTGTAGGTTGGAAAGTACTTTTTTTTTGTTTTCAATTTTTTTCCACTGTAGTTTTGAAGATAGGGTTGTACATTGGAATGTGCAATTTAAATTCGAAGTTGTTGAATTTGCTGAAATTTTGTAAGCAAGTGGAGCCCACCTGGCAGGAATGTTGTGTTTGTTTTTTTTCCAGCAAAAAAAAAATCTGCCAGCCTGGTCCCACGCTGACGTCGCAATGACGTCAGCGATGGGCAGCAGTGGGAACTGCCGCATCGGCGTGGATTTCGCCGGCGTGCCGCCACCGCAAGACGGGGTAAGCGCGCGAGTTCGCCGGAGGCGCGTGACCGCGGGATGGCAGGGAAGTAGGGAGCGGCTGCGCCGCCTGATTTAGGTCGCCGGAGCGGCGGGCACGCCGTGCCGAAACGGCGGAAGAAGCAGTGGACAGCGCAGTCGATTCCGGCGACGGCGAGGCGTGTCGGCACGCGAAACTCGGGGGGAGGGAAAGGAGACGGCGGCGGAGCTGCCGTGTGCGGCGATTTGAACGGGAAGCCGTCTAGCGGCGTAGCGGCGTGCGGCGGCGCGGCGGGCGACTGCGGTGGCGCGGGAGAGAGGAAGGGGAAGAGGAAGTCTGCGGGTCGTTTTGCAGGAAGCCCCTCGAAATTTACTGTAATTATTTTAGGTCCTTTTCTTCGTGAATCTGTGGACCGCGGAGCAATTCCTTGCCCGCGAGGGGCCTATTTGTAAAGTGGCGCGCGCGAGGTGTGTGGGCCGCCGGATAGTGCGTGGACGGGCGCGATTGAGGCACTGTAGCGTACTGTTCATTTGCAACAGTATGCTACAGTACCCGATCACGGAGAGAGCGCGATTTTGTGCTGCCTTAATATAGTTAGTAATAATAATGCGGGAAATGATGCCCTGTTGAGGGCTCGTGGTACGTGTTATATAGGTATTGGAAACGGTCTCCGAAGGCGCGCACACACAGAGATCGGATCGGTGTACTACACTGTATCATGTACATGTATTTGAGTCACGTACCACACGCCTATACATTATGTCTAACACCCACCCTTAATCAAAATCTTGTAAGAGCCTTTGTAAAACCATCAGCAATCTGATCTTTGGTTGACATGAACTTAATTTCCAAACTTTTGTTTGCCACCCTTTCTCTCACAAAATGATAATCAATCTCTGTGTGTTTTGTTCTTGCATGAAATATTGGGTTTGCTGACAAATAGGTAGCACCTAAATTGTCACACCATAAACACGGCTTCTCATTGAGCTTCACACCAAGTTCATCAAGAAGTACCTCAACCTAAATAAGTTCAGCTGTAACATTAGCCAAAGATTTATAGTCAGCCTCTATACTAGATCTTGATACTGCAGCTTTCTTTCGAGCACTCCAGGAAACAAGATTTGGTCAAATAAATATGGCGAAGCCTCCAGTAGAGCGCCTATCATCAAGGCAACCAGCCCAATCTGCATCTGAAAATGCATCGAGGAGTGTAGAGGGATGACTGCATAAAAGTAATTCCAACTTTGAGAGTATCTTTGACATATATAAGTATTCTCTTGGTGGTTGTCCAATGAGCTATAGTTGTTGGTGCATGAAGATATTGGCAAACTTTGTTGACCCAAAAAAACAAATCCGGTCGAGTCAACGTCAAATATTGTAGAGCACCAACGATACTTCTATACTATGTAATATCTTCGGGACCAAGAGGAGTACTGATACGTCTCAAACGTATATATAATTTTTTATATTCCATTCTTGTTTTATAACCAATGCTACATGTTTTATTTACAGTTTATATCATTTTATGCATTTTCTGGGACTAACCTATTAACAAGATGCCACAGTGCCAGTTCCTGTTTTCTGCTGTTTTTTTTGTTTTAGAAAAGCTAGCAAGGAAATATTCTCGGCATTGGACGAAATTTCACGGAGCCCAGTTTTACGAAGACACGAAGGCGGAGTCCAAAGGGCAGCCGAGGAGGGGACCCAGGGGGCCTAGATGCCACCTCGGCGCGGCAGAAGGTGGGACCGCGTCGGGGGCGTCTGGCCGCCTCGGGTGTCCCCTCGCGCCACCTCTTCGCCTATATATTCACTCCGTCCCGAAAACCCTAAAGACCCGAACAAAAATTCACGAAAAGTTCTGCAGCCACCGTCATCGCCAACCCTAGTTTGGGAGGGTTCTGAAACTCTTCTCGGCACTCTGTCGGAGGTGAAGATCATCACCGGAGGGCTCTACATCGCCATGCCTGCCTCCAGAGTGATGCGTGAGTAGTTCTCCATTAGACTACGGGTCCATAGCAGCAGCTAGATGGTTGTCTCTTTTCCTTGTGCTACCATGTCTAGATCTTGTGAGCTGCCTAACATGATCAAGAACATCTTTATGTAATGCTACATGTTGTGTTTGCTGGGATCCGATGAATTGTGAAGTTATGATAAAATTTGTTCATCTATCTATCTATATGTTTTATCTATGATCTTGCATGCTCTCTGATGCTAGTGGTTGCTTTGGCCAAGTAGTTGCTAGTGTCTCCAAGAGGGGGTATTTATGCTAGATAGTGGGTTCATGTCTCCAGTTGCCTGGGCTCGAGATGACAGAAACTACTAAGGCTCTGGATGTGTTGTTGCCACTAGGGAGAAAACAACGGTGCTATGTCTACGGGTCATTTGCACTGTTTATATTACACACTTTGCTTATTGCAATTATCTGTTGCTTGCAACTTAATACTTTCAGGAGACACAAATGTTATCCTAGAGGTGGATTATTAGTCATAGATGCAGCTAGCAAGCGGTCTATGTATTGTTGTAATGTCCAATTAAATAATACAGTGAATTTTATCTTGTCATAACAACATTGTCAGGCCCTTGCAATTTGTCAATTGCCCAACTGTAATTTGTTTACCCAGCATGTTTATTTATCTGTTGATTGGAGAGACACCACTAGTGAACTGTGGACCCCGGTCCATTCTTTTACACTGATAGAAACACTGTTTCCACTGTTTCCCACCATCATTTGCTCGCTGTTCATTTTTGCATTTACATTTATTTTACACACCATACGTTTAATCCTTCGTATTCAACAAGTCAGGGAGATTGGGGCAAAGTAGTTTGATTGTGTTGTGTGCAGGTCCACATCAATCTGCAGCCGCGTGACCAGGTTGACACCATGTTGAAGCTCTTCCAACTCCTACTGGATTGATAACCTTGGTTTTGTTCTCAAGGGAAAACCCTATTGTAATGCTTCACACCTTACACTTGGAGTTCCCAACGAACGTGTGTTCCACGTCATCAAGCAAGTTTCTGGCGCTGTTGCTGGGGAGTTGGAAGCTCCAGCAAGGGGAGTTAGACACCACCATTCTCTTTACTTTGTTTTTGTCTTGCTTAGTTTATTTTTGTTTAGTCATGTTTGCCTTAAATATTGAGAACTATTAAAAAAAATTAGAATTTCAGCTTTTAGTCTTTTTTCCTGTTTTGCCTAGTTTTATCTATTGCTTAGTTATCATGGTTAGCTCTACTCCTTATGTTATGACACCCGAAACTGAAGTTCTTACTTTTAAACAAGTGAGTGGAGAGAGTTTTAAAGATGCTTGGGTTAGAATCCTATGAAAAAACTGAACCAAGAATTACCTTGAGCCTATTACTTAGCAGTTTCTATTTTGGTGTTATTCTTTGCTATAGATATGCCTTAGACTCTATAGTTGAAGGAGATTTCCTCTGCCATAATGGAGATCAAGCATGTAATGCTATAAAAAGCCTTATAGCATCTTCTTCATCATCAAACAACAAAATGGAATCAACCCTGGAAAATATTGCTAGTAGGTTGGATGTTCTTGAGATAAATATGTATAACATATTAAATGTTCATAGCATGGTTCATGAGCTTCATGAGGGTGCCCTTTATAAAGTACCACAAGTTACTTTTGAAACTAAAAATGATGAATCTTCACCAAACTGGATCCCCTCTATTAAAATTGAAATTAATGGGAATCAATTTCGTGTTGTTTGTGATATTGTGACAGAGTTTTCCCTTATGCCTAAGTATTTTTATGAATCTTTAAATCTGTGGGGACTCTCTGAATGCACAAATCACCTAAGACTTGCTGATAACTCCATCAAAATCCTTTTAGGAATAGCAGAGGATGTTCAAACAAATTATTTGGTACCTTCATCTCTATTGATTAATATGTTATTGAATGTGAAGGTGAGGGACAAATCATACTTGGGTGATCATTTTTGAAGCTTGTTAGAGATGTCATTGATATGCATGAAGGAACCATGAGGTTCCACTCTACAGCAAGACGCAAGCATCTTTTCCTAAGAGTAAGGGTAAGAGATCCAAGGGTAAACATGTTGATGTTGTTAGTCTTGATAATACTTGATTCTTGCTTTATGCCTAGCTAAAAGGCTTTAAAGAGAAGCGCTTATGGGAGGCAACCCATTTTTCTTTTCTGTTTGTTTTTGCTTTTTGTTGAGACAAGGTGGCTGTTCCTTCTGTAACAGCTCCTTTGTATCTTTTTGTTTTCGTTTTTGTGCCAAGAAGAGCCTCTGATGGTAAGAAAGTGTTAAAGTTTGGTTTGCTGTCCAGAAACAGCTTTCTGTGCTTTGCTGAAAACATTCTCGAAAAATCCCAGAACATCATTTTGATCTGAATCTTTTTTGCAGAAGCCCAAGATTTATAGGTATCTTTCATTAATTTTAAGTTTTCTGATTTGAGCAACGTAAGTGTCTCGAAAAAATTCATCTTTACAGACTGTTCTGCTTTTGACAGATTCTGTAGTTGTTTTGCATTCTCTCTTTTACGAGTGTTGAGTGAAGTTCTCTCAGGATGGAGAGCAGCACATAAATCTAGTAACAATATCTAATGTTTAAAATGAGTTCTTGCAATGTGTCTTTACAGAACAAAGTGGATTAATGTTTTGATGTACTAACCATCTAATGAAGTTTATGAGAAGTTTTGTGTGAAGGAAGTTTTCAAGTGTTAAGAGAGAGGATGATGAAAGAAGATCAAGGAGGGAACAAAGCTTAAGCTTGGGGAGGCTCTCATGGACCTCCTCTAAAATTTTCAAGAACAGTCAAGCATCTAAGCTTGGGGAAGCCCAAGGCATCCCCTTCTTCAACAACAATTATCTGGTCATCTCTAGTGAGACTATATTTTTATTGCTTCACATATTAAGAGCTATTCTTGGAGTGTCTGTGTTGGGGGAATCATAACCCAGTAGGCCCATGAAGAGGGAAGCATGACCCGCCAGGCAGGAGGCTGGGCGAGGCCAGCTAGCCATCACCATGGGCCGGGTTACACAGATGGGCCAGAGAGCTTATCGGCAACCCGGTCAGTATAAGGAAGGTTCTAGAAGACCCGGAGGCGGTACGCGTCATGGAGTCCAAGACTTGGAGGACACGAAGGACCTAGAGTAGTACTCTGAGTACGGGTGAAACCCGACCTTACCTTGTAAGCGACCAGGAGACCCGACAGCCTTTATAAGCTAGCTCCTAGGTCATAGATCGATACGTTCAATCATACCCTTGTAACCCTAGACTCGTAACCCAGCGACATATTGTTCCCTGGTTATCGAGATCATCACCATCAATACAAGCAAGCTGGAAGTAGGTATTTATCTCCTATGGAGAGGCTGAACCTGGGTAAATCGTGTGTCCCCGTAGAGCTAGACCATCTCCTGAACACCAGAGCCGCCATGACCCCCAACTCAAGTTACCCCCTGGTAACATCTGCCGTGACAATCCCATGACAGTCTGTGTGTTTTTATTCTCAGTTTGTTTTTGTTTTGTTCTCTGGTCATAACTATGTTGGATCCTAGCATTTTTGTATGGGAGAGACACGCTCCGCTTTTTCCTAGAATACTGCTATTTTTTACTTAAACTTGTTGAGTATTCAGTTTTCGTTATGTTAGCTTCTAGCTCTCATTTTTCATGTATCTCTTGTTCAGAGCTATTAGTTTCTTTATTAGAAAGTACTCTCTTGCTTCACTTATATTTGTTTGGAGAGTTGTTCAAATAAGTTGATTGGTGTTTGGTTGGAGCACAAAATGTTATGCATGTGGTAGTGGTATAATGAAAAAACTTGCATAATCTTGTAGATCATTGAACTTTGATAACTTGATTCCTTACAAATGTTTCAAGGTATTAAATAAATAGATGTTAAAGCTTGCTGGTTATTTAAGTTAAAACTCATTAGTGTTGTTGTCGTTAAAGCTTGTTCCGTGCTACAAACTCTACTAATTGTTGAAGGTGTACTTGTTCTTGATAGCTGTTCTAGTCTGAAGGTAATTCGTAATAACATAGTTGCGTGCTAAGGTCGAGGGATCTAACAGGGTACTTGTGCCGCCGTGAATGGCCCTCCTTGGAGTAATTCTAATCATGCTCTTAATGTTGAATCTGCTAGTTGTTTGCAATAAACTTGTGAGTTCTTTTTGACTGTTGAGCTACGGATTTTGGTACTTCCACCATCCAAATTTTGCTAGCCTCTTTAGTGTTGTGCATTGCCCTCTTCTCACAATGAGAGTTGGTGCATACTTCGCCAGTATATCCAAACCCGGTGGGAGAACTTCCTCTCGTTCTCCTACACATAAGCCTATACATCTTCCTCAAAACAGCCACCATACCTACCTACGGATGAACGCTGCTACTCATAGTGGTAGCTACACACCACTTCGCCAGCCGACACCTGTCCCTGTAGTCAAACAAGATTATCGGAACCACTTCCTCTAATCTCCACATGCAAACTTTGTTAGTGTCACATCAGACTTCACGTGGCAGTCAGTGTGTTTGAATTCAAAAATTGAGACCCGCCATCGAGAGTTGGAGGTACTGACGGAAGTAGAAACAAAAGCTGAATCTCACAAAACCATGCTTGGTGCATGGGTCCACAAAGATCATGTTGGAGAGAGTTTTCATGTTTCATTAGTATAACTATGTGCGGAACTTTTCATTATAGAGTTTGGGTTGTATATCCAATGATGAGCCTCCTCAAAAGTGCTCTAGGTATTCATGATCAACCGAGTTGGATGCACCCCCACTAGTTCCATTGGAGAGCTTTCATACACTTATAGCTCAATGTGCATCCGTTGCATGACAATCACTACTCCTTGCATAGCTTCGATTATAAGACTTTCTCTTGTCTAATGATAACTTTTAGCTTTGTGAGACTTTCTCCATTGGCCTTCCAAACCCCCATTAATGTTCTCTTTGCCATAACATCCCGGTGCCAACACCAAATGCTCACGCTCACTGGTTGAGTAAAACTTTGAAACAGTTGATTCATGACGTTCATGTTTATTTTTTGTTTGACTGGATCCTTTCCGTGTTGTGAAAATTGCTTGATGCTTGAATAGAAGGATAGAACTTCTACTCTGAATACTTAAATCATATTTAATGAACCATGTACGGTCTCATGTCTCCAAAGCATTATTCATGAAAGTTTTTGACTTGTTTAACTGTCTTGCTTTATAATTGTTTCTTTAATATCAATTATAGACATTTACTTTGAATGATTTGATCTCAGTTCACATGTTGTACATTACTATTTGATCAAGATTGTGTTGGTAGCATGTCACTTCAAAAATTATCATTGTTATCATTTACCTACTCGAGTACGAGTAGGAACTAAGCTTGGGGATGCTCATACGTCTCAAACGTATCTATCATTTTTTATGTTCCATGCTTGTTTTATAACCAATGCTACATGTTTTATTTACAGTTTATATCATTTTATGCATTTTCTGGGACTAACCTATTAACAAGATGCCATAGTGCCAGTTCCTGGCTGTCTTTTTGTTTCAGAAAACCTAGTAAGGAAATATTCTCGGAATTGGACGAAATTTCACAGAGCCCGGTTTTATGAAGACGCGAAGGCGGAGTCCAAAGGGCAGCCGAGGAGGCGACCCAGGAGCCTAGACGCCACCTCGGAACGACAGAAGGTGGGGCCGCGCTGGGGGCATCTGGCTGCCTCGGGCGTCCCCTCACGCCGCCTCTTCGCCTATATAATCACTCCGCCCCGATGACCCTAAAGAGCCGAACAAAAATCCATGAAAAGTTCTGTAGCCGACGTTGTCGCAAACCCTAGTTGGGGAGGGTTCTGAAACTCTTCCTGGCACTCTGCCGGATGTGGAGATCATCACCGGAGGGATCTACACCGCCATGCTTGCCTCCGGAGTGATGCCTGAGTAGTTGTCCATTGGACTAGGGGTCCATAGCAGTAGCTAGATGGTTGTCTCTTCTTCTTGTGCTACCATGTTCAGATCTTGTTAGATGCCTAACATGATCAAGATCATCTTTATGTAATGCTACATGTTGTGTTTGCTGGGATCCGTTGAATTGTGAAGTTATGATCAAGTTTGTTCATCTATCAATCTATATATTTTATTTATGATCTTGCATGCTCTCCGATGCCAGTGGTTGCTTCGGCCAAGTAGTTGCTAGTGTCTCCAAGAGGGGATATTTATGCTAGATAGTGAGTTCATGTCTCCAGTTGCCTGGGCTCGACATGACAGAAATGACTAAGGCTCTGGATGTGCTGTTTCCACTAGGGAGAAAACAACGGTGCTATGTCTACGTGTCATTCGCATGGTTTACATTACACACTTTGCTTATTGCAATTATCTGTTGCTTGCAACTTAATACTCTCAGGAGACACATATGTTATCCTGGGGGTGGATTATTAGTCATAGATGTAGCTAACAACCAAGATATGTATTTTGTTGTAATGCCCAATTAAATACTACAATGAACTTTAGCTTGTCAAAATAGCATTGTCATGCCCTTACAATTTATTAATTACCCAGCTGTAATTTTCTTACCCAGCTTGCTTGTTTATCTGTTTTATGGAGAGACACCACTAGTGAACTATGGATCCTGGTCCATTCTTTTATAGTGAAAAAAACATTGTTTTCACTGTTTTATGGAGAGACACCACTAGTGAACTGTGGACCCTGGTCCATTCTTTTACACTAATTAAAACACCATTTCCACTGCTTCCCACCATCATTTGCTCGCTGCTCATTTTTGCATTTTCATTTGTTTTCCACACCATACATTTAATCTTTTGTTTTCAGCAAGCCAGTGAGATTGACAACCTTCCTGTTTCGTTGAGGCAAAGTAGTTTGATTGTGTTGTGTGCAGGTCCACGTCAATCTGCAACCACGTGACCAGGTTGACACCGTGTTGAAGCTCTTCCAACTGCTACTGGATTGATAACCTTGGTTTTGTTCTCAAGCTAAAACTGCTATTGTACGGCTTCACACCTTACACTTGGGGTTCCCAACGAACGTGTTTTCCACGTCATCAAGTACCTTCAGTAAGAGACAACTTTTCCATTGTGGACAAGGGAGTGGGAGACGGCTTGCAATGTTGCATACCCACTCGGTTAAGAAGAGCCCGAGCATATTTCTCTTGTGTCAAGAGCAAGCCATTCGGTATTCTCTTTACCTCAATTCCTAAGCACAATTGCAAATCACCAAAATCCTTGATAGCAAAGTTATCATTGAGATCACGAAGCAAGACAGAAATGGCATCATTTGAAGAGCTTGGCACTACAATATCATCAACATAAATTAAAACGAAGATAGTGATGTTTGACTTGATGTAAAGAAACAAATATGTATCAACTTTAGAGGCAACAAAACCCAGATCATGAAGCTTTGATGTGAGCCAAGAGTACCAAGCTCGAGGTGCCTGTTTTACTCCATATAGAGCTTTGACAAGTTTGCAAACATAATTAGGAGCGGAAGGATTCTCATAACTTGTGGGTTGTTTCATGTAAACCTCTTCTTTCTGAACACCATGTAATAACGTGTACTTGACATCAAGCTTCCTTAGATTCCAACCTCGAGAGATTGAAATAGCAAAAACAATCTGAATGGTTGCTACCTTAACAATTGGACTGAAAGTTCCTTCATAATCAATATCGTACCTTTGCTTAAACCACTTTGTAACAAGTCTAGCCTTGTACCTGTCAATTGTACCATCTACACATTTCTTTATGCGATATACCCATTTGCAATCAATCAACTTTTTACTTTTGCTTGGTGAAACTAGGTGCCATGTTTTATTTTTCATCAATACATCATGCTCTTCATCCATAGTTGTGCGCCAATTTTCATCATCCAGAGGTTCAGTCAGAGTACTTGGTTCACCTGTGGACGTGAACATGCCATACTTGACAGTATCGTCTTTCTAAATTCTAGGTTATCGGCCACACTTGACAGTACCATCCTTTTAAATTTTAGGTTGTCGAATACCTTTCTGAAGTCGTGTACGAGGCTCAGGAGCAGGTGGTACATCAGTGGTCAGTGGCGCAGAAGATCCTAGCAAACCAGAATCACCAGAGAGTTTTCAACAAAAAAATCTTCCTCTTCTTCGGATGCAGACCGTCTACAGTAGCGCTCGTCATAGGGGATCCAGCGGATGCAGCCGGGGATCCTGTCGGCCAGTGGTGTGATGTGGCATCGGACGAGGGGCTCGCGTTGCTGTCGCTCCTTCGATGTCCCTACGGTTGATGGAGCAGCAGTAGAGGACGTAGCACCCGTGGCACCTGCAGGCGAATCTCCATCGAGACTTGCACCCTCGGGATCCGAAGCTGTAGGATGATCAGCGTTGGGATCGGCGTGTGGAAGGTGAATCATCATCGGAATCAGTACCATTTTTTCATCATTTTCTGCATTAGGTTCAATTTCATTTTCTGAACTCGTTTCTTCATCAATTTGACTGGATTTTGGACAGCGGCTTCAGTATCCTGTCCATTGTCAATAACAGGAACAATACTACACATGATCATTAATAAATTCGTCCCCGTGATTAGGTGTCAAATGTGATGGAAGCAAGAGAATTTCACGTTTAAGACAAGCATCGGCATTGGGATGCAAGGATGTGTTGTGTCATGTAGGTCTTGTAAACAACCATATTGATGAGGTCAACAGAACTTACTGCTTTAGATATAGCCATGTTGAGGCTGAATGGATGTGTTTCCTCTTGATGGACTTGTCCGTGGTTGAAAAACCATTACCGACCATCTTTATGAACAGTGACAACCAAACATTTACTGTCGAGGTGAATATAAGTCATCAAGACATGTTAAAAGATGTTTGAAGTCTGTCAAGAAATTGAGAAACTACGGAGTAATAATTGTCACGTATACTCAAACAGACAAGAATCTAGCAGATTTCTTTCCGAAGGGACTCACGAAAGTGACAGATATTGCATCACCATAGTAGTAACCCAACCTATGTCGTCAGAGTTCCGTGAATTATGACATGAGAAGAACAAGCTAGTGGTTCAACAGAGTAGAGCATTATTGAAAGAACATTTCTTAATCACTTATGTTTGGTGTGTTAGACAAAAACACTAGTGACAATTTGAATGTTGTTAAGTGATGCAGGTTTTAGGTGATTAAAACATCAATGCATCGAAACCAAAAAGAGAGAAAAGAGCTTGTACAACTTAGCTGAAGAATGTTCAGATACAGAAACCGGATGTTCCGTCCTAGTGTGGGGCGAATATCCGGTCTCCAAGGTTGCTCGAGAAAACGGCTAAGGACTTTTAGCACATCGGTTTTGCAACTCTCGGGAGGTCATCAAAAATTTGCAACCGGATATTTCCAGAAGCATTGGAATATCTGGTGCACCGGAATATCCGGTCATCACTTGACCCAGAATATATGGTCCCCTGCTTCACCAACGGCTACATTTCCTGCAGGGGTATAAATACCCCCACCTTCTTCAACCTTGGGTAGCTCGACCAGAATATCTTTGACCACCATTGTTGCAAACTCAAAACTACTAGATCTCCAATCCTCCACCCAAACTCGTTGATCTTTGGAGGATTGAAGGAGAAGGCCAAGATCTACATCTTCACCAAGGCGATTTACATTTTTCCCTCATTCACTTGAGGGATTCGAGCCTAGGGTTTCCATTGGGAAAACCTAGGCATCTTGTTGATCTTACTTGTGACAGATTGTAGCCATCTGGGAGCCCCCAATTCAGTTGTGGGTGTGTGCCCCGGATTATTTTTTGTAAAGGCTCTGGATTCCCTCGAAGGATTTCGATAGTTGAATCCTTTGTGGCGCGGTTCATCGGAGAATAGGGTGAGCCTGTTGTGGCGTTGAGCAAGCCTGTGGTGGCAAGCTCACACCCCTCCAACGAGACGTACTCCCCAAAAAAGGAGGAACTCATGATTACATCCTTGTCTCCGAGTGCTTCACTTTCGGTTATCTCTTTACCTTGCCTTTGCTTGTATCTTGTAGCCTGCATAGAGTTAACTTGTCATATAGGTAAATTCACCTTAGTTGCATATCTAGAGAATTTACCTTTGTGTCAGTCTAAACTAAAAAAGAACTAAAAATTGGGTAGCACCTATTCACCCCCTCTATGTGCCATACGATCCTTTTCAATTGGTATCAGAGCCTCGTCTCTTTATTCAGGCTTAACAGGCTAAGAGAAGTATGGCACTTAACGAGGATGGAACTACGGTTGCCGCCGGAACTACGGTTTCCATTGAGGACTTCAATTCCATGAAAGACTCCATGGAAACCCAAATGTGTGAGTTGTGTGAGTTAATGATGAAACTCATAGAAGCCAAAGGCACCGTAGCCCTCCCCTCCTCCGGAGGATATAGAGGATAAAAGGGAAAAGGGGTTGATGCAACTAAAATTGATAACCCCATTAAACCAACAAACAATGTGGGAAGCATGAGTACCATGCGGTTCCCTTTCCGTACTCTCCCGACCCACCAATCCCTCATCCTCCTATTAACCTAAGAGGAGATCCACCTAAGCTAAATGCATCTTTGTTTACTAATTGGCAATCTTCTATGAGATGTCATGTAAAGAGTGACTCTATTGAGCTGTGGAGGATCATTGAAGAAGGATACAAGGCTGTGGATCCAACCAACTTGACAAGAAGAGAGAAAGTTGATTGTCAACTAAATGCCACTACTCTTCACATGATCTGCCAGTCCGTGGAAGAAAAGGACTTGAGCCATATTGAACACTTCACCACAGCCAAAGAAGTTTGGGATGGTCTCTTCGAGGCATTTGTTGGAAATGAGAGCATGAAGAGGAATAAATTTGATGCCTTGAACAATGAAGTTGAAGGCTTCTACATGTATGAGAGTGAAGATCATGAAGATATGTACTGTAGGCTCAAAGCCCTTGCAAATTCCTTTCATAGCCTCGGTGGAACGTATGTTGATGATGCTTGGATCATGAGAAAGTATGTGAATGCTCTCATGCCCTTTGAGTCTATTGCATCAAAGACTCTACAAGGAAGATAAACTATCATGAATTGTCCTCAAATGAAGTGATGCAAGAAATGCAAGCTTTCAAGGTGCAAACCAAGAATGCACAAGATAATAGGGCTCATGCCATTGGGATGCACAAGGGTGCGTCACTAGCTTTGAAGGCCAAGGTGGTGAACCAAGAGCAAGAAGAAGAGCTTGTTGTAGCCAAAAACATCGAAGAACTCGAACAAGCTCTCCATGAGCATTTGTCCCTTGCTTCAAGAGTCTTTTGGAATGATCCGGCTAAAGGCAAAGGCTCAAGTTGATCAAAAGAACAAGTCAAGTGAGAAGGACTTGCTACAATCTAAAGATATAAACGGTGAGACCCCTTGGAGGCTCCTCAGCGGTTTGGCCTTTCTGGCCGTCCGATCCTCCCTGCTCCGAGCCTCCGCTCCGTCTGATCCCTGCCGGCTCCTGGAGTCGGAATGAATAGGGATTTACAAAGTCGCTAACCGTACCAACCTTATTGCACCCACTCTCGCTGACATCCTATGTGGATCACCGCTGTAGCCTGAGGCCCCGCCCGTCAGCCTCACGGTTTGTGTTTAATTGGTGTGGCGGACGGGCCTGCGCAGTGCAGATTCGCACTGCGTTCCTCCCATTGGTCGATTATGTTTGTTTACCATAATGGGTTTTAGCGGTGCCCCTCTGGATAGCTTTCTTTGTACGTGCTTCCTCCCTCCTCTCTCTCGCTGTCGATGGGCCCCGTCCGTTCGAGGCCCACAGGTCGGTTGCTCGGGACGTTGCGTCGTCGATCTTTCCCTTCCATGCGTCGCCACTGCATATATTCTACAGTAGGTTGGGGTACATTGGGTATTTCGCACGATCATTGGGTACGTTGCACTGTTCATGATGTCAGAGAGAATTCAGGCCCGATTTCTCCATCCGAGGTGGCCTCCCTCCATTCGTCGGTGGGTACGTTGCACTGTGCTGGTAGTCAGAAGGCCCGAATTTGCGTCACGCTGGCGACTCGCCATTGGTTGCGGGTGGTTACCGACCTGAATACAGTGCTTCAGGGAACGGGATATATAGGCTCTATTCTGGATCGGATGGTTACTGCAGCTCTCATTTCCCCCTTTTCTTCTTCCTCGCTGTTCGGGCTCCGCCGTGATGTTCTTGAGCTCCCCCATATTTCCATGAATCCGTTTGCTGTTCTTTCGGTCACACTTGTTCCCGTTGACATCAGGTTGGGTATTCTTAACGTGTATTGCTCTCTTTGTTTTGGTCGTTCTTTGTTCATGTCGTTGACCGTGTGGTGGATCCGTGTTTTTCGGTTGTTTGTTGCTAATGCGGTTTATTTTTCTTTGTTTTCTGGGTTCCTAACATCTCTTTCATGTTCATTGATTTGTTTTTTTCATAGGTCGCCGGTTTTTACTGCTTTCGGCTGTGGTGCGTGATGTTCCAGGTCTTGCTTCATCTTTGCCGGTGGCGGTTGTTGCTCAAGTATGGATGTTCGTTTATGTGGTTAATCTAATGGTATGTTGTAATATTTCGTTGTCCGGTTTGTTTTTTCATATTTCCGTGTCTGTTTGTTCGTTGGCTGTGGGCATTTTTTTTGGCACATCCAGTTTTGCTGTTTGGCTTTTGTGTGCTTTTTATACCTATTTTATGACTTCTTATGATTTTTTCCCTTCCAGGTCGTTGTTTATTCGGGATTATCTCAGACGCGAGTGGTTTTTCTCCACTCTTTGGCCTCTTCTTCCTGATCCTGTGCTGAGTTATCCTGGTTGGTGTGCCCTGCCGGCTCCTCGTTGGTCTTTCGTGTAATGGTACTTTTTTTCTTTTCACGGTGTCAGTTTTTTTACGCTTGAGTTCGCAGCATCGGTTTGCCAGGATGTTGCTCTGATCATGTTTGTTCGTTGGGTTTTTCCATGCAGCTGATTCTGTGTGGGTTGACCTGTTGTTTGTGTTTGTGTGCTAATTTTTTTTAGTCTCCGTTGTTCTTTTTTTTTCATGTTGCTGACCGTGTGGTCGATCCGTGTTCTTTGGCATCTGTTGCTTTTGCGGTTTGTTCTTTTTTTCTTCTGGTTTTCTTACGTTTCTTGCGTGTTTGTTGTTTTGTTTTTCCGCAGGTCGCTGGTTTACTGGTTTGGGTTGCGGCGCGGGATCTGCCGTGTCTTACTTCCTCTTTGTTGGCGCCGACTGTTGTTTGAGCGTGGATGAATGGTGTTGTTTATGTGGGCAATCTAATGGTATGAATGATTCGTTGGTTCCCCTTTTGTTTATGCATTTTGTTTCTGCTTGTGTTCATGTTTCCGTGTCTTTTTGTTCGTTGTTTCCAGACGATTTGTTTTGTGTGTCGTAGATCGGGTTTTTGCTATCTTCGTTTTATATTTTTGTTGTTCGGTTCCTTTTGTCTTTTTCATAATTGTTTTGTGATTTCTTTTGACTCTTCTTCCTGCAGGTCGTTGTCTTTCTCGGGATTATTTCGGACACGAGTGTTTTTTATTTTCTCTTTGCCTTCAGGTTCCTCCTCTTTCTGTGGTGAGTTGTCCTGGTCGGTAGGTGTTGCCGGCTCCCCGTTTTGATTTAGTTTGTTGGGCCTTTTTAGGGAACTGATTTTGTTTCGGTTAATCTATAACTTCGGGTTTTTCTCTCGTGTTTTCTTTTGCTTTCTGTATTTTTCTGATTTTACATACCTTCACTATGTTAGTCTGTTTTATGTTCGTTCTCGTGCAGGTCGTCGTCTTACTGGTGATCGTTTGAGCAGCGGGTGGTTAATGTTTATTTATTCGTTCCGGGTTCATGTCCCGCTGGCTCGGTGGTCGCCGGCTTGCCCCGTTCGGTTTTCTTTCTTCCTCACTATAGTACTTCCTCTGTTTCTCGGTATTTTCCCTATATTCGCATTACCATGATCAGATCTGGCGTGTTTTTTCTCACATTTTCTTTTGCGTATCCTTTTATTGATTTGCAGTATGTTGAAGCGAGATCAGTGACTTGGTATTTTTTAGAGTTTAGGGTATCCTTTTGGTAAGTCGAAATATATATGCGTATCTACCTACATAGAAGAAATGGTAGAGGAATTAGGTGTGTAAAGTGTATACTCTCCACGGAACAGGGTATGCGCAGGAATGAATTTGATTGGTGGTTATGCCGACTCCAGGGAGTCGGCATGACCGTACGCTGCGTTAAGACGGACAAGTCAATATCGATATGTCTCCTACACAATGTTGTTTTCTTATTCACCAAATTGTCGTCTGTCCATTTATTTTATAGAGGTTTACACAAATCGTTTACTCTTTGTTTTTGTTTCCTTCGACCATGAATATTACTTTCTTTCTTTCCTATCTTTATACATATCGATTTCTTGATAGAACTACGATCTTACCGGTCATGTTTACTGTTGGCACCAGAACAATGCGGTTTTCCCCGGTACTGGTCGACTCCCGGGAGTCGGCAAGTCTGACCTTCTCCGTCTCACTGCTCGATGATCCCGCCGACTCGAGCAAATTCAGGGAGTCGACGTGATTGGATGGTGCATTAAGACGGAGAAGCCAATATGGCAGGCTCCTCGAAGAAACGTTCCTTCCTTGTGAAGTCTTGTGGCGCCCCGACCCGACTGCTATACAGTGATGCTGTGTGTCACCGGTTAAGCGATACAACCGGAGGTTACGGGTTTACCAATCCCCGGCCAAAACCTTTGGCAGGCGTTGCTCGGAATTGATCACCGGCAACGCAACACCCCGATTGATGCCTTAACACAGGCACAACCCTCAATGTATAATAGAGGGATCAAGACTTGTGGAACAACTGGCACATCACAGACTCTATGACACAAATCATTATAGTTCAAACTCTTATAATAGAGAAAGATAGAAATTACAGCCAGAGGTCACAGACTCAACATTACAACATACGGAAGCGAATTAGGTTGTTCTAAACAACAAGATCCAAATTATGGCCTAAGAGGCCTACAGATAAACATCTAGCGCCAGCTGTTCCGGGATGTCCCAAGCTGCCACCTAGAAACCCCAGACTACTCGTCGATGTCCACAAAGAACCCACCTTCGAGGTCGGTGAAGTCCTCCTCTGAAACAAAACAAACGACGTTGAGTTCGACGAACTCGCAAGATTATGTATAGAGCTCTAGCTCGATGAAGCTTTCAAAGTTTTATGGCTGTTTTGCATAAAGCTGATTTTATTTATGAAGAACATAACTCCATGGCATCGACTATCAGAACATTTTCAAAAAGGGGTAAGAAGTAACTCTTTTCTTTTGATCACTTTTCTCAGCATCCACCTTTACCACTGTACCTGTTCTACTAAGGCACCTCCCCGAATCACCCTCAAGGAAGCTCACCTTGCATTCTTGAGTAGTACCTTTAGTACTCAGTTTTTAATCATTCCGTTAAAGTTTTCTATGATCTCTGAATCCGTCACCAAGTCGTCCATAACCGTGGACACGGCTTTTTGAAAAGATTTACCCTGCAGGGGTGTACAATGTTTACCACGCGTACCGTCCGGCCCATTGCCTGCGTATTAGCTCTCTTCCATGGAAAGTCGGCTGGGTGGGAGCGGTGTCGACTTCTCCCTCGTTTGAGACTTTCCAGGATCATCAGTGGCGGTAGGGCAAGTTTAGTGCCCCAACACCCTGCCGCGCGGCCACTTATTTTCCTAACACCACAATCCTCATCCCATTCTCAACCACCATCATCACGCACGCGCAAATGGAAACTCGAACTAGAGGACCCTGGCCAGCCCCGCCCGAGTTATTTAGTCTATGAGGGTTCCTGCACTGCGAATGCATAGGCCTCACGCATGGGTGCATGCTCGGTCTTGGCTCGAAGGGGAGAACTCGCACCTAGGCGGCATGAACGAGACAAAGCACCACAACCACCATGGCCTCTCATCCCCACCTTTAAGCATTTTATTACCTGTCACCACAATTTCTCCACCATCATCCGAACATTTAAGCACTTGTTCCCAACATGATACATCCATCGGACGAATAACATTTAACTAAGCATGGCTAAGCATCAACATAACAAAGATAAGTATCTCCGGCCAACAATACAAACCTATGGATAATAGGAGGGGAAACAGGTAATGGCATCGGAAACTTAATGCAACTATAGGATACTCTAATCCAATAAAATTGACATTTAGAACCGCATGCAATATTATAGTGGAGAAAATATTTGCGGAAAATAGGATAAGACATGTTCAGAGGGGGATTACGCTTGCCTTGTTCAACATGCGGGTAGTACGGATCTTTGGGGTATTGAGGCGTAACCCCGGCTGCTTGATCTATCGAAGCATAACAACAGAAGAGCAATCAATCACCACACATGCTTTAACAAATGCAATGCGCAAACACATGATGACATGACATTTTAAATCCCCGAGACGAGGATGATTCAACTATTCAAATTAAACGGAGTTCGGATGCTTAGAGGGGCACATCTCGAATATACCGTGGAGTTAGGTCAGGAATCATCGTTACTTGTCGATTAAGGGAATTGAAACCCTAAGGTTAACTTGCTGATGATATGACATGAGCATGTGAGAGATGCAGGGCATAGATGATTAAACACATGCTTGCAATCAAATTAAAAAGAACTGAAATTATTTGTATTATTGTTGAAAACGGTTTAATCGGATTATCCGATGTTGTCGGAGTCGGATTATCCGATGAATTGGGCTCGAAACGGCTAAGGACCGGAACTGGAACAGTGGTCTGGGGTACTGCCCATTTTCGGAATATCCGAATTTTCCATATCCGGATTATCCGATGCATTGCACTGCACACATTGCGATGGCGGCGAGCTCCAATGAACGGAAGCTTCGGACCACTAGCGAGCGAGAGGAGGGCAGGGGAGGTTCGTGTGCTCACCCTAAACGCGTGGTGGTGCTCGAGAGGACCGGAGATGGACGGAGACGGCCGGAATCGCACGGCGGAGCGGCGGCGGTGGTCGGCGAAGAACTTGGCGGCGCGGTCGATTCACAGCTTCCCTCTTCGATTCCTTCGGGGGAGGGGTAGCAGGCGACGCGGCGAAGCTTCCTACGGTCTTGGTTTGGCTCGGGGTAGCCTCAAGCGATGGCGAGGCGGCGGCGGAGCTCGGCAGCCATGACGCTCGTGGAGGGAGAGTTGGGGAACGAGAGGAGAAAACTCGGGGGAGGGAGCAGGTGAGGTCGTGGGGCTCGGTGGCTTGCTCTCCTCGCAGAGGAAGGGCAGAGCAGAGGGGGCCCGGCGTGGGCGTCGCGCGGCAGCGCGGCATGGCTACAGGAGGAAGGAGAGAGGCGACCATTTTACGAATAACCCCCTGGAGAAACTTTCCCCATCACAGATTGGTCCTTCTCTCTTTTATTTTTAAAACCAGCAGCATTTCCCTGATGTAATTGAGGCACTTATACATTTTAAAAAATATGACAAAATTTGGGGAGGCTCCCCTTAGCCTATAGAAGCTCCACAAATTTTGGTGCCTCAAGATAAAATGTTTTGGACCAATTTTTTTTTAGCAAGGTTGGTTTAGGGCATTTTGCTAAATTTGAAATGTTGCTCCTTTAGTATTTTTAGAGCAAGTATCAAATAATATTTGTGAACTCTTGGAACTTCCTTGACAAATATAAGAGGTCAAAGTATTTTGTTTTGCAAGCTTGAGTGCCTTCATTGTTTTGAAACTTGTTAGAGCAAGTTTGGCATTTTGTTTTTAGGTGGTGCTAATCCAACAACAATTCCCTAACCCAACACAATTCCCTAGCAACAATTCCCTAACCAAAGTTAAAGCTTCCAAGTGATACACATGGATTCATGGATGCTATGATGCAATGAACACAAAAGTGAAAAAATTACACAGGTTTTTAGGTTCTCAATTTTTGGGCTGTTACAATTCTACCCCCCTTACAGGAATCTCGTCCCGAGATTCTTAGAGTAGGAAAGAGGGAAAAAGGGTTACGAGGTACTACACGATCTTTTCGCTTCAGGTGGCTTCCTTCGTGAAGAGGTTGACCGAGGACATCATGGATATCTTCATCGGCTTCACTTCGAGGTCACTATCAACGTACACCATCGGAAAGAAGTAAACCTCACCGGGAGGATGGATCATGGTGACTATACCACGATCAAGTACCTCCTAATAGAATCCTAGGATGAGACTTCAAGCATCCCATGAATTAACAGTTAGGGGACACAATCGTTTGACGGGAGATCGATAAGGAGTTTCCAGTTGGTAGACAACTGTTTCTCAGAGATTCAGAATATGAACTTTGCACAAGGCCGTGAATTTCTGAGGGAGAGTGTTGAAACAAGATTCCAACAGATGAAGAGGTAACTTGTACTAGATAGCTTGAGTAGAATCTTCCTCGCGGAGGAGCATTTCAAACCATGGAAGAAGGATCATGAAGATGGACCGAGAGAACTTTAGAAACTCCGCAAACATTAGTATTGGGAACACTTCTTGATTTTCCAGACATCGGGTCAAGCTTCTTGAGGATCACCAACTATCATTTCTGATTGAGATTTAGATCGGGTCTGGTGTAGAGATACTTCAGACTCCACATGTATGAATACAAAGTCCTTGCACGGGGTATCAACAGATTACATTTGCTAGAAACCGAAGAGCTAGACTAGAATGTCTAACTCCCAAGGAGGAACGAGATTGCGGAACTCACATATTAACAACTGGTCAGGAGACAGCTGCCCTACTTGAATTACTTGCAACGGAGCACTATTTAGTCCTTGTTGGGAAACATCAAACAAGACATTGAAGTTCTTGGACTTCTTCTCTTTCTTGAACAGCTCAGTTAGTGGCTTGGATGCATAGATGAAATTCTCAAGGAATGGAGGTAACAACATACCATTCCACGAATCTTCTGCATATGCATGATTGGCTGGAGATAACTCCGAGGGAACCAGACAATTTACTCAGATCCACAGCGACATCTTTCAGCAATTGCACGTGAACCAGAGAAAGTCACTTCTAACTTCCAGAACACATACCTTGTGACGACACAAGGTTAGTTCCAACAGATTTCCGATGCTAACGCCCAATATCCCATATGAATCTCCTCAAACATGGAGAAAATAAGAAGGTAGTTGATGGGCTCAACAACAAACTTATCCAGATACTCCAAGACGGTAGACTCATAGGTTGCATGAACGGCATAAGTATTGGTCAAACTAACACATTCAGTAGGTTAGCCTGAGTTTGATTTGACGATAGCCCAATTCAAATCAAAGATTCGTAGGATAGCATAGCCAAAGAGGAGATACCACCTTGCTTCGACACGTAAAACTAGACATCCCATTGGGAATGAACTATATCAGATAGAGCTTTTGTCTTTTGACTCTCCAAGTGGTTTAAGCTCAACTGAATAATTCAGGGCATCCAGCACGATTTTCTTGGAGAAGGGAGTTGTTCAGAGAACCAGCTTACTCATAAGCTCAACATCACGGTCAGGTGACAACCTGGCGATACTTCTGGAAAGACCTCCAGAATATCACGATCCACCGGTTTGTCTTAAGTTCGAGAGAGAATCACGCCTTTCAAGGCAAGACGATGTGGTCTTGGGAGCTTCGGCGCAAACCTAGCTCTTTGACCGAGGAAGGGCACCAGCGAGAATGAACTTGGTAACACAGTGCAACTCAACTTATTGATCGGCTAACCAATCATGCTAAGAAGGACAAGGAATGTCCTTGGATTTCAGTGCAGTAAGAACTGCTGAGAATATCCGATAGTTACATTATTGCTCACGTCTCATCATTCTTGAGTAACAAGTCACTCGGCGAGCGGAGAGTAACGAAGAGTAAGAGCATCACTTCATCAAGAGGATCATGATACTTAGCACGATTGCACACTCCTTATACCAAGATATCGTGCTACTCTAAGATGGAACGTAAACAGAGACTAATAAACCTCTTATTCTGTGGACTACAAAACTTTGACCTAGCCCGAGAAGTGGACAAGGTACTGGAGTTTGTTTCTCCTAACAAGACGAAGTGGAAAGTCTTGACGGATCAAGCGGGTGACTTGCATCGGAACATACCAACGCACGATCAAAATGTTACTGTCAACTGACAGACAAAGGTTGGAAAGCAGATCAGAGTACGAAACATGCTCAGGAGAGTCCTCAGATGTTGAAGATGCACCGGTTATTACTCAATTGTGATAACCATGCCCAAAAAGGAGAGATGCAGCAGAGTCATGAACATAGATGGGGGATTCGCTAAGAGAATTCTGGTCATAACCCGGATGGTTCCAAGTCAGAATCTCCAGCTATGGCAGAGTTAAAGTTACATAGTCATCCGAGGTGTGGTAAATTAAGGTTCAACCATTTACCACACAGACCACATAAAGGACTTGGGTTAGAGATCAGCCTCATGTGCCGAGAATCATAAATGGCATAACGATCACATGGGTGACAACCCACACAATTCAACATACCAGAATCACAGCACAATCCGGGACCTTCGGTTCAAGACCACGGTTAAAACTCAGAGAAGGAATAAGTGATTAGGCTCAATAGGGATAACAGGGTTCCTAAACATCTGAGTTGATATCTGATTGTAGCGCAGCTGAGTTGATATCGGATTGTATCGCAGTGGCAGCAACTGGACACATAACACTAAAGGTAGAACCCCACCACGTGATACTAGTCATTTTGAAGTAACAGACAAGGAGTAAAACCTTTAAGTCAAATCGAGGTAAGATTGCTTCGAGATTAGAATGTAACCAGATAAGGAGTAAAAAGAATCCTAAGATGGTTTTCACAACTCATTTTAGGTTAAAAATATTTTTACAAACACTAGACTCAACGTCGACCAGTAGAAGGGTTTCCTACAGGCAGTCCTGCTCTGATACCAACTTGTGGCGCCCCGACCCGACTGCTATATAGTGATGCTGTGTGTCACCGGTTAAGCGATACAACTGGAGGTTACGGGTTTACCAATCCCCGGCCAAAACCTTTGGCAGGCGTTGCTCGGAATTGATCACCGGCAACGCAACACCCCGATTGATGCCTTAACACAGGCACAACCCTCAATGTATAATAGAGGAATCAAGACTTGTGGAACAACTGGCACATCACAGACTCTACCACACAAATCATTATACAACTCTTATAATAGAGAAAGATAGCAAATTACAACCAGAGGTCACAGACCCAACATTACAACATACGGAAGCGAATTAGGTTGTTCTAAACAACAAGATCCAAATTATGGCCTAAGAGGCCTACATATAAACATCCAGCGCCAGCTATTCCGGGATGTCCCAAGCTGCCACCTGGGAACCCCAGACTACACGTCGACGTCCACAAAGAACCCACCTTCGAGATCGGTGAAGTCCTCCTCTGAAACAAAACAAACGACGTTGAGTTCAACGAACTCACAAGATTATATATAGAGCTTTAGCTCGATGCAGCTTTCAAGGTTTTATCGTTGTTTTGCATAAAGCTGATTTTATTTATGAAGAACATAACTCCATGGCATCGACTATCAGAACATTTTCAAAAAGGGGTAAGAAGTAACTCTTTTCTTTTGATCACTTTTCTCAACATCCACCTTTTACCACTGTACCTGTTCTACTAAGGCACCTCCCGAATCCCCCACGAGGAAGCTCACCTTGCATTCTTGAGTAGTACCTTTAGTACTCAGTTTTTAATCATTCCGTTAAAGTTTTCTATGATCTCTGAATCCGTCACCAAGTCGTCCATAACCGTGGACACGGCTTTTCGAAAAGATTTACCCTGCAGGGGTGTACAATGTTTACCACGCGTACCGTCCGGCCCATTGCCTGCGCATTAGCTCTCTTCCATGGAAAGCCGGCTTGGTGGGAGCGGTGTCGACTTCTCCCTCGTTTGAGACTTTCCAGGATCATCATTGGCGGTAAAGCAAGTTTAGTGCCTCCAACACCATGCCCGCGGCCACTTATTTTCCTAACACCACAATCCTCATCCCATTCTCAACCACCATCATCACGCACGCGCAAATGGAAGCTCGAACTAGAGGACCCTGGCCAGCCCCGCCCGAGTTATTTAGTCTATGAGGGTTCCTGCACTGCGAATGCGTAGGCCTCACGCATGGGTGCACGCTCGGTCTTGGCTCGAAGGGGAGAACTCGCACCTAGGCGGCGAGAACGAGACAAAGCACCACAACCACCATGGCCTCTCATCCCCACCTTTAAGCATTTTATTACCTGTCACCACAATTTCTCCACCATCATCTGAACATTTAAGCACCTGTTCCCAACATGATACATCCATCGGACGAATAACATTTAACTAAGCATGGCTAAGCATCAACATAGCATAGTTAAGTATCTCCGGCCAAAATACAAACCTATGGATAATAGGAGGGGAAATAGGTAATGGCATCGGAAACTTAATGCAACTATTGGATACTCTAATCCAATAAAATTGACATTTAGAACCGCATCCAATATTATAGTGGAGAAAATATTTGCGGAAAATAGGATAAGACATGTTCAGAGGGGGAATTACGCTTGCCTTGTTCAACGTGCGGGTAGTACGGATCTTCGGGGTATTGAGGCGTAACCCGGCTGCTTGATCTATCGAAGCATAACAACGGAAGAGCAATCAATCACCACACATGCTTTAACAAATGCAATGCGCAAACACATGATGACATGACATTTTAAATCCCCGAGACGAGGATGATTCAACTATTCAAATTAAACGGAGTTCGGATGCTTAGAGGGGCGCATCTCGAATATACCGTGGAGTTAGGTCAGGAATCATCGTTACTTGTCGATTAATGGAGTTGAAACCCTAAGGTTAACTTGCTGATGATATGACATGAGCATGTGAGAGATGCAGGGCATAGACGATTAAACACATGCTTGCAATCAAATTAAAAAGAACTGAAATTATTTGTATTATTGTTGAAAACGATTTAATCGGACTATCCGATGTTGTCGGAGTCGAATTATCCGATGAATTGGGCTCGAAACGGCTAAGGACCGGAACTGGAACAGTGGTCTGGGGTACTGCCCATTTTCGGAATATCCGAATTTTCCATATCCGGATTATCCGATGCACTGCACTGCACACATTGCGACAGCGGCGAGCTCCAATGACCGACAAAACTTCGGACCACTAGCGAGCGAGAGGAGGGCAGGGGAGGTTCGTGTGCTCACCCTAAACGCGTGGTGGTGCTCGAGAGGACCGGAGATGGACGGAGACGGCCGGAATCGCACGGCAGAACAACGGCGGTGGTCGGCAAAGAACTTGGCGGCGCGGTCGATTCGCAGCTTCCCTCTTCGATTCCTTCGGCGGAGGGGTAGCAGGCGACGCGGCAAAGCTTCCTACGGTCTTGCTTTGGCTCGGGGCAGCCTCAGGCGACGGCGAGGCGGTGGCGGAGCTCGGCGGCCATGGCGCTCGTGGAGGGAGAGTTGGGGAACGAGAGGAGAAAACTCGGGGGAGGGAGCAGGTGAGGTCGTGGGGCTCGGTGGCTTGCTCTCCTCGCAGAGGAAGGGCAGAGCAGAGGGGTCCCGGCATGGGCGTCGCGCGGCAGCGCGGCACGGCAGCATGGCTACAGGAGGAAGGAGAGAGACAACCATTTTGCGGATAACCCCCTGGAGAAACTTTCCCCATCACAGATTGGTCCTTCTCTCTTTTATTTTTAAAACCAGCAGCATTTCCCTGATGTAATTGAGGCACTTATACATTTTAGAAAAATATGAAAAAATTTGGGGAGGCTCCCCTTAGCCTGTAGAAGCTCCACAAATTTTGGTGCCTCAAGATAAAATGTTTTGGACCACTTTTGTTTAGCAAGGTTGGTTTAAGGCATTTTGCTAAATTCGAAATGTTGCTCCTTTAGTATTTTTAGAGCAAGTATCAAATAATATTTGTGAACTCTTGGAACTTCCTTGACAAATATAAGAGGTCAAAGTATTTTGTTTTGCAAGCTTGAGTGCCTTCATTGTTTTGAAACTTGTTAGAGCAAGTTTGGCATTTTGTTTTTAGGTGGTGCTAATCCAACAACAATTCCCTAACCCAACACAATTCCCTAGCAACAATTCCCTAACCAAAGTTAAAGGTTCCAAGTGATACACATGGATGCATGGATGCTATGATGCAATGAACACAAAAGTGGAAAAATTACACAGGTTTTTAGGTTCTCAATTTTTGGGCTGTTACAAGTCTCGAGAGGTAGTGAACGGTAGGACAGACGGCACGGAAAACAACATGGAAGAGAATCAAAATTAATAAAACGCGTAATTTTTTTCACTTTTTAAGGGCAATTTGTTTGTGCTTCCAGGTTGTTGACACGTCTATTGGCCGTCACATACTTTTAACTTCACGAAGTCGCCAGTATATTTATATCTGGTCATTTTTATTCTAGTGTAGGACGAATGTTTAATTTTTTGGATGGTTTGAATATTTGATCGGTAAACATGGTGAATATATGTTTTTCCTTATTCGTGTTGTTCTCCTTTTTCTGGTTAAATATTGGTTGTCGGCTGTTGAGGAGGCGAGGGATCCGTCGTGTAGTTTGTTTGATGGGACGTGGGGAGTGAGAGGTTCATGTAGAGATAATGGGTGCGGTAGGTTGGTAGATTGTAGTTATTGAGCTGCCCGTCTTAATGCACAACCCGACCCCACCGACTCCAGGGTCCCGTCTTAATGCACAAACCGACCCCACCAACTCCAGATATATGTCCATCATTTGTAGGATTGTTGTCTTTTATTTTTTAGCGTCACCAAATGTTTTTTTTCACGTTTTTATTGGTCCAATCTTTTGTCCTCTTGGATCGTCGACGCGTCCCTTTGTCGTCACCGATTTCGCCGACTCCACGCGTTTGGTGGCCAAAGGTACACCAGAAGGGACAGACACGTGACCTGGAACCACGTGGTGATGATATCGACTCCAGGGAGCCGGCGACACCGGTCGGTGAGTGGGCATTGTCATTTGGCTTTCGTGTGCGGTGCAAAACTCTTCGATGACGTTATGTGTTCACTCTCACTTGGGCTTCACTACCGGTTTAATACACAGAGGTACCACGAGTTTAACATAAGGCTGTTTAGATTACGGTTTCTTGTGAAAGTTAGTGCTAAACGACATAACACCAAATTCAATGATTTAATATGCTCGTGTAAAGTTATTGGAAGATACTCCAAGGCAGTAACAATTTATGGTGTGCATCACTTCATGGTACGTTCCAAGACTTCGTCATGAAGGAACCTGCGTCCAAAGTCGGGTCCCTTGAGTCGGTATTGTATGTACGTGATGATGATATCACTGGTTAAGACGACTCCAGGGAGACGGCTCAAATTGACGGTGTATTAGGACGGAGATGGTTCCTAGTGGTTACCCACCTCCAAGGGAAGATTCGTTCATTCAAGAACGTGGCGGCTATTTGTCATCGTTATGATTCCTGTTTGAGCTGACTGGTCCGCAGGTCGGCAAAGTTGCCGGCTTAAGGTTCTATTATCAAACCGTCGTCCCTCATCGAGTTGGATAATGTAAATTAATTTCACACAGTGCAAATCTATGTCGGATCAAGATAAAGCGTTTTTTAATTAATTATTTCAGTTTTTTCCTTCATGGGATGTGCGCGAACGACAGTCCTTCTTATAATTTCCATGCTCATTATGTGGAGCGTTTGTTTTGATTTTATCGGTTCGTATGACCGTTTCTTTGATGATCGATAAAAATAAATATGTTCTGCCTTTATCCTGCCGGTTCCTGCCCGTGCTGTTAACTTTATGGATCCTCTTAATGGCGTCTCGCTATTGGCTTACTTCTACGGTACGTTGGGACCCGAGCGGGTTTTCGCAGTTCATTGCCACGTACACTGTAGACGTGTTTATATACAACCTTCCAGTCTTCCAATCCTACGCCGGCCTGCCATCTAATTGACAGCCACCGTAACTATGGGGAATGCCTGCATTGGTTGCCGACATGTCTGAGCTGTCGTCTGGTTGCATTCTGCTCAACCGATATAAGCATTTCCGTCTTAAGGCGTTGTCTGATCCTGCCGGCTCCCTGGAGTCGGCGTGAGAACCGTTCCGATAGTACAGTTCTAGCTATTTGTTGTGAGTTCCTTTCATAGATTGTTTTGTTTTTCCTAGAGTCCCTTCGACGAGCATTATTCTCCTCCATTTTTTTAGTTGACATTTGTGTTGGGTTTGCCAAGATGTACATTGCCGTTCGTTCTCCTCCTGCCTCTCTTCTAGGGAAATATTTTTTCTGCTTTCCATTCATCGTGCATTAATTTGCTTGCCTGTTTAGGCCGTCCGTGTGTGTGGAAAGGTGGCCTTTAGCGGAAAGTCCGTTCCTTCCTTCCGTACCGTCTGGTCATGTCGGATCAGACGGTATATTAAGATGGAGAAGTTAATATAGTTAGATCCCCTATGGTTCCTGGAGTCGGCGTGATCGGACGGTGCATGAAGAAGGAGAAGCCAATACTGTTGGCTACACGGCGTTTGGAGTTGGTGGTCATTGCCTTTCCACTCGCATGTTGGTTATTCCGTTTGTTGTTACTTGATAAGCATAGAGTGTTCACTCTCCACGGAACATGGCACGCGCAGGAATAAACTTGAACGTAGCAAATGTTGGTACTGGCCGAGTCCTGGGAGTCGGCAGGACTGACCTTCCCCGTTTCGCTGCTCGGCGATCCCGCCGACTCCTTGGAGTCGGCAGGACCGACCTTCTCCGTCTCACTGTTTGGCGATCAGATGTTAAATGTGTCTTCTGACATAGCACGCTTTTTTCTTGGCGCGGTTTATTTTAGGTGATTATGCATGGAGTCTTTGACCTAGCGGCAACGACTTTCATTTGGACATATCCAAGTTTCGTACTGCCCACCATGCATATAGTTAAAAATTTCCTACAACGTATGGCAAGATACTCCCTACGCCCATGTTTCATCTTAACGACCGACAAAACATAAATCGAGGACCAGGGACGCTTGGCGCCGACTCCAGGGAGCCGGCATGGTCAGACATTGCATTAAGACGGAGATGATCATATCGATCGAGCCAATGCCGTTAGTGACGCCTGATACTCCTTTTGGAAGTGACGTCACGGTCTGTACAGTTTTTTTGGCTGGGAACCGAGTTGTCTTACTTTTATCATAGCTGCTCTGAGGACTTGGCAGAAATATGTCCTTGACGTTGTACGCCAGTTGTAAGGACGAGTCGTGTTGACTACGTTATTCATGTCCACCCTAAGTCACCTACATCAAATATTGCCCCTGTGGATCATCTTCGCCGAGTTCATGCTGATAAAGCTCAATGAGGAGCTCCTGGTCGGTCGAGACGTGTGCCAGGTGACAAAGATTTGGCGTAACTATTGGGGTTGCCGACCGGATATAAGCCGGCGAGTGGGAGGTCAGCGTCGATAATGGAAGGAAACCATGCTTACATAGAGATTCTTGGTGGTTCATCCGTACTGTTTCGGGGATTCCCTCACTCCAGCGAGTCTGCGTGGTCGAAAGGTGTATTAAGACGGACAAGCCCATGTATGTCGAGCCGGCCAATGCCCGTTTTAGCGTGTGCTACCTGCCGTTTCGGAACGGCAAGGAGATATTCCTGATGAAAGGAAATCATGGCTGGGAGTGGAACGCAACGATTCGGATATCTTCAAGCAACCAGTTTCCTAAGAGAGCGCATATTTGAGGAACAACACAGCAACAAACTGTCTTCAAAACAAGATCTAAAAGATGAGCTAAATAGATACGATTGTTTAGAACATAATTTACAAGAGAAGCTAATAATATTTTCCCATTGTCTACAGTAAAGAGAGGTACTGTAGCCAGCTGCTATGTGACCAAAATGTAGCGTTGTTGCTGCTTATATGTGAGGGATCGAGATAGGCAATTAGAGGAGGGGGGGGGGGTGAATGATTGCGCGGAAGCAAAGTACAACTTTTCAAAATTCAAATCTCTGAAACCCTAATCTGTTCATCATAATAAACCAGTCGTATATCAAGATCTACTGAACCAAAAAATGCGTTTGAGTACTCCAATTAAAGGTATAGAAATTATGTAACCAACGGAAAAAGAATCAGCTCGATCGGAGTTACGAATCAAAAAATATGATCAGAACAGTAACAGCTGACAGAAGACTGCGAAAATCAATCTAGATCTAATTTCGAGAATTAGCAAGAAAGACAGATTAATCGCACCACAAACTTCTCTTGATCTGTCGGTTCATACAACAGAAGGTATCTTGGATTATGTGCATTCTGATTTATGGGGACCATCATCTCCAAGGCCCACCGCAATCCAACCACCTTAGAAAGGGCAAGATATTGTGTTTGGAGAGGTAGATAGATAGGACGTATGCCTGAAAGTTGGATAGGGTGGCCCTTACGTAAGGACTATATAACCCCCAATTTTTATGAAATACAAGATGCTCATTGAATGATAAGAAATTCATGCTCACTTATACAACACTAAATAAATCCTGCAAGTGTTGACAGTCTCAGCATCTCCAGTAAGAAAGAGCTCGATCGGGAGGTTCAAAAGATAAAGTAACTCTCCTTATTCTTGGCTAGTGGAATGGAAGCAAGACTCTTTCCTATCCACTTTGCCGAGGGGAGAGAACTAAAAGATAACTAAAGCTAGACAGAAAGGTGCAAAAGTCCACAGTTTCTTAAAGATCCTGTAAGCAAGTAGGTTCAGATTGTCATTTAGCTTCAATTTCTTCAGTCTCGCAAGCGGGTCCGAAAAACCTGCAGCAAAATATTAGAGAGATCTAACACGAAATTTCACCAAGATTAGAGAAGCCCATAGATGACACCGCCAAAGATCACTTTATTGTCACGATGTCGATCGATTACAGAAGATACGTGCCAGCATCAAAAAACTCTCCAAATAATTTCTAGGCTATAGATCTGAGTTCCTCTCCTGAGACGCACTCAAAAACCTAGCCAATGCCCATCTATTTAAAAAGCTAGGCAAACCCTAAAACATACTCCAATACGGAACACAAGGTCGGTTCGGAAAATAAATTTCCGTCACGCCGTCTGATCGGTTGACCACAGAGGCAGTCTGTCCTCGGGCGACCTACGCCTCGCGTCACCTACTGTCCTGCTGCTCGATGCCTGGCCAAGACACGCACATGCATGGATAGCACTCCATCGTCCATGCATGCAAGCACTCGATCCATCAGCTAGCACATACATGCATGAGCTGCGCTCCAAGACAAATCCCATGCACGTAGTAATTAATCAAATGCTCTGCTTAGCATTAGCCCGGTGATAGTCGGCCACCATTTTTCATCCGCATATTTTTCCTCGTGACGTATTTAGAATCTCGGACCTCGACTAACATGTCGAATGTCATCTTCAGTACCGTACATCTCCGGTACAAGCCATGTACGACAAACCGGTGCCCTCCCGGATCATTGTAGCCTTCACTTTCATTGTTCCTTCACACGAACGTCTCGCATGACCTTGATCCCTCGACCTCAGCTTCTCCCAAGATTTGTCCCTCGATCCCGTCATCGACCACGTTCTTTCAGCTTCGGCAACACCTGTAAGTGATCACAACAAATAACCAGTACGAGCACAAGTCCACGACTTGACTCAGGGTAAGTTCTACACAACTCACACCACACAAGTATTCATATTACTCGAAGCATCCATATCAATGTTCTACTTAGCACTTGCCAATGTTGCACATCACACATGATTTCACAATCTCCCCCTTGATGAAAACATTGGCAACATCACATAAACACCAAACATTGATTGGCATACACATTCACTTAACTTTCAGATTTTCAAGATTTTGAAAAGAAAAAGTGAAAAACAGAAGAATCGAAGAATCAACAAAAGATCCCAAAAATATGTGTACAAAACACATACCCGGAACACAAAAGAAAATTGTGTAAAAATGTGGTGTGTATATGTGTTGAAAATTTCTCCCCCTTTGACAATGAATTTCATCAACACCACAAAATAAACTCTCCCCTTTTAAAAATGTTTCCATAAACTAGAAAGGGAAAAATTGTAGTTTGTCATATTTCATTTTTTGTTAGTGTAATGAGCATTATAAGACATCATGAAAATGACAATTCTACATCCAAGTCATGCAAAAAGTAGCTGTACTCGACATGTATACAAGTATAACCCAGTCCACACATGACCAAGAATCAAGTATTGTTACGATTTATTACAAGACATGGTCTCCCTTTATCAACTATGTCAATACTTGAATACACAATCACTATGAGCAAGCTATATTTAAGGCATTTAAAGAAACATGAAACTTATTTCCAAAGAAGTTGTATGTCATGTCAATTCAACCATGCCAAGCCTATGTTCAAAGTGCAATAACAATCAGAAGCTTAAGACAATGGTAGGCAATCAGAAGCTTAAGGCAAAGGTTTCAAGAACACGAACAACTTCCAAGTTCATACCAAAGTACAATGGTAAGCAGTCTCGTGAAGATGCAGTGTGACATGGGCTTATTTATTTATAAAACTTGATTGACACCACATATCATTTGCACATTTTAAATCTTGATACCATAATATATTCATCATTAATAGTAATTGAGTAACCAAGACCAACACAACTAATAAAATTTAACCATGACAAGATTTAGTTCAAGTTATCATTTGTATTAGAAAGTCATGTGATAAACTATCTTATACGAGCATACATATAAAATGACAATTTCCTTAAAGCATAAACATGATTGCAAAATGTTATTCCATGATAAAATACAATGCTCATTATTTTTTTCAGTTTTTTTTAATTTGTCAAAGATAAAAACTTAAAAAGAAGCAACATGAAAAATACCAATTGTAACTAGAGACGCACAAGTGAAAAAGTATTTTACATATGTTACAAAATGACTCAAAGACTCCCCTCAAACCATCCCATATGATTTGATGACTCCAAGTTCACCTCGAAGAAAAGCAAACCGAGAAGAATCCAATGGTTTAGTAAAAATGTATGCCAATTGATGTTCAGTATCTATAAAATGTAGCACAACATTTCCTTTTTCAACATGATCTCTAAGAAAATGATATCTTATGTCTATGTGCTTAGTTCTAGAATGTTGCACAGGATTTTTAGCAATACATATAGCACTAGTGTTATCACAATAAAGTGGTACACATTCTAAAGTAACCCCATAATCTTTCATTGTAGATATTATCCATAAAATCTGTGAGCAACAACTGTGGCGGAGCTCGAAAAAAATCAAGGGCGGGCCAGGCTAAAACAGAACACTTTTTTTTGGAAAAATTGAAAAAGAATTCACAATTATGTGAAGATTATATGCTATAAATTGCTAACTAAGAATTCATGGAAGAAATAAGATTACCTAGACAGGATAATTTGGGAAGAGAAGGGGGTCGATTCAGCCATAATGTTGGCTGCCGACGGCTAGAACTCCTGCCGGCCACGTGCCCGTGCAGTGCGACCATGCCTGCGGGCTGCAGCGACCACCTGCCGACCCCCGGTTGCCTACGGCGGCGCGACGCTTCTGTGCGTTCTATGCTCCACCGATTCCCCTCGATTTCCCCCTTTTTTGTCCAAATTTCTAATCTACCGAGGCGCTCCATGGCCATGGTTTGTGTCGATTTGAGATTTCAGAGGAACAAGTGACTTGGGAGGCAGCGTACAGGTACGTGGAATCGTCCTAGTGGGCTGGGCCTTCGATGCATAAGCGCTATATAGTATTGTTTCACCAAAAACGTGGGCATGTACCTGCCTTAACGTAGCTCCGCCAGTGAGCAACAACAAGCAACAACTACATATTCACTTTCAGCAGTAGATTGTGCAATGGAACTTTGTTTCTTAGAAGACCAAAGTACTAATGAATCACCCAAATATAAGCATGTACCAGATGTACTCTTCCTATCAATTCTACAACCTCCAAGATCAGCATCGGAAAATGCACGCAATGAAATACTAGAGGAAGCAGAAAGCCAAATGCCAAAATATTGGGTGCCATGTAGATACCTGAAAATCCGCTTGACAACTTGTAGATGTGATGCACGTGGGGAAGCTTGAAACCGTGCACACAAGCATACAGAAAATTGTATATCCGGTCTAGAAGCGGCGAGATAAAGAAGTGAACCAATCATACTTCTATACATCCTTTGATCAACAGGTTCACCATCCTCATCAAGATCAAGTGACGCGTAGATCCATTGGTGTCATAATGGGGTTGCAGTTTTCCATCCCAAAGCGCCGTAGAAGATCCTTCGTATACTTACTTTGATGTACAAAGGTGCCATCCTTTGTTTGTTTGACTTGTAGTCCCAAAAAGTAAGTAAGTTCACCCATCATGCTCATTTCAAATTCCCTGCTCATAGTTTCTGAAAATTCTGACACCAAAGCATGAGAGCACACCCAAAGATAATATCATCAACATAAACTTGTACGAAAAGTTGATCATTGCCATGTTTGAGTACAAAGAGTGTTTTATCAACGTTTCCCATGGTAAACCCCTTTCCAAGTAAAAAGGTTTTCAACCTATCATACCATGCACGGGGGCTTGTTTTAAACCATACAAAGCTTTTGAAAGTTTATAAACATGGTTGGGAAACTTTGGATTCTCGAAACCAGGTGGTTGCTTAACGTAAACCTCCTCATCAATAAAGCCATTAAGAAAAGCACTTTTAACATCCATTTGATAAAGCTTGAAACCTTTAGATGCAGCAAATGCCAATAAAATTCTTATAGCTTCCAATCTAGCAACAGGAGCAAAAGTTTCATCAAAATCAAGACCTTCAACTTGAGTAAAACCTTGAGCAACCAACCTAGCCTTGTTACGAACAATAACACCATCCTCACTTTGTTTGTTTTTGAAAACCCAACGAGTTCCAATAAGAGTATGACCAGAAGGAGGTGAAACAAGGTCCAAACTTTGTTACGTTCAAAATTTTCTAATTCCTCATGCATGGCATTGATCCACGATTCATCAGTTAATGCATGAGATATATCTTTGGGCTCGAAAGAAGCAACAAATGCAGAATGAGTGTGAGAGTCAGAATCGATAAACCTTGACCGTGTGACTCTCTCAGTCATGCTTCCAATAATCTGCTCAGGAGGGTGCCTTTTCTGAATGTGTCGGGGGCTGAAATATTTGACTCAGCAGCTTGCTCATCCCCAACATTTGTAGTTGAAGTAGTCTCTTGAGGATGTCCAGCTGTAGCAGCAGTAGTTGTAGGTGTAGGAACAACGTGCAGATGGCGCAGGACAGCAGGGGGCGCACCATCCTCCTCATCTTCATCATCTACAAAGATTTCCTCCCCCTGAACATATGTTCCTGCATCAGAAATAAGAGGACTAGAGCCAGAACTAGCCTCATCAAAAGTCACTTCACTGGTTTCCATTAGTCGGTTAGTCTCATAAACATAAACACGATAACCACGTGAATGAGCAGGATATCCAAGGAAAATGCCATCATATGATCTAGACTCAAACTTATCTAGATTGCCAGATTTAAGCACAAAGCATTTACAACCAAAAACTCTTAGGTGAGATACAACAGGTTTACGCCTTGCCAATTTTAGATCTCAAGAACACACGATTTGAAACATAACAAGCAGTAGATATAGCTTCAGCCCAAAACTTTCTAGGAGTAGAAAATTCATCAAGCATAGTACGGGCCATCTCAACTAGAGTTCTATTCTTACGCTCACTACACCATTTTGTTGTGGTACATAAGGTGAAGAAAATTGATGCTCAATGACAAGTTCATCACAAAAGTGATTAAAATATGAATTTTAAATTCAGTTCCATTATCACTTCTTATTGTTTTCAAAGATCCTGGGTGCTCAACATTTAATCTATGCACAAGACTCTTAAAATGACTAAAAGCCTCATCCTTAGATGCCATAAAATAAACCCAAGAATATCTCGAATAATCATCAACAATCACCAAAACATACCACTTACCACCAAAAGATTGTACCCTTGATGGACCAACTGTATCAAGGTGTAGAAGCTGTCCTGGAGCGTTAGTCATGACACTGGTAATGCGTGCATGTGAACCTGCAACCATCTTACCATGTCTACAAGGAGAGCATACAATATCTTTTTCTCTTAAGTTTAGGCAAACCATTTATAAGATTCATACCACTTATACGAGTGAGATGATCAAAACCAATATGCCCAAGTCTACGATGCCAAAAGAATAAATCCATAGATGTATTGGCAACTAGACACCTAAACTTAACATTTGAAGAAGCATGGAAATCAGCCTTAAAAACTCTCCCAAAACGTGATATCTCAAAGACAAGATCACCTGAAGCATCTAAAACTTTGCAAGCATTTTTCTTAAATGAAACTTCAAGATCCTCATCAATCATTTGTGAAACCGACAACAAGTTGTATTTCAGATTTTCAACCAAAGCAACATCTTTGAACATAAATTGTCGGTTACCTTTATTGTACCTTTCGCCACAATAGTAGAGGTAGAAGCATCTCCATAAGTTACACTTTCAGCCCGAGATGCACGTGTGAGGGAGGAGAACCAACTTTTATCACCGGTCATGTGACGAGAACAACCGGAGTCCACTAACCATATGTTCTCCTTCCTCACGCGAAGTGCCTACAAACAACAAACACATGCCGAGGTCTCAGTACTGGGGTTAGATAAAAAACTTTTAGGTATCCAGTACTGAGACATGCGGCGAGTAGGCAAAGCACGAGTTTCTTTATACATTGGGACAGATTTTACATGTCTCGTGCAAGTAGTAGTAGAAGGTGAAACATTCACCCTAGGCACAAATTTAGGAGCAACAGAATTATGATGAGCATAATGTGCCTTGAAAAATTAGATCTAGCTTCTTTCTTTCTTAATAAGTTTAGCTAGTCTAAAACAGGAACCTACAACATGTCCAGATTTACCACAAAAAGTGCAATTGTACCTACTTTCAGGTTTAGCATGTGATGTATGAGCTACATTTGCACTAGGTGGAGGAGCATTAGACATGATGCCGCAGATTTAAAAATCACATTGGTTGGCTTGTTAGATGTTTCAAAAATTCCATTGCCAAGTGATTTAACAATAGTGGGTGGATTAGCTTTAAAATGAGCATGAGCATTGAAACCAAGTCCTGTCTTATTTGTACTCACTTTAGACTTATCTAAGATCATATTCAGATTTTTATGCCCACTAGAAAACTTTTGCAAAGAAGCTTGTAGATAATTAACTTGATGAGACAAAGCAAGACAGTTATCACAAGCAGCATTCATGACTTGTTTCCCACTTTTACAATTAGCACACGAGAAAACCTCATGGATATGTAAAGCATTTTCAACATGAGAAATTCTAGAATTTGCATCTTTCAACTTCAACTCAAGAATATGACAATTATCACAAGAGTTGAATCTATCAAATCAGAAGTATCCATGCTAGCATCATTAATTTGTTTACGTTTATGCACAACAGGTTTCTCATTCTTTTCTAGTGCAATTCTAAGCTTATCAAGAGTATCATCATGAATAGAACGCAAAGTAGTAAGCTCAGAATAGATAGAGTTACAAGTCTTGCAGGAATCATCATCAGGAATCAAAGACTTAAGTCTAATAATTTCAGAATTCAAAGATGCAACTTTCAAGTCATATTTCTTAATTCTCTTAGTGGCATGATCTAGCAAAGAACTCAATTTACTAGCACTTTCAAGTAATTCATCATAAGAAAGTTCTACCTCATTGTCGTTGTCGCTATCATTTTCTTCACGAGAGGTAGCGCTCTTGTTGCTAGCCATTAAACACATTCCACTAATGTCGCGCTTGCCTTTAGGTGCATCATCTTCATCGGATTCGATATCAACATCACTCAAGCATGGTTCACCATATTCATTGATGATGAGAAAATACTGTGAGCCACCGCTCGAGCAAAGTCGCCCCTCTTCTTATTCTTGATGTTGAAAGTGCGCTTATTCTTTTGTCCTCCTTGACAGAATGATCCTATCCCTTCTTTCGCCATCTTGGATAAAAACTTGGGGCATTTTGGCGAAAGTGATTGGGATCACCACATTCAAAGCACCTTGGAGTGAAGTTCCCACCTCTCTTCCTTGAGCGAACATTTTGTAGGGCACGTGAAAAACGAGAGGTGAGGAGTGCCAATTCTTCTTCTGGGCATTGCTCTAGCTGTTCATCGGTTAGTTGAGACAAAGAAGACAGTGCATAGCAATGTGAAGAAGTACCATCATTAGAGTTGCTAGGATTAGTAACAAGAGCAATTGATTTGGAACCAGTTCTCCTAGCAAGAATGTCTAATTCATGAGTTTTCAATTTTGAATATAAGATATCAAGTGTAAGTGTGCTCATGACAGTAGACTCTCTAATAGATGTAACTTTCATCTCCCAGATGGACATATCTAAAGCACTCAAAAGCTGCCTAGAAGCCTCATCAGAATAGGTAACACCTAATGCACGTAATTGCTGAGTATCTTATTAAAGCGAGCAAAGAATTCATCCAATGATTCACCTGTTTTCATCTCAAACCTCATGTACTTTTTTGTACATGTCCTGACGCACCTCCTTAACTGAGTTTGATCCTTCATGATAGCTACAAAGTGCGTTCCATACCTCATGGGCGGATGCAAGGTGAGAGACACGGTCGAAGTCACTCCGTTGTAGACCTTGGATGATGAAGTTCCTCGCCTTGTAGTTGTTCTCCACATGGACCAAGTTTGTTGGCGTGATCGCATCGTCCGCGGGAAGCTCTAGGGCTTGGCGACTTTCTCCCAGATGGCGTAGCTTTGCGCCATGATGTATGCCTTCATCTTCGCCTTCCAGAACTGAAAGTCAACACCATCGAAAACACAGGGTTTGGTAGAATACCTATCCATGTCTAGCAATTCTAATCAACCGGTTAAGATAAATTAGAAGACCTTGCTCTGATACCAATTGAGGGATCGAGATAGGCAATCAGAGGGGGGGTGAATGATTGCGCGGAAGCAAATTACAACTTTTCAAAATTCAAACCCTGAAACCCTAATATGTTCGTGATAATAAACCAGTCGTATCTCAAGATCTACTGAACCAAAAATGCGTTTGAGTACTCCAATTAAAGGTATGGAAATTATCTAACCAACGCAAAAAGAATCAGCTCGGTCGGAGTTACGAATCAAAAATATGATCAGAACAGTAACAGCTGACAGAATACTGCGAAAATCAATCTAGATCTAATTTCGAGAATTAGCAAGAAAGACAGATTAATCGCACCACAAACTTCTTTTTATCTCGTGAAAAACCTGTAGCAAAATATTAGAGAGATCTAACACGAAATTTCACCAAGATTAGAGAAGCCCATAGATGACACCGCCAAATATCACTTTATTGCCACAATGTCGATCGATTACACAAGATGCGTGCCAACATCCAAGAACTTTTCAAATAATTGCTAGGCTACAAATCTAAGTTCCTCTCCTGAGACGCACTAAAAAACCTAGCCAATGCCCCTCTATTTAAAAAGCTAGGCAAAACCTAAATCATACTCCAATACGGAACACAAGGTCGGTTCGGAAAATAAATTTCCGTCATGCCGTCTGATTTGGTCGGTTGACCACAGAGGCGGTCTGTCCTCGGGCGACCTACGCCTCGCGTCACCTGCTGCCCTGCTACTCGACGCCTGGCCTGCTGCCTCCGCCTCGCGCGCGCATGCACACATGCGCTCCAAGACAAATGCCATGCATGTACTCCCTCCGTTCCAAATTAATTGACATGTATTTGTCTAGTAACGAATGTATGTAGACACTATACAAGTATATGTACATCCGTATTTAGACAAAGCCAAGTCAATTAATTTGGAACAGAGCGAGTAGTAATTAATCAACGGAAAATCTAAATATAAGACGCCTGCTACGGGCAAAACGCGACGCACGCGTACCGTTGATTCGCGGACGGCCGCGCGAGATTCGTTCTCCATCAGGTTGACTCCATTCGCGAAGGAACGTGCCACATCCCAACTCCTCGATCCAGCCGTGTGATCCCACGCGAGCCGCCACGACCGCGTGGTGCCTCCCGCCGGCGTAGTCCTCGCCGCGGCTGCAGCCTCCGCCTAGCCGTCGCCGGCGTCCGCCTCCGACTCCTCCCCCGTGACCCTCAAGGCCACGCGGCAGCTGGTCGCCCAGCCGGGCATGGCTGCTGGCCTGGTCCATGGCCGGGGAGCCAATCGACATGCTGGTGGTCGGCGGTAGCGCCATCGGCTGCGGCGTCGTGGTCGACGCTGCTACCCGCGGCCTCCGCGTCGGCCTCATCCAGTGGGAGGACTTCTCCTCCGGCTCCTCCTCCCGATCCACCAAGCTCATCCATGGCTGTGCGTGCGCTGCAACTTTGCCGCCACCGGGAGGACCTTCCGTCCGCGCGCGCTGGACGTCGTCGATGACTCGCCATGGTCGAGCGCCGCGTCGGCTCCCCGCGGTACATGAACGAGATCGACGAATCATGTCTGCCGCCGCGCAGCCGCCGAGGCCTGTCCCCCGGAGCCACCGCCTGAATCCGATCCGCCGACGGGCTCCCCACAGCCTCCTTGGTTCCACAACGCCACCGCCTCCAAATCTGGCACGAGGCTCCAGCCGCCTTTCCCAAGCACCCCGGCCAACTCACTGCCCCGTACTGCCCATTTTGCCCCGCATCCGCCATGGCGATGGCCAAGAACTTCACGTGCTGCTCACCATTCAAGCACCCTCACAGAAAACAAGAGAGAAATTGGGGTACGATGGTCGTCAGTGAGGAGGCTATCTGCCTTTGTAAAGCACAAAAATAGGATCCCAAACAAGCTGATGCTACTAGTTTACTTGGATCGATTTCCTGCGGTAGGAGCTTGCTGTGTTACAAGGCAAGAAATGAGAATTGGGGACCTGCGTGTAATTTCAATCTTGTACTGGACCTGTCTGTAAGATCGAGGCTATAATATCACTTCCTTTTTACCGCGAAAAAAAGGCAAGAAATGAGAAAAATAAGAACGGTGACACATCCGTATAATGGTTGAGTAGATAGGACGTATGTGGTGGATGGATTGATCCATTTTTTTTAGACAGGGATGATTGATTTTGCTTGGCTAGATACACACATAGTTATACCAGACAAATTAATTTGCGAACAACTCTAAAATGCGTTTAAATCGGGACCGCTAGCTAGCGGATGACCATGTCACGTAGAAACTTCTCCGACCGCGTCGCCTTATACAGTAATAGGGGAGAAAATGAAAATGGAGTGCGCCTGCCAAAGAGGAGGAAGAATGGGATTCATCGTCGCCCCACCACCGCACCACCTACACCTCATGCCGCCAATCGCCCGTCTTCGGCGCTGGCCGCACCTCGCAAGCCCCGCCGCTAAGTGCTTTTCTCATAGCCGACTCGCTCAAGTCTCGACGTTGCCGACTCGAGCGCGCAGGGTGGTAAGTGGTGGTGAAGAAGAAATAGTAGGGGAGAAGAGTATTCAGAAGAGTCACCACCATAAAGTTATCGGATTGTCTACGAAATAGTTACCACAATAGTATATTTGGACTTACCACAGTGGTAACGATAGTTACTTGACTCTCTAGTTAATAGTTACCCACCTAGTACCGATGTTTATTTGATTCTCATGATATTATCACTACGAAATCCACCTAGTTACCCCACTCTCTTGACAATAGTAACCCATCTTGTACTTAAGAAGTTACCAACCTAGAACTGATAGAGTTACCCATATGTATTTATCCACCACGAAATCGGTATGGTTACCGTACTCTCTCAGTAATAGTTACCCACCATGTACTGATGAAGTTAGTCATGTGTTAATGATATAGTTATTCATCACGAAATTGATGTAGTTACCCTACTCTATCGCTAATAGTTACCCACTAATTACTGATAAAATTACCAACCTTACCCACCTATTATGGATGGAGTTACCCACCTAGTACCCATGGAGTTACCCACCTAGTACTGATAAAGTTACTTGTGTGTTTAAGATATAGTTACCACCCAGTACTGATAAAGTTACCCACCATGTACTGATGGAGTTATCCATGTATGATATAGCTATACACAACTTAAATCGATGTAGTTACCCTACTCTATTGAATAGTTACTCACCTAGTATTGATAAAGTTATCCCGAATTGTTAGAAAAAGCGCGGCCTCCCAGGACGCACGCCTCGCGTCGCATCCGCATCCAGCACGTGGTGCTCCGTGACGCATCCATGCTCTCCCGCGCGAGTCCTCCCTTGGCCACCACGTGTCGATCTGGTGTGTACGCTCGTGCGTGGAGCGTTCGCTCGTTCCCTTCGGGTGAGTCGGCTGGTTTATGTTCCTTTTCTTTTTCTAATCCGAAGATAAAAAATAAAATATCTTTTAAACCGAGTATCCAAATCACAATCCGTTTTCGGGAATGGATTAGTCGCGTCGAGATATTCAAAATTAGATCCCATGTTGATATGTTTTGACGAATTTTTTTTGAGCACTGCTCGGAGTGCGTAGGTTGTACTGCCTCTCCGTTTTTTGGATTATCTTCTCTTTTTTGCGGTGCACTGCCTCGGATGGGATAGTGCACTGCCTCAGATGGACGATGCACTGCCTTCTTTTTTCGCGGTGCACTGCCTCGGATGGAGGGTGCACTGCCTTCTCTTTTGCCGTGCACTGCCTCGGATGGGCAGTGTACTGCCTCCTCTTTTATGGTGCACTGCCTCGGATGGGCAGTGTACTGCCTCAGATGGGCAGTGCACTGCCTTCTCTTTTTGCAGTGCACTGCCTCGGATGGGCAGTGCACTGCCTTCTCTTTTATGGTGCACTGTCTCGGATGGGCAATGCACTGCCGAGACACTGCCTTCTTTTTGTGGTGCACTTCCTCCTCTTTTTGCGGTGCACTGCCTCGGATGGGCAGTGCACTGCTTTCTCTTTGGCGATGCACTACCTTCTCTTTGGCGGTGCACTGCCTTGGATGGGCAGTGCACTGCCTTCTCTTTTGTAGTGCACTGCCTCCTCTTTCGCGGTGCACTGTCTTCCCTTCTTTTTTTTGTAGTGCACTGCTTTATTTTAGAACACGTAAAAAAAATATTGTACAAGTTTTTTGTAGTGTGTCACGTAAAAAGAAAAAAAATACCTACATAGCTACTCCCTCCGTTCCAATTTAAATGACTTCTACTTGTCAACATGTGGATGTACCTAGACATGTTACAAGTATAGATACATCCACATTTTGACAAAATGAAGTCATTTAATTTGGAACGGAGGGAGTAGCAAGCTAGCGTGTACTGATGGGATCGATCGATCAGCTAGCCTCCTACAGTAGCTATCAGCTGGCTCGCTTCCCAGTTCCCACTAGCGGCGCGTCACGTACGCAGCTAACCTTGCTCGCTTGGCAGGGGTGCGTGTCGCGTACGACGATGTTTCGTGCGCGTGCTACTAGCAGACCACGTGGAAGGCAGGGAGGGGTTCTCGCGTTGGACTCACCCGTGCGCTAGGTTCTGCGCGTGCGCGCGCTCAGGCTAGTTGCCCTCAAAGTTATCAACCTAATAATGATAAAGTTACTCACCAAATACTGTTGAGTTACCCACTCAGTACTCTTTGATACCCACCTAATACTAATAAAGTTATTCATGTGTTCATGATATAGTTATCCATCCAGTACTGATAGTGTTACCCACCCTTAACTGATGGAGTTGTCCATTTACTAATACTACAGTTATCCATCATAAAATCGATATAGTTACCATGCCATCTTAATAATAGTTACC
This sequence comes from Poa pratensis, assembly GCA_947311845.1. Taxonomy (NCBI): domain Eukaryota; kingdom Viridiplantae; phylum Streptophyta; class Magnoliopsida; order Poales; family Poaceae; genus Poa; species Poa pratensis. The sequence continues at coordinate 101,182,116 of CAMZMU010000041.1, forward strand.
CACCCACTACTGATAAATTTATCCATCTGTTTTAGGGGTGTAGTTGTGACCATGAAATCAACAAATTTATCACCCTAATACTTATGGATTTGCACATGCGTTTTAGTGGATAGTTATCCACTTGTACACGATAAATTTATCGTCCCAAAGCGATAAATCACTTACGAAACTAGGTGGTAATTTCAAAATGCAGAAAAATCGAAAAGAACAACCAAAAATGCAATATAGTTTCAAACCAAAAAATTAATCGTTACTTCGATAGGTAACTTACATACTACAGCCTGGTAACTTAAGTGTTAATGGGTTGGTAACTTTTGGGTCCAAAAAATATATCGTCGTAATATATGAACATGGGATCTAGTTTCGAAGATCTCGACGAGACTAATCCAACGGTGAAAACGGATCATAAATCGGATAAACGGTTTGTGCTACAAAACATTTTAAAATTTCCAATTTCACATTTAATGTGCAATGATGTCAGCAGTTTTGTCTTTTATCGCATGCATGCAAAGCATGGCTGTTTCTGGCACGCACACACCCGTGAGATGACTAATTAAGCTTTGCCAAATCCGGGAACAGTGCGTACATATTCACCAAATTGAGGGCGTCTACTGCATGGTCCTATCCATTAATGAAATGCCCTGCTTAGCATTAGCCCGGTGACAGTCGGCCACCATTTTTCATCCACATATTTTTCCTCGCGACGTCACACCTCGTGACGTATTTAGAATCTCGGACCTCGACCAACATGTCGAATGTCATCTTCAGTACCGTACATCTCCGGTACAAGCCATGTACGACAAACCGGTGCCCTCCCGGATCATCGTAGCATTCAGTTTCATTGTTCCTTCGCACGAATGTCTTGCATGACCTTGATCCCTCGACCTCAGCTTCTCCCAAGTTTTGTCCCTCGATCCCGTCATCGACCACGTTCCTTCAGCTCCAGCAACACCTGCAAGTGATCACAACAAATAACCAGTACGAGCACAAGTCCACGACTTGACTCAGGGTAAGTTCTACACAACTCACACCACACAAGTATCCATATTACTCGAAGAATCCATATCAATGTTCTACTTAGCACTTGCCAATGTTGCACATCACACATGATTTCACAATATGTGTGGCGTGCTGATAGGTTACATGGTAACGCCATGCGCCGGGTGCCGGGTCACTTTTACTCTGTCACAGTGGATCCATGATCTGTGTTGGTCAAGTGATGGCGATCTTTCTTTTCGACTGGCCGGTCGTTGGAGATTGCGTGCAGGATGATTAGGGCTTCCGTCAATACGTTTGTTGTCTTTAATCCCTCCTCGAGTTGATCAAAAGGGGAGAGGGATGATACATCATTGCTTTGTTCTGCATGTTCTGTAGCTTGATTAGTTCATTGAGAAATTCGTTTGAGTATGGTAATTATGACAGGTGAATTGAAAAAAATAGTTACCAATGCAGTTGTGGGTGGTGAAACCGATCGCCCATTGTATATTACCGATTTCCTCAAGTACGCTGTTCTGTTTAGCAGTAGCGTCCTTTTCAAATGAAGCTTCCCTATGTAGTACAGAACTGTTTAGGACCTTTTGATCTTGGATCTCTATCTTCAAGGCACCATTTGTAGCTCGGAGATTGTCGCGGTCCTTCTTTATTCTGATTAGTTCGTTGCGCTGTTTATCTTGCAGGTTCTTGATTATTCTACCTACGTCGCTGTTAGGAATAGATTCATTTTCTTTCTTTGTCAGTTCAGCAATGATGCCCTCGTCGTGTTTAATTAGTTCTATGTATGTATCAAGGTTGTCTTCAAGCTGCCTGATGTATTTTTCTCTGTCAGCCAGTGCCTTATTTGTCTTTAGGTGATCCTTCTGCGACGCCGTCAGTAAGCTCTGTTTATGAAAAAAATTATAGCAACACATATGAGATTGTGCTCATGTATGGTAGTTTGATCAAATTGAGTTAATTTGTTGTGAACCCGGTGATGTACTTCCATTTCTTTGAGCTTTTCCGCCTGTTCTTTACTCTATTGAACCTTGGTTTCCAGTTCCAGTCTGGAGTTCTTCTGTTCGGTCAGAGTCTTTTCTGCTTCTGCTGTTCCTTTTTTCATTATAGCCAATTCTTCCTGCGATGTATATAAGATGATTGTTAGAGCAGAAAGCAGAGGTCTGTACTATATTGGAAGAGTCATGATACAGCCGCAACGTAGTCACGTCGTCAGACGATCAGATGACCAGATCCGGCTTAGAAGGTTTTATGGTTACCTTGTGTAGATGATTTAGTTGTTTCTACTGAACGGATCATCGTTCTGTTTGTTTGTTTTCCTTGGCTATGTAAGAACAGAGTTGTTCTTTCAGGGCTGCCATTATGGGTGACTGGGATAGTGAACCAGAGGTACATATTTTCATGTTGATGATGTCAATGACAGGAAGACTTGCATCGACGATGTCTTGGGCGTTGACTGCAGTTGTATCGAGCTCAGGGATCATCCATGTCGAAGGGTTCGTCAGTGCTGTTGGTGGGGTCTCGTGATGTTTGATGTAGAGTTTAATTACATCGTCCATTCACCTGGGTAATCCTTACAAATATCATTGAGATCGCTACATAACGGTCTGCATGAGAGGAGTATAGATGTTATGAAGGTAATATAGCACGATGTTGCTAAAGATAGAAATTAAGAGGTACTTCAAGAACTATACCCCTCTGTTGTAGGAATCAGTTGAAGTCCAACTATGTCCACAGCCGAATTTAACGTATGTGTGGTTGTCATCTACTCCCAGGTAGTTTGGTCGTCCTTGTCAATTGTTTGTTGTCATTCTTCAGGACGTGTCTTCTGACGCTTCAGAATTTGGGAGGTCGACGTTTTGGTAATGATGTCCCCTGGTCTCTTTCCTCCAAGAAGTTGTTTGTGTTGACGAGATCCTGATGGAAAACCTCCTTGTCTGTTCGCCGGCTCTGGTTCATATGTATGATCGTGACCGTTGTTACTCGAGCTGGCCACTGTCTTGTCTTCAGGCGGAGATCCTGACGGGTCATTGTCCGGCTTCATTCCTAAATGTTCGTGTTCGTTATCTGACACGACGTTGTCATCGCTCCAGTCCCAGAAATCCTATTTACAGAGCAATTTTGATGATCAGAAAATTTGTAGTTATATGACGCTGCAGACTACAGGTAAATATATTGGTTATTTACCTCTGATGGCTGATTATTCATTGAGGAGGTTCTGATTCTTTCCATTCTGCTCTTGACAAATTTTCCATCCAACAGATTCATCATGAGTACAGAGAGTTGATCATCCAAGTTCAACTTTGAAACCTGGGCCTTGAGATTGGAAGACTGGCTTATGTATGTGTTCATAGGCTGGTCGCGACGATTCAGCCACGCGGCGACCAAGTTCTCTGTCTCAAGGCCTTCCTTCCTTAATGTTTTAATCTTATCCGTCAACGATATTACAATCGGCTTATCGGCTTATTTGGTCTGATCGACTCACCAGAGCTCGGCTCGTATTTCCCCTTGTGATAAGGGGAAGGCCGGACTGCTTGATCTTGGATTTGCTCGAGCAGTAAAAAATGTGCGTTGCCAGTTATTTACCTTGCTGATGAAATTAGCCCGAGGATAATCTGCCGCTCCGCGTCGAACGGTGAAGCTGACGCTACCGCATTGGAGTAGTGGCCCCTTCTTATACTCAGTCTGAAGCTTACGGTTGAAAATCCCTTTCCAAAGTGAGAGGGAAGGCTTGATGTGGAGAAATCCTTTGCACAATGTTTCAAAACACATGACGTGGAGGATCGAGTTAGGGCCTAGGTGGTGGGGTTGGAGCTTGTAGAAATGCAGTAGCTCGAGGAAGAAGGGCGAGCACGGCAGCGACAGCCCGCGGTCGAGGAACGCAGTGAACAGAACCGCTTCACCGCGTTTCGGATTTGGGTGAACTTCTCTACCCGGCGCCCGGCATATCCACTCTGTGCGTGGTGGCAGTATGCCAGCTTCGGTGTATGCCGTCAGGGTGGCCTCTGTTACCGTCGACCCTCTCCACTTACAGCGTTTTTTGTATCTTGGGTTTCCCTGGATCCATGGGGTTGGGGTGAGGAAGATGAAGCCGGAGGGGATAGGGGTGGAAATGGTGTTACTATTGACCGGCTGCCGAGACGTGTGTACAAAGCGTTTGTGTGTGTAGTAATTAAATTGCTCTCTTCAAAGTGTTTCTAGAGCCGGCTGGCGCTTTGTTTAATGTTGTGTCCTCTGTACTTGGCGCGTGGGAGGGCGTGGTGTCGTGATGATGTTTGTTCCTTCCCGAGGCAGGGCGGCGAGGGTCTACGTATAATCTTATCAGTCAGATGTGTGAATCTTTCAGCCACGCGTTTGGGTAGTCCATTTGATCGTAGGAGGTGTCATTATGATTACGTTGTTGCTTGCATGCCATATAGTAGTTGCATGAATCTGTTTTCTGATTATTATTTGTCTTATTTTGTCCTCGACTTTACATATGGATATAATTATTTATACCCGTTGATTATTAGCATCGTGTATGGCGTGTCATCAAAATAGGGCTTGGGGGTTCGTGCGCCAAGGCGCACCCCTAAATCGAGTTGTCATGAAGCTCATCGCTTTGTTAGAGATTGTCCCTATGGGAACAGAGAAGAACATGGTGGGAGGCTTATTCCCAAGGACCAATCAAAGATGGTCCAAAAGAAGCCATTTATCAAGAAGAGGCCTTTCACCAAGAAGCCCTCAAGAATTGTGTTGTTGACCCAAGAGGAGTATCCATCCGATGATTCCGAAGAAGAATAAACTACTCGTGAGGTGGCCGCATTGGCTATCACTTCAACTTCATCATCTTCTCTCTTCGAATGCCCCAATGAGAATGTCTCCAACAACACCGTCCATTGCCTCATGGCCAAAGCTACTGAAGTATCATCTTCCACCCCTAAGACTATGCATGAAATGGATGATCCACTAGTACAGAACGACACATTGGATACCCCTCTATGGAAACGACATGAGTTAGGCAACAGAGAATCGCGCTTTCCGCGCGGCCGGTGCGTACAAGCATGACCTGGGCCGCTGCTGGCCTGCCAACATTGGCAACGGACACTGTCCAATCTACGTCACTTATTATATTGGCAACGGTTAATAAAATTATCCATTTCCAATATTTGCCTCTACGGTAACGGATAGAATTTTCCAACCGTTGAAAATGTTGACACGTGGAGGCTAGCGAAGGGGTAGATGGGGAGGTGGGCATAGCAAACCCGCGAGTATAAATGGCGAGAGGTACCGACAGTGGTATCTTTGAAGCCCCAGTCCACCGTCTCCCATTTTCAAACTTCGCCAGATCCCCTCCGTCCAAATCCATGGCGAGAGGTACCAGAAGCGGTCGCGGCCGTGGACGAGGGTGCGACCGTGGTAGGGGGCGCAGCGGCAATGCCATGCAGTCGGTGTCGCCCTCATCGTGCGCTGAAGACATGTCCCCGGCGAGAGGTACCAGCAGCGGTCGCGGCCGTGGACGAGGGCGCGGCCGTGGTAGGGGCACAACGGGAATGCCATGCCGTCGGTGTCGCCCTCACCATCCGCTGAAGACATGTCCCCGGAGCGGCGTGGCTTTAAGTTCTTGGTTATCCTGTACAATGGCATCGAGAGGTGCCTGAGGCTCCTGAGGGCGTTCGCGGAGAAGCTCCAAGGCATGGTGGCAAGTACCATGCATCTGAAGATGGAGGACTGCGAGAACGACAGCTGGCGGTGAAGACGGTCATGAGTGCCGAGGGGAATTTGTACCTTGGCCAGGGATGGAAGTCATTCGTCCAAGCGTACAAGCTTGAGCAGGGGCACTTTTTGTGCTTCGAGTTCGACGGCGACAACGGGTTCTTTATCAAGATGTTCGATGGTACTTTATGCCGGAGGGAGGCCCTCGTGTACACCAACGACGAGCCCGAGTCTTCATCAGCAGCAGCTAGTAGTAGCATATATGTAATCGTTTACTTCATTATTAATATCAAGTCCGTATGTAGTTTAGTCATCTTTATTATTAATATATGTATCCTTTGTGGTTCATTATCGTTTCCTATGTGGTCTATGCGTTCATATGTAATTTAGACTATCTGTAAGTAGGTCTACTCTGTTAATGGTATAAATGCAAAGGAAACGGTTCCAGTCTTTAACCGTTTCCTACGTGGTACCTACGTTGATATATATATTGGCCTCCACAGAATGACCTAACACTCTCACTCTCTTCCCCACTGTCATAGTTTCTGTTCGTGGCGGCGGCTCCTACCGGCGCCCGGCTATCACCGGTCTCGCCGTCTGCTCCGACACCGCAAGCCGACAACTTCTCTCGGCGAAATCTGTCGCTGGTAGCGTCACAACGCGTGTGGCAGATGCCGACACCTCCTCTCCGGCGAGATCTGTTGCTGGTAGCGTCCAGCACATGTGGCAGATGTCGGCACCTACTCTCCGGCCAGATCTGTTGCTGGTAGCATCGTAGCACGTGTGGTAGATGCCGGCACCTCCTTTTCGTCCAGATTTGTTGCTGGTAGCGTCGCAACGCGTGTGGCAGATGCCGGCACCTCCTTTCCGATGAGGCTGGCCTATGCAAGATACTGGCACCTCATCTCCCGCCGTGTGAAAGGTAAAAATATTTCTGTGACCGGCTGTGATGCCGATGAACTAGGTTCTACATATGAGCCTTTTATCACATAAACAAATTCACTCACAAACATGTGTACATATTATTACAAATAGTTCAACATAGACATTCAATGTCTAGGGCAAATTCACGCACACATGTTCTGATAATTACTAACACTTATTGTTCAAGCACCAACTGTAGTAACTAGTTCTACACCGACATCCAAGGCCTACTGCTATTCACCTAGGGCATTCTTGCACCTAGGGCACAGCATTTCCCGCCATGTTGGACGTAGTCTGTCCTTCAAGGTTAGGATCTTGCGATACAACTCATAGGTCACGTACCCATCTATTGCTGCATAGTCGAGGTTAACTTTGTGCAGAGGGTTGCACTCCCAAAACTTGTGCTGCTTGGATGGGAAATCCTTCTTCATGTTGGAGTATGATCTATCGATGAGGTCCGCCGCTAGATCACCCATTCTGTCCCACTCGTCTCCACCCTTGATTTTGTATACTAGTTGGATGTCCACGTAGTACTCCAATGGAATGTGGAAGCCGACACGAGAAAGCACGTTGCGGTCGTTGGTGATGTCCACGCTTGCGAAGGTGATATTCTTGCATTCAAAGAATTTGCCCAACGTTGGACAATTCTTCTTGGACTTGCACCATTGGAACACGAGGACATGATGGCGCATGGCGAGTTGCAGGACAGCCATGTCCTGACGATCACGGGTGTACTCGATGTCAAGGCCGACGAACCGATGCTTCTCCTCTGCTAGCCATTCCTCGTACTTGTCGAGGATCCGCTCCACGGTATGCTCCTCATTCGTGTACACCACCTCCAGAACGGTGGTGTCGCGGGCACGGACAGTAGTTGTCTTTGTTATTCTATTGCGGTCCTCCATGGCTGGTGGGGGATTGGGGTGGAATGAGGAAGAAGAGACAAAAGGAATGTGAACTGTGTGCCACAAAGAAGAGACAAGGGCAACCGAACAGAGAAGTTCCTGGATATTTGCGACTGATGTTGGCAGTTGCTTTAAAATGGCAACCGAACAAAGCAGTTGCTGGAAAATAGCCACCGATGTTTCTTTTATGTCCAGGTGTATTTTGTATATTTCGCAAAAAAAAAATTCACGCGGGAGTTTATTTCAGCAACACTGCATAAAAGTACCAACATACCATTCCGAGAATCAAAAACCTTGAGGCACGGAAACTTTAGGGATGCTGGTCTTGGAGCGGGTACAGCGACGACCGAGAGCTCATAGAAGGTGAGCTCCAAGTCAAAGATGGAAGGCTGGCCTAATTAAGCCAGCCTTCCATCTTGTTAGGTTAGTTGCTTATAGGTTTAGATTTCATGATTGTAGTCAAAGTGTAATAAGTGATATTACATTATGCCAATGTGTGATAGATATGATTGTAGTCAAATTGTAAACGGTAATATTATTGTATACCAATGTAATGATGACATTATGAGTGAATTTGCTATCATTTTTGTGCTTGTGCTGTGAGATTAAATGTCCAGTGGCATCTGTATACGTGCTATAATGGGCTTCTGAAGAAACCTCAACGCAAACGGGTAAACTCAAAGACTCTGTTACTAATGAGCTCGACACTGAGGAAACAGAGGTACGCATCAGCCGTTTCCAAAAAGAGGCCTCATTGGTGACGGTTTTTTTGCCTCCGTTCCCGATGAGGGCCTTCACATCAGCCATGGGGGCGGGGACACGGACCACTTCTCCGTTTCCGACGGGGGTTTTGACCCGTTTTCGATGTGTCGTTCTATACCAGTGTGATATCACTAGTCTTAGAATTGAGGAAGAACTTGTTGCTTTCGATACTTTTGTGGCAAACTTGCAAGGAGAAGCTAAGAAGCATGTTGGTGCTCTCATGAATCAACTTAGTTCAACCGAAGACCTTCTTGCGGTCAAATGTCGAATTGAGAGAGAAGACTCTATCACTATAGCTTCCCTAAATGCTTCTCTTGAGGAAGAACATGAGTATAGGGTCTCTCTTGAAGAGAAACTTGAGTCTCTTGATGAGACAAATGATCTTATTATTGCTAAAATTATTCAAGAAAAAGATCATGTTGTTGCTAAATATAAAGTGCTTAAAAAGGAGAAATCTGAATTTGTGGCTGTTAATGCTTGACTACTAGGGGACATAGAAAAGATTGACAAGGCTCACAAGGCCTTGGAGAGTGTTCACTCTACCCTAGTCTAGTCTCATGAACAACTACAAACTCAACTTTCTAAACTTGACTCACCTAGCTCCTCTACTCCTCTTTGTGACCATGCAAATGTTATTGAGGAAAATGCTAGGTTGAAGGATGAGCTTGCCAAGCCTACTAGTGCCAAGACCTCAATTCCCAAAGGTAAAGAAAAGTTTGTTGCTCATGTGTTTGAGCAAAAGCTACACAAAGGGAAGGAGGGTCTTGGTTATGTTGCCAAGGCAAAGAAGAAGAGCAACAATGAGAAGAACAAGGCCAAGCCCGCAAAAGCCAAGACTCCCATTGCTAGTGGTAATGCCACTAGGGGCAAGACCACTAGAGATGACTGTGCGGGAATTGCTAACGCTCACTACATTTTATATGTTGATTATTATGGTGATGTTTATGCAAAATATGTTGGCTCTTATGGTGGTTATGTTGCTCATGCTATTTGGGTTCCTAAGACCCTTGTTGATAACCAAAGAGGACCCATTGCAAGATGGGTACCTAAAATCAAGCAATGATTTCTTGGAGGGTCAAAATGGGTGCTTGATAGTGGATGCACAAGTCATATGACCGGAAGCAAAGAGCTCGTGACGGACTTGAGACCAAATACAAATCATTTAACCGTCACATATGGTGATAAATCAAAAGTTGAGTAACGGGTCTCGGCAAGGTGGTAGTCACATCGGATATCACTCTTGTGAATGTCATGCTTGTCGAGTCCATTGGTTACAATTTACTTTCAGCTCGTGCACTTAATAAATGGGTTTCGTTGTCCATTTTGATGTTGATATCGTGGTACTCTTGTGGAGCAAGACTCTAACAGTCGCTTTCGTTGGATACGTCGAACATGAGTTGTTTGTGGTAGACTTTTCAGGGTCTACAACACTCAAGTGATGTGTCTATTCGGAAAGGCTGACGTGGGATGGTTGTGGCATTGCCGCTTGTCCCATGTTAATATGATAACTTTGCAAAGCCTTCACAAGGGAGGCCACATTCTTGGACTAAAAGAGAATGTTTCTTTTTCCAAAGATCGTGTTTGCAGGGCTTGTGTTGAAGGAAAGATGCATGATTCTTGATACGTCTCAAACGTATCTATAATTTCTGATGTTCCATGTTGATATTATACCAATTGTTACATGTTTTACATACACTTCATAGCATTTTTATGCATTTTCTGGGACTAAACTATTAACAAGATGCCATAGTGCCAGTTCCTGTTTTCTGCATGTTTTTGTATTTCAGAAAAGCTGTTCTGGAAATATTCTCGGAATTGGACGAAACCTGGAGAGGACATCTTATTTTTCCAACACGTACACGAAGTCCGAAGGAGAGACGGAGGCGACCGAGGAGGGCGCCACACCCTAGGGCGGCGCGGCCCCACCTCCAACCGCGCCGTGGTGGGGTGTGGGCTCCTCGGGTCGCTCCAGCCGCCACCCATTCGTCTATTTATTCATCTTCACGGGAAAACCCTAAAAACCCGAGCCATTATCCTCGAAAAGTTTCAGAGACATCGCCGCCGTCAACCCTAGCTTGGGAGGGTTCAGAAGCTCTTCCCGGCACCCTGCCGGAGAGGGGAATCATCACCGGAGGGCTCTACATCACCATGGCTGCCTCCGGAGTGATGCGTGAGTAGTTCATCTTTGGACTACGGGTCCATAGCAGTAGCTAGATGGTTGTCTCTCCACTTTATGCTATCATGTTTAGATCTTGTGAGCTGCCTAACATGATCAAGATCATCTTATTGTAATGCTACATGTTGTGTTTGCTGGGATCCGATGAATATTGAATACTATGTCAAGTTGATTATCAATCTATCTTATATGTTATTTATGATCTTGCATGCTTTCCGTTACTAGTAGATGCTTTGGCCAAGTAGATGCTTGTAACTCCAAGAGTTAGTATTTATGCTAGATAGTGGGTTCATGCCTTCGGTAATCTGGGAGAGTGACATCAACTTCTAAGATTGTGGATGTGCTGTTGCCACTAGGGATAAAATAACGATGCTTTGCTTAAGGGTGTGACGTTAGGTCTAATGCATTTGTTTACATTACACACATTACTTAATGCGATTATCCGTTGCTTTCAACTTAATACCAACGGGGAACTTGGTATGACAACCTGGAGGTGGATTATTAGTCATAGACGCTGTTGGATAACGGTCTATGTATTTTGTCGTAATGCCTACATGAATATCATAGTAGTCATCATGTCATATATATGCATTGTCATGCACTCAATATTTTGTCAATTGCCCAGCTGTAATTTGTTCACCCAGCATATTAGTTATCTTTTATGGAGAGACACCACTAGTGAACTGTGGACCCCGGTCCATTCTTTCACACGGATAATACAACCAACTGCAATCATTGTTACTTTTCATTTTCTGCAATTAAACACTATTTTCCACACCATACATTTAATCCTTTGTTTTCAGCAAGCCAGGAAGATTGACACCCTTCCTGTTTCGTTGGGGCAAAGTAGTTTGATTGTGTTGTGTACAGGTTCCACGTCAGCGCGCCACTGACAACCTTCAGAAGTGATTTCTTACTCCTACTGGTTCGATTAAGCCTTGGTTTCATACTGAGGGAAACTGCTGCTACACTGCTTCATACCTTCCTCTTGGGGTCTCCCAACGAACGTGTGATCCACGTCATCAATTCTCCCCCACCCAAGCAAGACCATCATTTCATCAAAGAGGAAATTGGAACTTCTACATGTTGATATCTTTGGTGCAGTTGCTCAACCAAGTCTTGCTGGGAAGAAGTATTGCTTGGTGATTGTTGATGACTATTCAAGATTCATATGGGTTTATTTCTTCAAGTCAAAAAGTGAAACCAAACAAGCTGTCATTGATTTCTCCAATGAAGTTCAACGTCAACCCAATGTTCCTATATTGGCCATTAGAAGTGACAATGGCTCCGAGTTCAAGAAATACACCTTAAATGAATTTCTGAGTGAAGAGGAAATTCGTCAACAATATTCCGCTGCGTATACCCCTCAACAAAATGGTGTAGCTGAGAGGAAAAACCGTACTCTCATGGATATGGCAAGGTCTATGTTGGCGGAGTTTAAATCCCCCCTCTTCTTGTGGGCTGAGGCCATCTCCACGGCATGTCACTCATCAAACCGGCTCTTTTTCGCAAAGGAAGGAAACTCCATACAAGATGCTTACCGGCAACAGGCCCAATATTTACTACTACGGGTGTTTGGTTGTAAGTGTTTCTTTAAAGCAAAAAGTGTTCGTTTGAGTAAATTTGAGTCTAAAGCTATAGAGGGTATATTTGTTGGTTACGGTGCAGAATCCCACACTTATAGAATCTACGAGAAATCCTCTGGGATTATTGTGGAGTCCTGTAGTGTGGAATTCGATGAAAATGATGGCTCCCAAGTGGCACAGTTTAATGTTTGTGATGTAGATAATGAGCAGCCTCATGAAGCAATTCAAAGGATGGGGGTTGGATTCTACGCCCCATTGAGATCCACCAAGAGGCAAGACATGAAGAAACAAGTTCTACACAAGTGGAGCCTCCTACCTCACAACATGAACCTGCACCTAATGCTGGAGCAAATGAAGCACCAACCCAAGAACATGAACAAAGCCCTCAGTCAAATGATTAGGGAACATCCGCAAGACCAGATATTCCGGTCTCTCCCTGACCTGGATTATCGGTTCCTCTGAAGCCATAGTTTGACCTGCTGTTGCTATCAGCCCTGATCAAAGTGAAGATCAACCTTCTACTTCAAGGTATGAAGAAATTTTTCATGATGATCAAGGTCAGCTTATCGGTCAAGACGGGGAGTCAAATGATCAAGATGATCAAGTGATACCTCCTCGCTCCAATGAGGATATCGAAGCCCGTCGTCAAGCAAGAGTTGCAAGAACCTTGGAAATAAGAGGTCTTAAACTAGAAAAGGTTCTTCGTGATTGGAAAAGCAAGGTTACCACAAGAGGTCAATTAGCCAGCTTTAGTGAGCATCAAGCTCACATATCCATGATGGAACCAAAGAAAGTCTTTGAAGCTCTTGAAGATCCGGATTGGTTGGTAGCTATGCATGAAGAGCTTAATAACTTCAAGTGCAACAAGGTGTGAAAGTTAGTTGTGAAGCCCAAAGAGTGCCGCAATGTTATAGGCACAAAATAGATATTCAAGAACAAGCAAGATGAACATGGAATGGTTGTAAGAAACAAGGCCAGATTGGTTTCACAAGGGTTCTCTCAAGTTGAAGGCATTGATTTTGGAGAGACTTATGCACCCGTGGCTTGCCTTGAGTTCATACGTATCCTTCTTGCATATGTATCACATCATAACTTTAAATTGCAACAAATGGATGTGAAAAGTGTCTTTCTTAATGGTCCTTTAAAGGAGTTGGTATATGTTAAGCAACCACCAGGGTTTAAGGACCCAAAATTCCCTAACCATGTCTACAAGCTTGATAAGGTGCTCTATGGACTTAAACAAGCACCACGTGCGTGGTATGAGCACCTTAGAGAGTTGTTGTCAAACCGTGGGTTTGAAGTGGGGCAAATCGATCAAACCCTCTTTACCAAGAGGGATAAAGGGGAGCTTTTCATATGCCAACTATATGTGGATGATATTATCTTTGGCTCATCTAACAAAGCTTTTAATGATGAATTTTCAAAGCTTATGACTGACAGGTTTGAGATGTCTATGATGGGGGAGTTGAAGTTCTTTCTTGGTTTTGAGATCAAGCAATTGAGAGAAGGAACTTTCATCTCCCAAACCAAATATATCAAGACATGTTCAAGCGATTCAAGCTGCCGGATCTAAAAGAGAAACCCACACCAATGCAAACCAAAGGCCATCTCCAACTAAATCCAAAGGGTAAAGATGTGGATCAAAGGTTATATCGCTCCATGATTGGTTCTTTGCTTTATCTTTGTGCATCTAGACCCAATATTGTGTTGAGTGTAGGGGTGTGTGCAAGGTATCAAGCTGCTCCTAAAGAAAGCCACATGATGGCGGTCCATAGGATCTTTTGATATTTGGCTCATACCTTAAGGTTTGGTTTGTGGTACCCAAAAGACTCAACTTTCACTCTTTGTGGGTACTTGGATTCGGATTGGGCTGGTGACGTGGATGATAGGAAATCAACTTCTGGGGCATGTCAATTTCTTGGTAGGTCCTTAGTGAGTTGGTCTTCAAATAAGCAAAATTGTATATCTCTTTCCACCACCGAAGCTGAGTATGTGGCTGCTGCTAGTGCTTGCACTCAATTGTTATGGATGAGGCAAACTTTAAAGGAATATGGTGTCAGTTGTGACAAAGTGCCTCTTTTATGTGACAATGAAAGTGCTATCAAGATTGCCTACAACCCGGTGCAAGAGACAAGAACAAAGCTTATTGAGATTCATCATCATTTCATTAGAGATCATGTTGCCAGTGGAGATATTGAGCTAGGCTACGTGGCCACCAAGGATCAGCTTTCAGATATATTCACGAAGCCACTTGATGAAGCAAGATTCTGCTATTTGAGGAATGAGCTAAATATCATTGATGCAAGGAGCTTGACTTGATTATATTGCATACACACCTATATTTTGACTATCTATTTGGTTTGGGTGTAGGCATGGACATAGGGGGAGTACGGTCCTAATTCATAGGACTATCCCTCCCCCATTATGCCAATAGTAAGAACTCATTTGCCTCTATATTTTCATTTGTTGAAATTGCGAGCTTAAAAGGACGAGTATTGGTTGTGTACCCGAGATATATCTTCGCGGTGTCACGCCATAAAACTCAAACATGGTGGCCTAGGCCACCGCCCTCTTCTTGGTGAAGAGGTGTGATGAGCCACAAGTATAGGGGGTGTATCGTAGTACTTTTGATAAATAAGAGTGTCGAACCCAACGAGGAGCAGAAGGTGTTGACAAGCGGTTTTGATGAAGGATTCAGTGTAAATGCTCACAGACAAGTTTTTAGGAGTTTTTGATATGACAGATAAATAAAGTACAAGTAAATAAAATGCAGTAATAATAGTTGCAGCGAGTGGTCCAATCCTTTCTACAGTAAAGGACAAGCCGGTTGTTGTACTTATAATGACCAAACGTTCTTGAGGACACACGAGAATATTGTCAAGTGCTTTCGCTTCATATAGTTGATTAATCTTCATTGTTCTGATAAGTGTTGTGTGGGTGAACCAATGCTAATGCACCGCCCTTCCTAGGACTAATACATACTTGTGATTATACCCCTTGCAAGCATCCGCAAATACAAGAAAGTAATTAAGATAAACTAACCACAGCCTTAAACTTTGAGATCCTGCTATCCCTCATGCATCGATATACCAACGGGTGTTCAGGTTTCTGTCACTCCGGCAACCCCACAATTGGCAAACGAATACACAATGCATTCCCCTAGGCCCATAAAGGTGAAGTATCATGTAGTCAACGTTCACATGACACCACTAGAAGAATAACACCACAACTTAAGCATCAAACCATTAAATATTACTCAACATAGTTCACTACTAACATCAAGACTTCTCTCATGTCCTCAAGAACTAAACGAACTACTCACAAGACATCATACGGAACATGATCAGAGGTGATATGATGATGAATAACAATCTGAACATAAACCTTAGTCCAATGGTTTCACTCAATGGCATCAATAACAAGAGTAATCAACACCGGGAGAGTTTCCCCTATGAAATAGACAAGATTCAGCCCTAGATGTTACAACGGAGACGGGATGCAGCGGCGGTGATGATGGTGTTGGCGGTGGAGATGATGATGATGATCCCGATGATGTCCAGCTCGATGACGGTGATGATGGCGATGATTTCCCCCTCCGGGAGGGAATTTCCCCCGACAGATTTCTTCCTGCAGGGGAGCTTTTCGCTCTCTGGTGTTTTCCGCCTCGTGGAGGCGGCGGAATATTTCGATGGCCGTCCTCTGTGTGTTAGGGTTCCCAGGGGGTCAAGTACGCGAAGGGGGAACGGCTGAGGTGGGCCAGGGCCCCCAAACACCTGGCGGCGCGGCTGGTGGGCCCGCCGCGCCAGCAGGTGAGGAGGGCCCACCTTGGCCCTTCTCAGCCTCCCCTTTTGGCCTCCTCCATCTCTTGGTAAAATAGGAACTTCCATATGTCTCCTTCGATTTATTGATCTTCAGGAATAGTGCATCTCGACGGTGCTTTTTCCAGCAGAATCCTGACTCCGGTGTCCAATTCTCCATTATTCATCAAATATGCAAAATAGGTAAAATAACATAAGTAACACTTCTAAATATGAAATATATCGATGAATAGCAGCAAATTATGATATAAAATAGTGATGCAAAATGGACGTATCAACCCCCCCAAGCTTAGACCTCGCTTGTCCCCAAGCGAAAACTGAGCTCAGTAAACATGACCACAAGTTTCTGGAGCAAAGTGTCGATAAATAAAATACGGACAAGAAGCATCACATTCATTGATACACAAGTCATTCTAGACAGCAACTTCCCTTCAAATAATCTAACTTGAAATAAGTAAAGGGAACCACGATGAAGTGCATAAAGAGAACCATGATTGGTGAAGGCAAACTTAAACTCTTGGTCAGAGAACAATTAACAGATCATACTTATCTTTCGAGAAGAGTCTTTATATTAGAGCTTATATAGCAGAACTTACATGCTTTAATCATAACAGTCTCCTTACAGTCATTGATAACTTTCAAGTTATATTCATTCGGATAAAAGCTATCGTGCGAAACAAGGAAATGAGAGATATGATCAGAAGTATCAACACATATAACTAATTGGATCTCAACAACTCAAATGCTTGCTTAAGATAGAGAGGAATGGGTTTACTGACTCAACAATAATGTAAAAGATAGGCCCTTCGCATAGGGAAGCAGGGATTAAATCATGTGCTAGAGCTTTTTAAGTTTTCGAAAGCATATAGAGAGTATGAAAATAGTTGTTTGAGCTATGTATGTCGTTGTCAATGAATCGTACTAAAGTGAACACTAACCCAAAGTGTCGATAAATAAAATACGGACAAGAAGCATCACATTCATTGATACACAAGTCATTCTAGACAGCAACTTCCCTTCATATAATCTAACTTGAAATAAGTAAAGGGAACCACGATGAAGTGCATAAAGAGAACCATGATTGGTGAAGGCAAACTTAAACTCTTGGTCAGAGAACAATTAACAGATCATACTTATCTTTCGAGAAGAGTCTTTATATCAGAGCTTATATAGCAGAACTTACATGCCTTAATCATAACAGTCTCCTTACAGTCATTGATAACTTTCAAAGTTATATTCATTCGGATAAAAGCTATTGTGCGAAACAAGGAAATGAGAGATATGATTAGAAGTATCAACACATATAACTAATTGGATCTCAACAACTCAAATGCTTGCTTGAGATAGAGAGGAATGGGTTTACTGACTCAACAATAATGTAAAAGATAGGCCCTTCGCAGAGGGAAGCAGGGATTAAATCATGTGCTAGAGCTTTTAAGTTTTGCAAAGCATATAGAGAGTATGAAAATAGTTGTTTGAGCTATGTATGTCGTTGTCAACGAATCGTAGTAAAGTGAACACTAACCCCTTGTCAACCAGACTTTCAAGAGCGGCTCCCATGAAGGACGTTATCTCTACCAGCAAGGTAGATCATCCCTCTTCTCTTTTGTTTACACATGTATTTTAGTTTCTTTATAGTTGACACTCCTCCCAACCTTTTGCTTACACAAGCCATGGCTAACCGAATCCTCGGGTGCCTTCCAACATTCACATACCATGGAGGAGTGTCTATTTGCAAATTAAGTTGCTTACTGATAAATCAGGGCAAAACATGTGAAGAGAATTATTAATGAAAGTTGTAGTTAATTGGGACTGGGCACCCCATTTGCCAGCTCTTTTTGCAAATTGTTGGATAAGCGGTGTATATGCCACTAGTCCATTGGTGAAAGTCTGTTTGACAAAAGTGCTAGAGAAACTCTACAGAACCCTCATGAGCTAATAAACAGTGACACAAAACTAGGAGTAATAAGTTTTGAATAATTTAAAGGTAGCACATGAAGTATTTACTTGGAATGGCGCAAAATACCATATAGTAGGAAGTTATGGTGGACTCGAATGGCAATGGTTTGGCTCAAGGTTTGGATGTATGAGAAGCATTCCCTCTCGATACAGGTCTTTGGCTAGCAAGGTTATGTAGCAAGCATAAGAGTTGAGGGATACAAACAATTATACAAGTGATAAGAATAATCATGCAATCTTCCTTAGAAGCACAAATAGTTTAACTTAAGAATACTAAGCTTATGAGCTACAAAGAAAGAAAGATCATGGAATAATATATTTGCATGCACTCCCTCTCTCTACTTAAGTCTCAAAGTATTGTCTACTACTGACCAATGCTAAGTTTGCCAAAACCAAAAAGATTAACTTGGTGCTCTAAAAAGTGATCCCTATACTAACAACAAGGTTATCAATATGAAAGAGAATTGCAAGCTAAAATAAAGTATGCAGAAAGTAAATGATAAAACTTCTCATTAATATTTCATAACGGCAACTCACACCAAGGGATACATAGATAACCAACTAAAAGAGAGATACTTCCACATTGCAAACCATCATATAAGATAACTTCCCTACTCACGATATGACTTTATGGAAAAGTAAAAGGTAAAGATAATGATGTGATACCGCGGCACTCCCCCAAGCTTGGAACAAACCAAGGGGATGCCAATACTTATGATGAATTACTCCTTCGGTGGTGGTGGTGAATTGTCCTCATCATCAGACTTCCAGGGAAGGGGTTTCCCATCAACAAAGGACGACTTGGTTTCGATTATCCTGAAACTAGCAGCAGCGCTTATGTTTTTAAACCGAGTTTCATACTCACAGTTTTGATTCTGGACGTCATAGAGTTGCGCCTGCAGTTTGTTGGTGGTGTTGATGAGGTGAAATATGTCTTCCCAGAGTTGTGCAGTCTCCTTCTTATGTTCAGCGACCAGCGCGGACACCATTGAGTGGAAGACTCCCACTTCACGTTCCGCCAGCTTTTTGTATGTGAAGACCTCTTGCTCCAGCTTCTCCATCCTGGCTTCCAGGCTCCCTTCTCCTTTGGGTCCTCGCACGTCTTCCGTCTGCAGCTTTCCATCAACCATCTGCGACTCCTTGGGATGCATCTTCAGCTCATCCATGTATGGGGTGACGACGTTCACAAAGAAACTGTCCTTTGGAGGCTTCGATGAAGACATGGCAGCTCTAGATCTGAAAACAATATCTGGACAGAAACAGCTCGAAACGAAACACGATGAAAAGGCGAGATACGAACCTCGGGGGTTCGGGTGAGTTATATAGCAAAAAGTTTTACAACATAAGGAAGGTACAGGAGGAAACCTGATCGGAGACGAGCTCCGGGGTGCTCAAACCACCAGGCGGCGCGGCTGGGGGGCCCACCGCGCCGACCTATGGTTTGGGCACCACGGGTGCCGTCTCCCATCCGGTTCGGTCTCTTATTTTTCCATATTTAATAAAAACGACGAAAATATCTTCTAGAAAGTTATTCGCGAAACTTTTCTTACCGAAACTGTTACCTATTCGAATCGAATTCTGCAGTCCCAGAAAAATGTTCTTCAATGAAAGTTTCCGGAGTCACCACTTTAATTGTATCAACCTCTTCATTAATAGAATCTCCAGAAATATAATGCTTGAGTCTTTGACCATTTACCACTTGTGTAGAGTTATCTTTCAATGAAGCAATTTTTATTGCACCTGAACGATACACCTCCACAATAACAAATGGTCCTTCCCATTTTGAGAGTAACTTTCCTGCAAAAAATCTGAGACGAGACCTATACAATAGAACTTTCTCACCAACATTAAATTCTCTTTTAAGAATTCTCCTATCATGCCATCTCTTAACTTTTTCTTTAAAGAGTCTAGCATTTTCATAAGCCTCACTTCTCCATTCATCTAAAGAACTTAATGCAACAACCTTTTCTCACCGGCAAGTTTAAAATCTCTATTAAGTTCTCTCACTGCCCAATAAGCTTTGTGTTCTAATTCTAAAGGCAAGTGACAAGCTTTACCATAAACCATTTTATAAGGAGACATGCCCATGGGGTTCTTATAAGCAGTTCTATAAGCCCATAAAGCATCATTTAACTTACTAGCCCAATTTTTTCTAGATTTATTAACAGTCTTTTGCAAGATAGATTTAATCTCCCTATTTGACAATTCTACTTGTCCACTAGTTTGAGGATGATAGGCTGAAGCAATTCTATGATTAACACCATATTTAGCAAGAGTCTTTCTAAAACCACCATGGATAAAATGAGAACCTCCATCAGTCATAAGATATCTAGGTACACCAAACCTAGGAAAAATGACATCTTGAAGCATTTTTAAAGAGGTCTCACCATCAGCACTTTTAGTAGGTATAGCTTCTACCCATTTAGTGACATAATCAACAGCAACAAGTATATGAGTATTACCTTGTGAAGAAGGAAAAGGACCCATGAAGTCGAATCCCCAACAATCAAATGGTTCAATAACAAGAGAATAACTCATAGGCATTTCATTGCGTCTAGAGATATTACCAACCCTTTGACATTCATCACAAGATAAAATAAACTTTCTTGCATCCTTAAAGAGGGTAGGCCAATAAAAACCTGATTGTAGAACTTTCTGCGCAGTTCTATCTCCAGCGTGATGCCCTCCATAAGCACTTCCATGGCATTTCCTCAGTATTTCCTGTTGTTCATATTCAGGAACACATCTTCGCATAATACCATCGACTCCTTCTTTATATAAGTGTGGGTCATCCCAAAAGTAATGCCGCAAGTCATAAAAGAATTTCCTTCTTTGCTGAGCTGAAAAGGTTGGAGGCAAGTACTTGGAAACAATAAAGTTAGCATAATCAGCATACCAAGGACTATCTCGCGAACTTACACTTATTGCAGCCAATTGTTCATTTGGAAAGCTATCATTAACAGGAATAGGATCATAAGGAATGCTTTCCAATCTAGACAAATTATCAGCAACAGGATTTTCAGCACCTTTTCTATCTATGATATGCAAATCAAATTCTTGCAAAAGAAGTACCCATCTAATAAGCCTTGGCTTAGCATCTTTCTTTTCCATAAGGTATCTAATTGCAGCATGATCAGTATGAATAGTGACTTTCGAATCAACTATGTAGGGTCGAAATTTGTCACAAGCAAAAACTACAGCTAGAAATTCTTTTTCAGTAGTGGCATAATTCTTTTGAGCAGAATCAAGAGTTTTACTAGCATAATGAATAACATTTAACTTTTTATCTACTCGCTGCCCAAGAACAGCGCCTACAGCATAATCACTAGCATCACACATAATTTCAAAAGGTAAATTCCAATCAGGTGGTTCAACTACAGGAGCGGTGATTAAAGCCTTTTTCAAAGTTTCAAAAGCTTCCTTACAATCATCATCAAAAACAAATGGTACATCTTTTTGAAGAAGATTAGTAAGAGGCTTGGAAATTTTAGAGAAATCTTTAATAAACCTCCTATAAAAACCAGCATGACCAAGAATACTACGAATACCTTTAACATCTTTGGGACAAGGCATCTTTTCAATTGCCTCCACTTTAGCTCGATCAACTTCAATACCTCTTTCAGAAATTTTATGTCCAAGAACAATTCCTTCATTAACCATAAAGTGGCATTTCTCCCAATTAAGAACAAGGCTAGTTTCTTCACATCTCTGCAAAACTTTGTCAAGGTTGTGCAAACAATTATCAAAGGAAGTTCCATAGACGGAGAAATCGTCCATGAAGACTTCCACAATTTCCTCACAAAAGCCATGAAAAATAGCAGACATGCATCTTTGAAAAGTAGCAGGAGCATTACATAAACCAAAAGGCATACGTCTATAAGCATAAGTTCCATAAGGACAAGTAAAAGTAGTTTTCTCTTGATCTTGCGCTCTCACAGCAATTTGAGAAAACCCAGAATACCCATCAAGGAAACAAAAGTGAGTTTTCTTGGACAACCTCTCAAGCATTTGATCAATAAAAGGCAAAGGATAATGATCTTTCTTAGTTACTTTGTTAACCTTTCTAAAATCAATGCACATCCTATAACCAACTACTACTCTTTGAGGAATTAGTTCATCATTTTCATTAGGAACAACGGTAATTCCTCCTTTCTTAGGAACACAATGCACAGGACTTACCCATCTACTATCAGCAATAGGATAAATAATACCAGCTTCAAGAAGTTTTAATACCTCATTTCTTACCACTTCTTTCATCTTGGGTATTAAACGACGCTGATGCTCAACAACAGGCTTTGCATCAGGTTCCATGTTGATGGCGTGCTGACATATAGTAGGAGAAATTCCCTTCAGGTCATCAAGAGTATATCCCATAGCTCCGCGGTGTTTCTCAACACTCCCAATAACCTTTCCTCCTCTGTACCTGAAAGTTTAGAGCTGATAATAACAGGATATATTTTCTTATCATCAATATAAGCATATTTAAGATTATCAGGCAGAGGTTTCAAATCAAAAACAGGATCCTCCTTGGGTGGCATTGTGGTACCCAAATCTTCCACAGGTAAATTGTGTTTGAGCATAGGTTGACGAAGGAATACTTCATCAAGCTCATTCCTTTCTTCCCTGAAGTTCTCACTTTCATGATTCTCCATATGTTGCTGCAAAGCATTGTTAGGAGCAAGAACAATAGATGCAAGTTGAGCAATTTCAAAATCCTCACTAGGCAATTCAGTTTCATAAGGTGCTTTAGCAAATTTAGAGAAATTGAATTCATAAGATTCACCAGCAAATTTAGTAAAGATTTTCTCTTTCTTACAGTCTATAACAGCACCACAAGTATTCAGAAAAGGTCTACCAAAAATAATAGGACAACTATCATTGGCAGCCGACCCAAGTACAAGAAAATCAGCAGGGTATTTAGTCTTACCACAAAGGACTTCGACATCTCTAATGATACCAATTGGAGAGATAGTTTCCCTATTAGCAAGCTGAATAACCACATCAATCTCTTCAAGTTTACAAGGAGCAATTTCGTGCATAATTTCCCTGTAAAGCTCATAAGGAATAGCACTAGAACTTGCACCAATATCACATAAACCATAATAGCAATGATCACCTATCCAACAGAAAGCACAGGAACACTAGACTTCCTAGAACTTTTAGGATGTGAGACAATATTAGAAGCATCCTCACAAAAGATAATGTGTCTATCTTCTAAATTTTCAGTGACAAGATCTTTAACCAATGCTACAACAGGTTCAACAGTTATTTGCTCATCAGGTTTGGTAGTTTTCTTATTACTTTTACTAACAACACCAGTTATGATAGTATGTTCCTTAATCTTATTAGGAAAAGGAACTTTTTCAATATAAGGTTCTGGAATAATGCGATCACAACATTAACCTCAACACCTTTAGATATATGAGAAACAGATTCATCTTTATATGGTTCATGATAATTTTTAAAACCCTCCTTCGGCAAACCGAAATAGGAAGCAAAGGCTTTATAAAAGTTTGCAACAATTTGAGAGTCAAGACCATAAGTAGTGCTAATTTTGCGATAATCATCAGTATCCATAAATTTTTAACACACTCAAAGTCATAGCTTATACCTGACTCCCTACCTTTGTCATTCTCCCATCCTTCAGTGTTCTCCTGAATCCGATCAAGAAGGTCCCACTTAAACTCTTCTTTATTACGAGTGAACGATCCAGCACAAGTGGTATCCAATAGAGTTTTATCTTGAAAGGAGAGTCTTGCATAAAAGTTATCAATAACAATATTACCAGGAAGCTCATGAATGGGACATTTGAGCATTAATGCCTTCAATCTCCCCCACGCTTGAGCGATACTCTCTCCATCATAGGGCCAGAAGTTATATATGAGGTTCCGATCCTTATGAATCTCACTTGGAGGATAGAATTTGGAGTAAAAGAGAGGTACAATTTCCTCCCATCCAAGAGAATACCCATTCTTCAGCAGTTTATACCAATGTGCAGCTTTACCAGACAGTGATAGAGAGAATAATTTCTTCTTAACTTCTCCCATCGAGATACCTGCACACTTAAATAACTCGCACAATTCATGCAGAAATAACAAATGATCTCCAGGATGGACAGTTCCATCTCCTGCATAGCGGTTATTTGTGACACGTTCAACAATTTTCATAGGAATTTTGAACGGTATTACCTGCTCATCTGGCGCCTCCTCTACTACCTTAGCAGTGGTAGTTGTTTTCCCAAATAGGAATTCAAGAGAAGACCCCTCCATAATGAGATATAGCAGCAGGCAAAAATAAAAACAGCACGTACAATAAATGTTTCCCTTACCAATTCCACTTACCAATAGCGCTACACTCCCCGGCAACGGCGCCAGAAAATAGTCTTGATGACCCACAAGTATAGGGGGTGTATCGTAGTACTTTCGATAAATAAGAGTGTCGAACCCAACGAGGAGCAGAAGGTGTTGACAAGCGGTTTTGATGAAGGATTCACTGTAAATGCTCACAGACAAGTTTTTAGGAGTTTTTGATATGACAGATAAATAAAGTACAAGTAAATAAAATGCAGTAATAATAGTTGCAGCGAGTGGCCCAATCCTTTCTACAGCAAAGGACAAGCCGGTTGTTGTACTTATAATGACCAAACGTTCTTGAGGACACACGGGAATATTGTCAAGTGCTTTCGCTTCATATAGTTGATTAATCTTCATTGTTTTGATAAGTGTTGTGTGGGTGAACCTATGCTAATGCACCGCCCTTCCTAGGACTAATACATACTTGTGATTATACCCCTTGCAAGCATCCGCAAATACAAGAAAGTAATTAAGATAAACTAACCACAGCCTTAAACTTTGAGATCCTGCTATCCCTCATGCATCGATATACCAACGGGTGTTCAGGTTTCTGTCACTCCGGCAACCCCACAATTGGCAAACGAATACACAATGCATTCCCCTAGGCCCATAAAGGTGAAGTATCATGTAGTCGACGTTCACATGACACCACTAGAAGAATAACACCACAACTTAAGCATCAAACCATTAAATATTACTCAACATAGTTCACTACTAACATCAAGACTTCTCCCATGTCCTCAAGAACTAAACGAACTACTCACAAGACATCATACGGAACATGATCAGAGGTGATATGATGATGAATAACAATCTGAACATAAACCTTAGTCCAATGGTTTCACCCAATAGCATCAATAACAAGAGTAATCAACACCGGGAGAGTTTCCCCTATGAAATAGACAAGATTCAGCCCTAGATGTTACACGGAGACGGGGTGCAGCGGCGGTGATGATGGTGTTGGCGGTGGAGATGATGATGATGATCCCGATGAAGTCCAGCTCGATGACGGTGATGATGGCGACGATTTCCCCCTCCGGGAGGGAATTTCCCCCGGCAGATTTCTTCCTGCAGGGGAGCTTTTCGCTCTCTGGTGTTTTCCGCCTCGTGGAGGCGGCGGAATATTTCGATGGCCGTCCTCTGTGTGTTAGGGTTCCGAGGGGGTCAAGTACGCGAAGGGGGAACGGCTGAGGTGGGCCAGGGCCCCCAAACCACCTGGCGGCGCGGCTGGGGGCCCCCGCGCCAGGGTGAGGAGGGCCCACCTTGGCCCTTCTCAGCCTCCCCTTTTGGCCTCCTCCATCTTCTGGTAAAATAGGAACTTCCATATGTCTCCTTCGATTTATTGATCTTCAGAAATAGTGCATCTCGACGGTGCTTTTTCCAGCAGAATCCTGACTCCGGTGTCCAATTCTCCATTATTCATCAAACATGCAAAATAGGTAAAATAACATAAGTAACACTTCTAAATATGAAATATATCGATGAATAGCAGTAAATTATGATATAAAATAGTGATGCAAAATGGACGTATCAAGTTGGTTCTTATTTGGGTCTTATTTGAAAATCATTTGGAGTTTTATGGTCTTTCTTTTGGTTTTATGGAGAACACACTCAATCTTGGCATTTTATATGTTTGATTCTTGCAAGTATGAGTGTGAAGTACCAATATCAGTTTGGCATTCTTAATTCTAAGCCTACCTTACCCAAAGACAATTCTATCTTATGCACCCAAGTCTCAGTTTTGAAACTGAGGAGAAAGGGTTCAGCAGGCCAAAATTTCTGGGTTTACCCGGAAATTCCGATGGCCGAAATATCGGTCCAAGTTCGGACCGGAATATCTGGTCTGGCGGATTTCTGTTTTTATCAAGGGGATGTCGGGGTGAAGGGCTCATCTGTGCCTTTCTTCCACCCCCGGCCTTCTCTCTCCTCACCCGATGCTGCCTGCCGTCCTCGTGCCGCCCCGGCGTCTCCGGCAACCGTTCCCTCCGGTCCTCGGCCGGATTTGGTGCTCCTCCATCCCGAGCACCTTCTCCTCCAAGCAGTTCCTCAAATGGATGAGGGTAACACCCAAACTTTTGAATCTTGGGTGCCTTTTTCCCTAGAAGCTTTGTGGAGTTATTTTTGCTTGCAAACTTGGAGTAGTTGTTGCCCTAGTGTATTCCCTGCATACTAGAAACCTTAGGATATCAATCTTTGTGGTCGATCTACCTTTAGACCCAGGATTTGAATCAGGATGTTGCTGAATTTCTTAGGACCGGATATTCCGGTTCTGGTTCCAACCGGATATTCCGGTTTTAAAGTTTCAACAACAATGTCTTGATTTACCTAGGACTGAGTAGTATCAACTTTGGGCTGATTTCGTAATGTTCCATGTATCTTTTCTCAGCTGTGACTTGTGTATGCTTACCTTTGCTGTCCATCTATTGCTATACCTCACAGGTGGTTCAAGTAGAGCTCCAAAGAAGTATGAATGCAAATGCCACTTTATCTGAAATGAAGATGGAGTACTTGTGGATGAGGTTGAGGTTAGAAGGCAGGAGAGGACTGCAGTGAGGAAAGCAAAGGCCCCAGCAAAGAAGTCTATGTACAAGCCTCCACCCTCTGTATCTAAGAAGGGAAAAGGCAAGGAACAAAGGCAAAACTACAAGGACATGAACAACATTGACTTTGCCAAGATTAGGCAAATAGATTAGTATGTTAATGTGCCAAGAGATAGAGAGATTGAAGATCCCAAATTTTCGTGCATGGAGCAGCTTTATATTTACAGAGACATCTATCTCACTTTTAAGCATCCTATCCGTCCAATGCACCCATCAAGCTGCAGGATCTCAAGGCCAATAAAAGTTTTGCCCAAGTTGTAGATGTGGTTGAACAGTTGGGACTGGTCCCTCTCATGGAAAAACAATGTGATTTCAGCGTGCCCTTGCTTCTGCAGTTCTTTTCAACTCTAGTGATAGAGGCTGACATACCCAAGATCATGAAGTGGATGACAAGTACAACACAATGTGAGTCCAGTTTCAGGAAGTTTGCCGCTGTTCTTGGGTACCCTTACAATGGCTCCAATCCTGTTGGTGAATGCATGCACTCTACAGAAGGGCCCAACAAGAACAAGCTGAAGGAAATGTATGACTCAGGTGGCCAAATTTGCAAGATTGAAGACCTCCTCCCTCTCTATGACCAGCTTGTGCGCATTTTTAGATCAACCATTGCTCCAAGTGGAGGTAACAACGATGCTATTGTCACTTCACTTGTCAACTTGTTATGCCTTGCTAAGAATGTGTTGAGAATGAAGTCCCAGACCGTGATTTCAAGGTGAATGTGATGGACTTTATTTACAATGAGATGTATGAAGCCATGATTGGTGGGCACACCATTCCTTATGCCCCATACATTATGCTGCTCATCAAGAATACTTTGAAGAATCAAGATTTCAGAGATGTTGTTCTGGAGTCCCTCTACTATAAGAAAGTCTATCATAAGAAGTATGTGGTCCAAAAACCACCTCCTGCTGCTGCCCCTGCCACCGGTTCTTTCATGGGAGATGCACGCTCTAGTGGTACAACCCGTCAGGCAACAGCCCCTTCCTTTGCACCTCAAATCAAGAAGCTGAACTGGTTCTAGAGGCACATTCTTTCCATGAACGTGGACATTCGCAAGGAACAGTTTGATGCCTATCGTGAGAGACAGCTTATTCTCTCCAAGCTTCCTAGCTCACCAGGTGACCCTCCCGCGGCAGCCCCTCTTTCTTATGAAAGGTGGAATGCCGGCTCTCAGACTCCGTGGGTTCAAATGGAGAAGCATCTTCTTGAGACTGCTCCTGCAGCTCCTTCCCTTCCTTCCTACAATCGTGCTCCTGCTCGTGATGAGGAAGAAGAAGAATCTGAGGCTGATGATGAAGATGATGAGGATGATGATGGTGAAGAGTCCTACGAGACCGAGGCTTCTGAGGATTGATCTACTTGGGACGTAGCATCGCTCTTTTCCCTTTTTGGCATTTCGATGCCAAAGGGGGAGAAGTAGTTCTATATAGGTTCTCCGTGGGATTTGCATGGGTTCGGGCATAGGCATTTGCGTTTATCATTTCTATAGAGCTTGTGTCCATTTATCTTATTTGTTGAACTTTATTTGCTTGCTTTGCTATTTGTGTGGAACAAATTTGTTTAAGTATGTGTGAGACATATGGATTTCATATTATCTATGGTTGAAACATATATTATTGTGCAATGGTTTATCTCTACATTCTTATGCACAAGGTATGATTTCGATTGAAATATCTCAACCTATCTATTGGTATGTCTCTTGTGTATTCATGAGATCTTGTTGGCCCCAGACTAGCAGCTTGGCATGAGTTGCTACAACATCTAGCTTCCGTCAATTTGACGGAAGGGACCAACGAGTTTCGTTGGAATTTACACAAGAGTGGTAAATTCTCTATGGACTCTATGTATAAAGCATTACTCCAACCGGATATGCCAGTAGATAATAATAAGAAAATCTGGAAGATGAAGATTCCACTAAAAACAAGGTTTTTGCGTGGTATCTTCGTCGAGGAGTAATTCTTACTAAAGACAACCTTGCAAAACGCAATTGGCATGGAAGTAAAAAGTGTGCCTTCTGTCATAAGGACGAGACAATCAAACACTTTGTCGAGGGGTTACCCCCGGGTAGGGTAAAGATGAGGTAAAGACATGTAAGGTAAAGGCAGTAAGCTGTCCGAGGTAACGATTGAGCAAGGACGCAGGAGGCGTCATCCGACGTAAGGTGTACGTCCGAGGTATATTCTCTGAGGTATATCCTCCGAGGTATCAACCTCGGGGCAGTCAGCTAGCTACCACAGGAATAAGGTATTCTCTACCGAGGTATAGGATCAGGAGTGTTATCCGAGGTTGGCAGCAAGGATCGAGGCATGTCAGAGAGGTCACGGGCGCCGCAGAGCTCGTAGCCCGAGGCTTCAGAGGACGGCGAGGTCCGTCCACGGGTTTCCCGGAAGCTCGGGGGCCTAGGAGCTGACTCGGCTATTTCGAGAAAGGTCTACAGGCTAGACCTCGGCAGGCTACTGAAGTATGACCGGAAGAGGAAAGCTAGGCCTGGCTGGCCTGACAGTCCGGCCGTTGAGCTGGCAGGAGGCAGAGGCTTGTCTTCTACCTTTTGGCCATGCCATTGTCAGTTGTAGGCAGGGGTAAAAATGTACTTCGGCCTGTGTATAAATGCGGCATCTCTACCTCCAGGGAAGAGGACGGCGAAACCCTAGCTCATTTCCCCCTTCATAGTTTCATCTTCCATCTAGAGCTCTCACTTGAGCAGCATCATACAGCTCGAGGAGCACCTTGTACCCGAGAACTACACTGATATATTGAGAGAGGAAAGGCAGGAGTAGGGGTTTTACTTCCTCACGAAGGCCCCGAACCTGGGTACATCGTGGTCTTTTGTGTTCTTGGCTTTCTTGGCTTCTTGTTCATGTTATTGTGGTTTCTTGCATGTTCTTGCTTGTGCACATCTTGAGTGCATAAACCCTCCCCGGATTCCCCCAACGACCATTCGGCCCCAACTAAGCCATACTTATGGCATCTGCCGTGATCCCACCACGACAGTTGGCGCCCACCGTGGGCTGATAGTGGCGTTTGCTGGATCAATTCGGATGGGACCTTCATCATCAACGCGGGGACTCGACTTCGGCCTCGTCCCCGTTAGTTGACTCATTTTCGAGTTGGCTGCAGTGCGAATCCGAGCTGTTCTGGAATCTGAGCTGTTCTGGAATCCGAGCTGTTCCGGAATCTGAGTTGTTCTGTAATCCGAGGCGTTCTGTCCGAGGTGTCTTGTCCGGGCTGTTCTGTGATCCGAGGTGTTCTGTCCGAGGTGTTCTGCCCGAGCTGTTCTGTAATCCGAGGTGTTCTGTCCGAGCTGTTCTGGAATCCGGGGAGTTTTGGAATCCGAAGTGTTTTGGAATCCGAAGTGTTCTGAAGTCTGAGGTGCTCTGAAGTCCGAGGTATCCTGGGAAAATCCGAGTTAAGACTTGGAAATCTGAATTAAGACTTCTCCAACAACCTGGCCTTGTAAGTATCATTTATGTGTCTTCACATGCTTCTAGATAGTCTCAAATAGTACTCGGGGACTGCCCCCTCGTTCCTACCTTGCTAGGATTAGTTGTTTTCCCTGGGGTAGAGTGTTTTGACCCGGGGACTGGATCGCCAGTCCAGTTCTGTTTTGTCCCAAAAGTTACTCGGGGACTCCCCCCCTCGCTTTTTGGTCTAAGTGTTCTCCCCGGGACAAGATGTCTTAACCCGGGGACTGGGTAGCCAGTTTGTTTTACACTTTCTCCTAGATAAGAAAAGTAACTCGGGGACTCGGTTAAAACCGAGTCTAGTTTTTTGTGCTTGGTATCTGCTGTTAGATTCGTTTTCTGTCAACTGCTATAGCTAGTTTGCCTCGGTTAGTATAATGGTTGTTTCCGTCAAATATTCTTCATGATATGTATGTTGGACTAACGTTGAAAGGTGACATCGGTTTTGTTAAGAACATTCGTTACTGAGGTATCCTGGAAATTCGGAGTATTCCAGTAATCCGAATCACATTTGGTAATCCGGGTCAAATTGGTAATCCGAATCACATTTGGAAATCTGGATCGTATCGGTAATCCGAATTATTTTGTAATCCGGATCATATTTGTAATCCGGATCATATTGGAAATCCGGGTCATAATGAAATCCAGAGTATCACGGTTATATTGGTCATGTCAAAATCATCAAGGTATCCTAGCATTATCGGTACTCTCTAGATCGCCGTTTATTTCGGTTTACCACAGTATCACGGTATCACTCCCTATCCCGGATCGCCGTTTATTTCGGTTTGTCACAATATCATGACATCATTCCATATCCCTCATCGCTGTTTATTCGGTTTGCCAGCGTATCATGGCATCTTTTGCATACCAGATCTTTGTTTATGTTTGTTAGCCAGAGGCAACCTTTGAGATATGTTTTTGCAGGTTGTATGTCAGTCCAGCAGTGGCTGGAGACATCTATGTCGGTATACGCCCAAAGCGGCTAAAACCGGCATTCGAGACATGGTTATGTCAAACCAGCAGTGGCTGGAGACATCTATGTCGGTATATGCCCGAATTGGCTAAAACCGGCATTCGAGATATGCTTGTGTGAGTCCAGTAGTGGCTGGAGATATCTATGTCGGTATACGCCCGAAGTGGCTAAGAACCGACATATGAGTTATGCCCAAAGAGGCCGAGGTACCGAGAGATATGTGATATGCCCAGAGGGGCCGAGGTACCGAGACATGTATGATATGCCCAAAGAGGCCGAGGTACCGAGAGATATGTGATATGCCCAGAGGGCCGAGGTACCGAGACATGTATGATATGCCCAAAGAGGCCGAGGTACCAAGTTATGTGATATGCCCAGAGGGGCCAAGGTACCGAGACATGTATGATATGCCCAAAGAGGCCGAGGTACCAAGTTATGTGATATGCCCAGAGGGGCCGAGGTACCGAGACATATGTGATATGCCCAGAGGGGCCGAGATACCGAGACATATGAGATACATACTTGCAGGTTTATGTCGGTCCAGCTTACGCTGGCGGCATCCAAGTTCGGTAAAAGCCAGGAGGGCTAACCGACGCTGGCGGCATCCAAGTTCGGTAAAAGCCAGGAGGGCTAACCGACGCTGGCGGCATCCAAGTTCGGTAAAAGCCAGGAGGGCTAACCGACGCTGGTGGCATCCAAGTTCGGTAAAAGCCAGGAGGGCTAACCGACGCTGGTGGCATCCAAGTTCGGTAAAAGCCAGGAGGGCTAACCGACGCTGGCGGCATCCAAGTTCGGTAAAAGCCAGGAGGGCTAACCGACGCTGGCGGCATCCAAGTTCGGTAAAAGCCAGGAGGGCTAACCGATGCTGGCGGCATCCGAGTTCAGTAAAAGCCAGGAGGGCTAACCGACGCTGGCGGCATCCGAGTTCGGTAAAAGCCAGGAGGGCTAACCTACGCTGGCGGCATCCAAGTTCGGTAAAAGCCAGGAGGGCTAACCGATGCTGGCGGCATCCGAGTTCGGTAAAAGCCAGGAGGGCTAACCGACGTTGGCGGCATCCGAGTTCGGTAAAAGCCAGGAGGGCTAACCGACGCTGGCGGCATCCAAGTTCGGTAAAAGCCAGGAGGGCTAACCGACGCTGGCGGCATCCAAGTTCGGTAAAAGCCAGGAGGGCTAACCGACGCTGGCGGCATCCAAGTTCTGTAAAAGCCTGGAGGGCTAACCGACGCTGGCGGCATCCAAGTTTGGTAAAAGCCAGGAGGGCTAACCGATGCTGGCGGCATCCGAGTTCAGTAAAAGCCAGGAGGGCTAACCGACGCTGGCGGCATCCGAGTTCGGTAAAAGCCAGGAGGGCTAACCGACGCTGGCGGCATCCAAGTTCGGTAAAAGCCAGGAGGGCTAACCGACGCTGGGGGCATCCAAGTTCGGTAAAAGCCAGGAGGGCTAACCGACGCTGGCGGCATCCAAGTTCGGTAAAAGCCAGGAGGGCTAACCGACGCTGGTGGCATCCAAGTTCGGTAAAAGCCAGGAGGGCTAACCGACGCTGGCGGCATCCAAGTTCGGTAAAAGCCAGGAGGGCTAACCGACGCTGGCGGCATCCAAGTTCGGTAAAAGCCAGGAGGGCTAACCGACGCTGGCGGCATCCAAGTTCGGTAAAAGCCAGGAGGGCTAACCGACGCTGGCGGCATCCGAGTTCAGTAAAAGCCAGGAGGGCTAACCGACGCTGGCGGCATCCGAGTTCGGTAAAAGCCAGGAGGGCTAACCGACGCTGGCGGCATCCAAGTTCGGTAAAAGCCAGGAGGGCTAACCGATGCTGGCGGCATCCGAGTTCAGTAAAAGCCAGGAGGGCTAACCGACGCTGGCGGCATCCGAGTTCGGTAAAAGCCAGGAGGGCTAACCGACGCTGGCGGCATCCAAGTTCGGTAAAAGCCAGGAGGGCTAACCGACGCTGGCGGCATCCAAGTTCGGTAAAAGCCAGGAGGGCTAACCGATGCTGGCGGCATCCGAGTTCAGTAAAAGCCAGGAGGGCTAACCGACGCTGGCGGTATCCGAGTTTGGTAAAAGCCAGGAGGGCTAACCGATGCTGGCGGCATCTGAGTTGGTAAAAGCCAGGAGGGCTAACCGACGCTGGTGGCATCCGAGTTCGCTAAAAGTCAGGAGGGCTAACCGATGCTGGCGACATCCGAGTCTGGTAAAGGCCAGGAGGGCTGAGAACCGACATAAAATGGTGCCCATGCAGGCAACATATATCCGGTGCAAATTGTCCATCTCGTTGTTGATTCGGGTGAGCTCGATCAACCGGATGTCGCATTTGGCCTGGAGGGCATGGCGAAGACGACCAAATTACAAAGGCGCCCATGCAGGCAGGAGGCTATGCATATGGAGATGTTTTGATATGCTTATTTATTTTTGTAAGTCTGTGCGCGACTCTGCGAGTCCCCCACAGCCTCGGGGACTACTGTCGGGGGGTTACCCCCGGGTAGGGTAAAGATGAGGTAAAGACATGTAAGGTTAAGGCAGTAAGCTGTCCGAGGTAACGATTGAGTAAGGACGCAGGAGGCGTCATCCGACGTAAGGTGTACGTCCGAGGTATATTCTCCGAGGTATATCCTCCGAGGTATCAACCTCGGGGCAGTCAGCTAGCTACCACAGGAATAAGGTATTCTCTACCGAGGTATAGGATCAGGAGTGTTATCCGAGGTTGGCAGCAAGGATCGAGGCATGTCAGAGAGGTCACGGGCGCCGCAGAGCTCGTAGCCTGAGGCTTCAGAGGACGGCGAGGTCCGTCCACGGGTTTCCCGGAAGCTCGGGGGCCTAGGAGCTGACTCGGCTATTTCGGGAAAGGTCTACAGGCTAGACCTCGGCAGGCTACTGAAGTATGACCGGAAGAGGAAAGCTAGGCCTGGCTGGCCTGACAGTCCGGCCGTTGAGCTGGCAGGAGGCAGAGGATTGTCTTCTACCTTTTGGCCATGACATTGTCAGTTGTAGGCAGGGGTAAAAATGTACTTCGGCCTGTGTATAAATGCGGCATCTCTACCTCCAGGGAAGAGGACGGCGAAACCCTAGCTCATTTCCCCTTCATAGTTTCATCTTCCATCTAGAGCTCTCACTTGAGCAGCATCATACAGCTCGAGGAGCACCTTTCCTCTCTCACTTGAGAGAGGAAAGGCAGGAGTAGTGGTTTTACTTCCTCACGAAGGCCCCGAACCTGGGTACATCGTGGTCTTTTGTGTTCTTGGCTTTCTTGGCTTCTTGTTCATGTTATTGTGGTTTCTTGCATGTTCTTGCTTGTACACATCTTGAGTGCATAAACCCTCCCCGGATTCCCCCAACGACCATTCGGCCCCAACTAAGCCATACCTATGGCATCTGCCGTGATCCCACCACGACACACTTATTCTTTGAGTGCAAATTAGCTAGTTCTATATGGTCAATCATCCAGATAGGTTCTACCTTATACCCTCCAAGAAGCATTGCTAATATTTTTGGTAATTGACTGAATGGGGTGGATAAGAGGTTCAAACAACTTATTTGGGTGGCAACGCTTGCCGTAATATGGTCGCTTTGGCTGTGTAGAAATGAAAAGGTTTTTAATGATAAAATTCTTCTCTCATGTAGGTTATCTACAGAAGTACAGCTACGCTCCGTGCGTGGTCTCAGTTGCAACTGTGGAGCATCGATACCTGTTTGTGGAGGTGTGTACAAGACTGGAGAATACGGAGAGAGATTTTTTATCCCAACATGGATGGCAGCATAATTTGCGGATTGGCCCTCCACCATCTTGGCGTTATTATAATTTCTCGTGGTGATATGTAATTCGCCTTTTTTATGTTGCGTACTTCTGAACTTGTGTGGGCTGTGTGCATCTTAGTTATGCAGTGGCTGGGTGTAATACTTAAAAAAATTAAGTAATAAAGATCACTTTATCAAAAAAATCCATATTATCTGTGGAGTTTCTCTATACATGTATGTTGTGCATTTGTATTCCAATGCAAATTATGTATATTCACACATTTAGGGGGAGCTTCTTATTTCTTACTGTTGAAAACTTGTTGATATATGTTGTGCTCTATTTGCAAATCCTAGTGTTGTCATCTAACACCAAAAAGTGGGAGACTGAAAGAACATTTCTTAATCCCTTGTGTTTTGTACGTTAGGCAATAACACTAGTGACAATTTGATATGTTGTTAAGTGATGCAGGTTTTAGGTGATTAAAACATCAATGCATCGAAACCAAAAAGAAAGAAGAAAAGAGCTTGTGCAACTTAGCTGAAGAATGTTCAGATACAGAAACCGGATATTCTGGTCCCAGTGTGGGGCGGAATATCCGGTCCCCAAGGTTGCTCGAGAATTGCAACTCTCGGGAGGTCATCGGAAATTTGCAACCGGATATTTCCAGAAGCATCGGAATATCCGGTCATCACTTGACCCGGAATATCCGGTCCCCCTGCTTCACCAACGGCTACATTTCCTGCAGGGGTATAAATACCCCCCCCCCCCACCTTCTTCAAACTTGGGTAGCTCAACCAGAATATCTTTGACCACCATTGTTGCAAACTCAAAACTCATAGATCTTCCAATCCCTCCACTCAAACTCGTTGATCTTTGGAGGATTGAAGGAGAAGGCCAAGATCTACATCTTCACCAAGGCGATTTACATTTCCCCCTTATTCACTTGAGGGATTCGAGCCTAGGTTTTCCCAATGGATTGGGAAAACCTAGGCATCTTGTTTATTTTACTTGTTGTCTATTGTGACAGATTGTAGCCATCTGGGAGGCCCAATTCATTTCTGGGTGTGTGCTCGAATTGTTGTTGTAAAGGCTCCGGATTCCTCCTCGAAGGATTCCGATAGTTGAAGGTGAACCAATCTGTTGTGGTGCGGTTCATCGGAGAATAGGGTGAGCCTGTTGTGGCGTTGAGCAAGCCTATGGTGGCGAGCTCACACCCCTCCAACGAGATATACTCCCCTAAAAAGGAGGAACTCGGGATTACATCCTTGTCTCCGCATGCTTCACTTTCGGTTACCTCTTTACCTTGCCTTTACTTGTATCTTGTAGCCTGCTTAGAGTTAACTTGTCATATAGCTAAATTCACCTTAGTTGCATATCTAGAGAATTTACCTTTGTGTCAAGCCTAAACTGAAAAAACTAAAAATTAGGTAACACCTATTCAACCCCCCCCCCCCCCCCCCCCCTAGGTTCCATATGATCCTTTTCAATTATGTAACCCTCTTATAAGGTGGAGTGTTCTACCACTTGGTAAGTGAGTGAGAATAGTAGAGGCTCTCGCGCACTCCTCCTCCGCTCGCTCGTCTCGTCCCTTCACGACGCACGTTGCATTTCGTAAATTCGAGCCTCGAGCCAAGTCAATTTTTATCTTTATATTAGTTGTTCAGGAAAACGGGGTCTTTGACTCGAACGTGCGACGTTGACTCTCAACCTACATTGTACCCGTTAGAGTTTTCTGAGCCGTACTATATAAGGGCATGCGCCACGCACGCCGTAACACGCACCAAAACCAATTTAGGTTTTGGCAATCCTTGTGTCTTGCGGCACCACCAGCGTAGTCTACTCCATCCAAGGCCTCAACATGCATCGCCAAAACGGAAAGCAGATCTCCGGAGCGAGTCACTCTTGTGATACTGTACGGGAGAGAGCGAATTAGATTTACTTATTACATGTTTGTGATATCTGTTGGGTGCTATTTATGTTGATTAGTACATATAGTATGTTAGTTGTTGTCATCATGTTTAATATTTTGAAATTAATCAAGCAATTATCATTAATTTTTCGCCCTTAATTTAGAATACGTGCTAGGTCGATCCGATCTACTAGTACGGTATAGTATACTCCTGTACCCTTTCTGCAGTATACATATGGGTGATATGGCTAGTGGTACTAGCATGCTTGTTTACTTTGACTGTGACGTGCGTGCTGAGCCGCTAAACCGGATGCAAAGACGAAAATTTGGGAAGCATACGTGTGTGTCAATGCTTGGCAAATTACCGGAAGCATTTGGTGCGTGGGGCTTAACTAGCACAGCCACATGATGGTAGCCTCTCACTGTCGCACGTGTAGGAGATTCTTGTGCGCTGGCGGCGTGGTCACAGCCAAGCTGAGAGGAGAGCTCAGAGCTGTCCCTGTCCGGTGGAGCTAAGAGCAGAGCCGCGCGTGCGTCGCAATAATCAACACACATGAGATGAGAGAGAGAGATGCCCACATCTGCACGCTGCTGCACTCGCGATGGCGAATAGGCGCACGGTGGGACTGACCATCACCAGACAAGCACCCGCCTTGACCGCTATCGTGTACCCGGCTGCTTTGACCACGCACACGCATGCCATTCCGTGGCGTGGCTAATCTTCCCGGGGTGTTGTTCAATGAAATGGACAGAAAAATAATCAGACGGCTAGCGCAGGGCACACGACAACATGTAGTAACAGTGCTGCTAGATAAAGATGTAGCATCACGTCGAGCATCTTGTTGGATTCCATACTGGCTCTAGCTTGGTAGTAGGAGTACTGCTGTACTGGGAGGGACTGACTGAACGAAAGAAGAAAAAAATGAAAAAGCTAAAGCCTTCCTCTACCTTTGATCATTATTTAATACGACTAGCTACACCTCCGTTGATTGACTACGCAAAAGATCAAGTGTACAGTCATCTGACTTCAAATTGATCCATATATAATCTAGAGAAAAATTCACGAACAGTCACTGAACTCGTCCGGCGCGTGCAAATTCGTCACTAAACTCAGGAAATGGCATTTGCGGGTGCTTAAACTTGTTCCGTCGCTGCACGTACGGTCATTGGGCGGTTTGGCGTACGTATTTTGGCCACGTGTCAGCATGTAGCTCGTACGCCGCTAATTCTACGCCCGCAAGTGGTGGAGCTAGCTCCCGCTGAGGCACACGCACTGCTCCAGTCCAGCTCCGGCAGCTTGGCTAGCGCCGCGTTCCTCCGCACGTCCTCGCCGGCAGCCGCCTTGATGCGCACCATTGCCAGCCTCTTCTTCGCCGAGGAGGACGACAGAGCCATTGCCGCGGCCACGGCGGCGTCGGCGAGGGCGGCAACTCGAGGAAAACTGACGCCGACACAGCGGAGGTGTCGCCGACGGCCTCGTCCACCGTGCCGTGCGCGCCACATCGAGCTCCGACGAGGCCGCGGCATGGTGGTGGAGGAGGTCCGACGCGCGTGTAGGTATGGGAGGCGCGCACCGGGCGACGGGGGCGGCGAGGCTGGAGTGCTCCTTGGCGGAGCGGCGCTGCGCGCGCCGCAGAGGCGAGCTTGGCGGGATCGCGACGGCGCACGGCGGCGCGGAGCTCGGCAGCGTGCTGGCCGAGCGCGACGAGCGCGGCGAGGAAGGTGCCGCCTCCCACGCACTCCCCGCGACCGGGGGCGCCGCCGATGACGCCACAGGCGGGGACAGCCTCCAAGCACCGCCTCCACTTCACGCCCGCCACGCCCCGCAGCAACACTCTCATCCACAACCACGGCGGCGGCGCCACGGAGCACCCCGTCGAGGTCATCGGCCGCGTGCGCAATCTGACGGCATCCGCCGCCGGTGCGTCGGCGCTGGAGGTCCCGGGCGGGTGCGGGACGACCGTGCGCTTGCGCGGGACGTGGGCGGCTGCCGCGACGGGGTCTGCGTCTCCGACGACGAGGACCTCGAGGCCTTCTTCCGCCGCTTCATGCGCTCCAGCGGGAGAAGAAATGGAGGCGCTGGAAAAGACAGAGAAGAGGAGACGGAGGCGCTGGAGAAGACATAGGAATTGGGAATTTAGGTCGCGGGATTGGATCAGATTGGGGAATTTCAGCTCGCGAGACCATTTTACGGTGCGACATGCTGACACGTGGCCAAAATACGTACGCCAAACCGCCCAATGACCGTAGGTGCAGCGACGGAACAAGTTTAAGCACTCGCAAATGCCATTTCCTGAGTTTAGTGACGAATTTGCACGCGCCGGACGAGTTCAGTGACTGTTCGTGAATTTTTCTCTATAATCTATGCGCATGGCATGGCTAAAATAAACAGTGCCTGGTGACGGAGGCAAAACTGGGAGCTCGGATCCACTCCACGGCTGGGAACCCTTTGACCGTCAGGCCAAAACTACTACTACTGTACTACTCCTAACGGAGCTAGTTTATCACTTGGACCAAAGAGGTTAGTCATGACGCTGTGGTCAGGGC
Source organism: Poa pratensis (assembly GCA_947311845.1). Classification (NCBI taxonomy): domain Eukaryota; kingdom Viridiplantae; phylum Streptophyta; class Magnoliopsida; order Poales; family Poaceae; genus Poa; species Poa pratensis. Next base: position 101,221,501 of record CAMZMU010000041.1, read on the forward strand.
TATGCTCCCATTACGGAAACAAAATATTGCATGTATCGGACGAGTGAGAAGGAGAAAATAAATGTTGAAAATGAAAGTTTCATGCATTTGGAGGAGCAAAAGAAATTAAAAGAAATTTTGGGACATCTAATAGGAGTAGTCTCAACTTAGAGCATCTCCACCGGCGCGCCCAATAGAAGTTTTGGGCGTGCTGGCACGAAATTCCCCCAGCGGCGCGACCAATTGACGAAATGTTGCCGGCACGCCCCAATACAGCGTACGGCAACCCCTTTTCGCGCCCAACTTCTAGGGACACAAGCGGGCGTGCCGGCAACCACGGCAACGCGCGCCTCGTCCAATCCTGAAGGGTGGGGACGACGCGTCAGCCACACAACGACCGGTCAACTGATTTATTGTGGCAGATATGCCCGTTTTAATGACGCAGAGTCTACCCTGGCGGGCGCAGACGACGCGACGCGTCGAGCGCAGCACTGGAAGGTCAGGCGGTGGCGCGCACGCGTCGTCGGCGTCAATGCGCGTGGCAGACGTACCGGTGGGTGGCGGCGTTAATGCGGCGACCGGCCTCCTTCGCTCCCCGTCGGCTTTAAAACGGCGCCCGGCGCGTCTCTCCTCTCCATACAACACTTCTCAACTCGCCTCTCTCATAGAAACCCTAGCCACCATGACAGGCAGCCGCAAGCCACGACCGGCGCAGAGCACCGAGGAGGTTGTCTGCCGCCAGCACATGGCCGCGGAACGTCGTGATCGGCGCGAGCGCGCCAACGCCGCCAGGAACGCGGCCATGACACCCTGATAATCCCCAAGAGCAAGGAATAACTGTAGCACAATTCGATAAGTATTGAGTGTCGAACCCACAAGGAGCTGAAGGTAAACTATCTATTCTCTAAAGCCCTATAACCCTCTTATACGACCGTTTATGCAAAGCAATAAATATGAAAAGAACTAACTAATGAAAGCAAGTGATGTGGAATGGGTTTTTCTAGTAACAAGTTTCTCAATCAAGTTTCAGACACAAGTTTCTTAGAGCAAGTTTCTCTCAGTTGTTTTCTCAAACAAGTTTCTCAAAGTAGCAAGTATCAAATATCTCAAGTAGCAAATATCTCAAGGGAGCAAATGTTCTAGCAATTGTTATTTCATTCGCGTGGTTGTCACAATTAGTGAAGCACATGTTTCAGTTTTAGTTGTTTCTTTTAGGTGGGAGCCATAAATAGGTGTAGCCAAGTAAATGGCAATAACACAACTCTTATGATGTATCTCATGGCCAAATAAATGTGCAGCACAAGAATTATTAAGACATAATTGTCCCACCATAGCCTTAAGTTTTAGGGTCCCCCATATATATCCCCATAAAGTAACTTCAATCTTAGACACTGGTTTCTCTCTACTCCGACATGTCCTACTCAATCCATTACGCTACGGTGATCACCTTACATGCATTCCCCAACATATGCGTGCACTCATATATTGTACATAAAGACAATCATAAAAGATAACAACACTTGTATGCCACCAATCAACGAACTATTTCACAAGTGCCATGAACAATTCACATCTCCAACACAGATGGGAGACACAATAGATCAAGGGAATAGTATATTGCACCACACATCATGTTTGCCAAGAGTTTACAGTGGGGAGATGGAGATGATCTTGCTGTAGATGTCGATGATGAACACGCCGGAGGGGGGTGGAGCCCTCCGGAGGTGATTCCGGCGGCGTTTCCCCCCTCCGATCTTCTCCGGCGGCAGTCTTCTGACTCTCTGTTTCGTGGTTTTCTGTTTCTCCGCCGCCTCCTTTCGCGAAACGCCAGGAGACCTTTTTTATAGGCGTTTTTAGGTCAAGACGAAGTCGGTGGACGAAAGATCGACGGCCACGGAGCTCCGAGGTGGAAACGAGACAGGCACACGTGGCCATGTACTTTTGGCCGCGTGGGACCGTCCCATTTTCAGCCTGTTGGGCTTCTGGTCTTCAATTTAAGCCCATTGCGTTCGTCTCGAAAATTCTGAACCGTGCTTTTTGACCTTGCCCTTTTTGGAGTCCCGAAGCTCCCGGAAAGTCTGAAACACTAAAAAAGACGTTTTTTGGAAAAACAGGGTTAATTCCAAATAAATGGGAAAACTATGAAGTATTCCCAAAATCATTATAAAACATTGATATAACCCTTATATGATGCAAATATGATTGAAATATAAGCAATTAAACTGCAAAGTTCATGTATGCATTTTACATGCATCACACCCGAGCGCCGCCATGAGCACCTCGAGCAGCAACGCCTCCTGCAGGAGGAGCGGATGATGAACCAGTCGTTCGCCCACGAGATGCGTCGCGGGGAGGAGGCGTGGAACGCGTCCCAGGCGCGCCGCCTCGCAGCGCAGCGCGAGGCGGACCTCTTCAAGCTGCCCGGCCGCCCCGAGCAGGGCAATTCGTCCCGAGCACCACCACCAGGCGCGGCCAGCTCTTCCCGCGCCGTGTTCCCTGCGCCGACGCTATCGGAGGAGGAGGTGGAGGTGTACCGCCGACACAACATACTGGTTCCAGACGGCTTTGTGCTCCCACCGGGGTGGGTGCTCAACGTCGTCAAGGTGCCGGTGGCGCTGACGCTGAGCGGCAGGGCCCGCCTCGAGTACATCACGCGGCAGTGAAGGGACCAGCCGTTTGAGCAGCGCGCGGACCTGTTCTTCTCGATTTCGGCGCCATACTGGGACCCCACGATCGACGCGGAGCACGAGGCGTGTCGCGGCTCCTTCTTCCTCCCCAGAGGCATGCACGAGCCACCGCCGGAGTGGTTCCACTCCGATGAAGAGCGTGAGCACGCGTCGTCCGACCCCGAGCTACCCGACCTCCCCTTGCCGGCACCGGCACCAGCGGCACCGACACATGCTTAGGAGGACAGCGACAGCGGCGGCGACTGGGGTGAGCCGGAGTGGGAGGGAATGTAGGAGGTTTATCGAGGCCTCCCTCTACCGCCGCTAGATCAAACCGCACCACGCACGGCGACGGCGGCGGCGACGGTGATCCGGAGTGGGAGGGAATGCAGATGTTCCTCAAGGCCGGAGCCGCCGCAGGCGAAACCAGAAGCCTCAGCGATGGCGACGTAGATGAAACTTCCTCCTCACGAGCAGGAGATCATCGTCGCCTGGACTAGCATCCTTCTCGAGTGCCTCCCTCCGCCGCCACTAGATCTAGGGTTTAGTTTAAATTTAGTTAAATTCTGTTTAAGTTTGTTAAATTTCGTTTGACAAAATTCGTTTAAGTTTGTTAAATGTCCTTCAAATTCAATGAAATATCGCCGGTTCGTCCATATTCAATTTTTTTCCTCAAAAACCTATTGGGACCGACCGGTGGGGCGCGCCGCTCCCAATAGGCAGCAACGCGTGCCGGCGCACCCAATGGCCCTTGTCCGGCAACGTTGCCGGACGCTCTATTGGGCGTGCCGGTGGAGATGCTCTTAGATTACCGAAAAAACTGGAAAAAAATGTGGATTTACAAAACCAAATGGAGGGAGTAGTACTAATAGCGAGCACTCGAAATCCTCCGGTAAGTTAACACTTGACAGTTGCCAAGTGACATGCTCTCGGGTAGTTCTGTGGTACCTTGACTACTTTCCGGACCCAGCTGACATGCTCCCGGACAGTCCAAGGGCGAAACTCAGACCAAGCCAGATAAGCCCAATCCGACCACACACACATACCCATCTCATTCTCACCGGTTTCGGCAGCAAATCGGGGTCCAAGACCGATGAATACTTGGATGGGCTCGCGGTGGAGGACGACGAAGAGCTCACCTTCCTGTCGCCCTCCGCCACTCAATGGAGGACAAGATCGGCGCTTCGAGCTCCAAGCCGACGACTTGCCAACGTGAATGCATCCACTTGTCGATGCGGTCTGCGCCATCCCTTGACACAGTGTGTAGGCATTTTTTTCTTATCCAATAGGTGTTACTAGACCAATGTTAGAATGGTATCTTAATTGTGATGCATGAGTATGGATACTATTTGTGGAGCAAATGGCTAAAATTTTGGGGAAAATCACCCAAGTTTATGGAGCCACATCCAATCCATATCACTAGCACTAAGGGCTGTCTCCACCGTAGATTGGCCGTAATAAAACACTCTGCGAACATGTTTAGTGGTTGTTACGCACATGTGTAAAATGTAAAAAAAAACTCAATTTAATTACTTGCGTCATTTTTATTGTGTTATGTCCAGTGAGTCTTACTTTCTAGATGGAGTCGACTAACACTTTATATCATCACCTTGAGAAAAAATCATTCACTATGGCCACTTGAATGAGATACCCTGTCCCGATAATGATAAGGGGAAAGGCAACAGAATAGGTAATCCTGTGATGACAAAAAAGACCAACGAGCCCAACAACGGGGAAAATGATTCATTCTTCTATGATAATTGAATTACTGAATTTGTTTAATTTCAGGTTTATTTAGGTTAACATTGAACTATTTAATTGGTGTTGAATTGATTTTGTGCTATATGATCTGCATATATGTGTTTGTATGTTTTTGAGTGTTTTGATATGAGGGGTGTGGTCACCTAAAAGGACAAATGGGAGACGTCCGGCTCCTATCCATGTACATGTCCGAACGCGTCCGCGGATATACAGGAGTCACATTTGTCCAATCTAATAGACAAGATGGAATTTAGAGAAAGGTAAAGGAAAAGTCTTACAGGTTGGTTAGCTTTAGTGGGCTGATCATCCCATTACGATCATGAGAATGGTAGCGGAGCGCGACGTCGGGGCGGCGATCGCAGAACCCTTCTGCGATGCAGCCAGAGCTGTGCCTTCGGCGGTGCTGGGGTCGTAGTGGTGAAGTTTATTTCGGCCAAAGGGCCTATTCAACACGATACGCGAAGGCATGTTATTAGCTGGAAGTGGCTCCTGCTGCGTGGCAGCGCGGTAGCTTGCACCTGGTCAAGTGGCGGCAGATCCGGACGCATTTTGCTCGCTACAACATTGGCCTGTTGGCGGCAAAAGAGTTTGGCTTTTGGCGCAGTGACTTGGATCTTCGAGGGCGGCAAACACCGTGGTCGTGTGGTCTCTTGATCTTCGCTTTGGTGATGGCCTTCAGCTCCTTTTGTCGAGGTCGGTGTCAGAATGGGACATCCTCTTCGTGGATCACGGAATTTTGAGGCCGACAGCGGTATGGGCACTTCGAGATTGGGTTTGATCCGAATCAGCAGGTGCTATGAACGATGTATAATGCGGAGGTGTCAAGTCATGAGTGGCTGCTAGATGTTATGCACTATGTCTCATGAACATGTGTCAGGCCATGCATGTTATTGTGCGATCGAAGGTGGTGCAAAACTGGCTAGCGGGAGGCCGGGGGGTGTTGCAGGGGAGGTCGGAGGTGGCTGGCCAGAAGAAGTGGCCTGCTGTAGTGTTGAGTATAATGTGTTGTATTAGATTACTTGTATGTCAAGTCACCCATGTACTCCTATATATGTGCTTTGCACCTGATCAATAGAATCAAGCGTTGCATCCTATTCCTCTACATGGTATCAGCCTAACTTCGATCTAGACCCCGCAACCCTAGCGCGTCGCCGCCTCTCTTCCTTCCTCGGCCGGCCGACGCTCCCTCCTCAACCTCGCGCGCCTCTCTCCCTCATGCGCCGCCCTAGTCCCTCTCCTCTCCCACCACGCGCGCCCTTCTCCTCTTCCACAGCGCGCCACCTCCTCCCTTGCTTCCACCGCCCCACTCCAAAACCCTAACCCTAGCAGCCTTCCGCCGCCCCACCACCATGTCGTCTCTCTCCAACTCCAGCAATCCCTTTGCCTCCTCCAGCTCCGACTCGCCCGCCCCCACCCCGGCCACCCTCTGTGATGTGCGCATCTCCGAGCACGTCCCCGTCAAACTCTCCCACAACGCCGCTAACTTCTATGCCTGGAAAACCTACTTCAATCTTCTCTTCCGCGAGTACAACCTCTCCGACTACGTCAACGGCTCCACCGACTTCCTCACCATGCGCCGCGACGCCGACTGGCTGGCGATCGATGCCACCATCACCCGCTGGCTCTTCAGCAGCGTCTCGCCGGACATCTTCCATACCGTCGTCCGCGACGGCGACGACGCCCACACGGTGTGGACCAAGATCACGGGGCTCTTCACCAACAATAAGCTGCAGCGCATCGTCTTCTTGCAGCAGGAGTTCTTCGGTTGTCGCCAAAACGACCTCTCCCTCGACGCCTACTGCCTGCGCCTCAAGACCCTCTCCGACGAGCTGAATGATCTAGGGTTCAAGATCGGCGACGAGATCCTCCTCTCCACCCTCACCGCCGGTCTCGGTGAAGACCTCGGGAACACCGCCTCCAACCTCAGCCTCATGGCCAACCCCCCTTTGAGCGGGCGATCGACTACCTTCGTCTTGAGGATCGGAGGCTGAAGAACATGCGCGCCAACGGCGTCCATACCGCTCTCGCCGCCGGGGTTGGCCGCGGCGCCCCTGCCCCGCGCCCTCCTGCACCTGCGGCGCCTACAGCGCCCGCCCCTACGCCCTCACTGCCGCACTGGCGTCATCGACGCGGCCGCGGCAACGGAGGCAACTGGGGCGGCAACGGAGGAGCCGCCCCGCGTCCCGGCAACCTGCAGCCCACCCCACCCTGGAGCGGCGGTCACAACTCTTGGACAGGGGTTGTGGACGCCTACACCATGCCGGTGCCCCGCGCCCCCGCCCTCAGCCTCCTTGGCCGCGCCCCCAGGCTCACCATGCCGTCGGTCGAGCGACTGGCAGAGAAAAAAACCCGATCTACAGATCGAAAAAAAACTCTAGGACAGCCGATCAACCGATCGGCGGACGAACCCTAGGTACGTGCGGCGCGGCCCCCGGCGGAGATCATGGAGATCAACCTCCCCGGGGCGGGGCGGCGCGGTGCGGAAGCGACGGTGGCGGCTAGGTCAAGGATCGTGCCGCTCTGATACCATGTAGAATTATGAGATTGGCGGAATATGATGGATGTATTATTGAGCCTTCATAGCATATTTACATTTACAATACCGATTTCACAGGATCTGTTCCGTCAGAATCCGTGGCCTACCGAAAACCTGGTTTTGGGAACCCGAAACAGGTTATCCGGTTTGGTTATCTGCTAGAGATGTTCTTAGGAGCCTGTATTTTGAACTTTGATCCTTTCCTGTACACTTTTAGTCGTCGCGCCTGTAACACTGTCCGCCGATGAGTTTGCAAGGCTGGGCACAAGCTCTGAGTCTACGGATTCGTTCTGGGAAGCCACTGCTCCCAATTGTATTGTTTCTTTGCTAGCCAGCGATTTAGCTGACCCAGTTTGATGGATTGATTTCCAGTGCAATAAGCAGTGTGTGCGTGGGCAAGGATCGGATCTGCGCGCGATCCACGCTAAGAGAAGTGAGCTGGAAGTATCATGCGTGCCAAGCGCGCGCCAACTAATTTCCAATTAGTTTACTGGGAAGAACGTGCGTGCTCCTGATGATGCTTTTGCCTTTCCCTATAGCTCCTCTCATGGCGCTACCTTCCTTGTTTGACCGGGTCAAACCATTTTGCCTCTGAAACCCGCATCGCATCTCCCCACAAAAAGAACACACATAGAATCGCATGCATTTCATCCATATCCTAGCAAAAATTCATCATATCGATTGCGCAAAAATCAGTTTTAGTGAATAATAACCTAGCGAATGGATATTCGGATATTCTAGCAGATGACAAGAACATGGACAGCGCAAGCGTGCATGCATGCACGATGAGGCTTTTCATGCTGTTCAGGTCACACCACCTACTGCTCAGTAATCTGATTCGCTCCTATGCTTATTCGTATTTCCTATTTAAACAGAAGAAAATGTAAGGAAACCACGAACTTCTTTGCTCTGAGAACGGAAGCCATTTACACATTTCGAGCACCAAAATTGTTCTGTAATTACAAATGAGGACGCAGCGGCTGCAACCCACGTCGTCGGCTACACCCACGCCTTAATTAATCCCACCCCCCTTAATTACGCTGCGGAGACTGTTGACCAGGACCAGCAGTGGTGGATCACATGCTAGCCGGAGCACGCCACCGCGCTGCCATTGCCGCACATTATCGTCGTGGTGGTGGTGGTCGTCGTCTCCCGCCGCCTCCTGCTCCCGAGCTTCCCGAGGAAAGGCAGGACCCTCATCCCCTTCCTCCTATCGCGGCCGTCGGCGGAGGCCGCGGCAGCGACCACCACTTCTTCGATGGTCTCCAGCTTGGGCGACCACCGTCGGGCCTTGCCGTATCCGACCAATTCCTCGTACTCCTTCTCAAGCTTCTCGTCCCCTCGCAGCACTGCCGGCTTCTTGGCAGCCTGGGCGGTGTTGTTGGCGTCGTTGTCGTCGTCGTCGACGAGGAAGTCGTCGGAGAACTTGATCTGAAGTGTGCCGGAGTCGGTGCGGAGGAGCTCGAAGGGGCGGTGCTGCTTCTTGCCCCCGGCTCGGAGGAGGCGGGAGCGGTGGAGAGAAGCAGGAGGAGGGAGGAGGCGAGGGAGACGAACGAGAGGACGGAGTGGAAGAGGTGCGCCGGGAGGAGGAAGTAGGCCTGCCCGGGCTGCAGCTCCTCTGCGGGGCCAACGGCCGGGATCTTCTCCCCGATGAGCAGCGCGTCGGAGCGGCACACCAGGTGCCGCGGATGCTGTTGCATCAGCTCTCGCGCCGTCACCGGCCTGCGGAACGTCAGCACCTGCCCGTCGCACCCCACCAGCCTCACCGCCTGCTGCTGCTGCTTCTCCTCGACCAGCTCGTCCCGCGGCGGCGAGGGGCAGGGCGACGGCGTCGAGGGAGGCTGCGGGAAGCAGGAGTGGGCGGAGGAGTGGAGCGACACGAGGGACTTCCACTGCTTCATGGTTTGGAGCTCGCGGCGTCCGCTGCGATGAATGCTGATCAGATGGTGGTGCGACTAGCTTGGTGTAGTGAGGATGTGGGTGGGGTGGGGTGGGTAGGGTTAGTGGTACTACTAGTATAAGAGAGAGGTGGGGCGACATCATGGGGCCCACGTGAAGGGTGGCAGGTTTGATACTTTGACCGTCAGTTTTCTAGGTGCTCGTCGTCTGGATCTACGCAGCTAGCTTTATCTATCGCAGCGAGGGGAATGTGTCAGCAGGTGGGCCGTAAGACCCGGTGTCCACGTGTAAGGACAGCCAGCTGAGGAGCGTGCGAGATGGACTGCACCCGGGTCATCGGCACGACTCCCACGAGAGGGACAGTGACGATGACTGTCATCTGTAGGGTTTTTCTTTCGGTTTTGCTTTATATCCATATAATACTCCCTCCGTTTGGAAAAAGATGTCATAAAAATGGTCTATCTATAGTTCATTTTTGTGACATCCTTTTTCGAACGGAGGGAGTAGTACAATTTTTAAACCATTCAATACTCACGATACTTATTTATCCATGTTATGCCACAACCATTGGCACATCCTGAATTTTTGAACTGTGAATGCTTGTCTTTAATAAACCAAAAATTGGAACCGACAACTTTTTTTGTTTCACTTATGGTTTTATTGATTTTATAATTGGAGTTAATTCTTAGTTAACAAGATTGTGAACCAACACAATCAACGTGCTCTTTGAGATCAAGTCATGAAAAGAAAGTACTAAAACAATTTTTCTAAGAATCTATATACCTTGGCCAAACTCCTACATACAAGATTTATTTAACAAAGATCCAAAGACCTAGTGTTTGTGACAAATGATAAATGTTTTTAAAGTAATTCTTTTACGAATATGTGGGGATCTATAAGATCGATACTATCTCCCCTCTACTTTCAATACCAAAACTACTACAAAGTGTTTTAAGCTCTTATTTTAAGAATGTTTTGAAAAAACTACAAACAAAAGGACATATGTTATCCCATGTATTCTCTTGCTTACGGAAATTTATTGGATATGTCATGACCAAGCTTGAGCATAGTTCAACATTTTCTCCTTTTTTCGTGATGCTTTGAATTTAATTAGTTTTGAGTGGCATTTGCCCCACTTCAAAAACTTGGGTTCTGGGTGGAACCCAAGTTTTCCAAATTAAACATTCTCAGCAATCTTATCTAAAATCTCTTTGATCATTCCTTGTGGGGGGTAAATAATAAAAATAATTTTATACAAATTATTAGTTCCCAAAACAATTTAATTGTTTTCTTTAACAAAAAACCCAAAACCAATATTTTTAATAAAAAATATTTTTTTCTACAAAACAATAAAATCATAAAGGATGTCAACATGCTATGTCACCTCATTTCATCAAAAATAAATTATTAAAGGTATTTCCATAATTGTTGTCCTCTATCTTCAAGGAGTATGGTATATTGTCCCTAAAAAAGGGAATAACTATTATCTTCAATATATGAAGAATGGGAATAACTATTATTTTATGTATATTTTGTTCCTAAAAATGATGGGAAAATGACCTAAGCTGGTGTATGTTATTTTCAATTTATTTTAGCAAAAGCCTCACAAAGTCATGCTCAAACAAACTTGATTAGGAGAAACCATCCCTGGCTATTTTGAATATTTCATTAGGTCTCTACAAGAAATCATTTGAAAATTCCCTTAAATATCCCAAAGATGCTCCCAATCGTAATCTATCTAGTAGACGTAGTTACCAAGTTCTTTAATTTATAAGTACTACCATGGTGACATGTATTTACTAATGTGTTGCGTAAATAGCTACAAAGCATGGTGATAATATGGTTACTGCTAAAGTATTAAGTAAACAGTTATCACCATTGTGATGGTGTAGTTAACACGGCGACGAGTGAAAACCTACCACCCTCGTGACCATGTAGCGACCATGGTGTTGAGTAAGTAGTTACTATCATGGTGATGAATTAGTTACCCACGTGTGGTGTGAATAGTCACCACCCTTGATGTTGATATAGTTATCATGATGTCAAGTGAAAAGTTACCATCCTGACGACTATGCAGGCATTCAGTAAATAGTTACCACCATGATGATGATTTAGACACCAAGGTGTGGAAAAAAAATGATGAGAAGTGTAACAACCGAAACATCACCATCATCGTCGGACGATGATGTATATAAGTACCAAGGTGTAAAAGTACTCGTCCGAACTATTCGCCATGAGGAGATGGTGAATTCGTATCTCACAAACACCTCGGACAAACGGCTGAACACCTTGTCGGCGGTGTCGGTCGTTGTCGTGGACGATTCTCCGGCGGTTTCCGGAGGAATGGCTGTCGAATTGAACTCGGGTCGGGTGGTAGCGGTGAGCCGACGGGAAGTGCCGTAGCAGCGGACATGCTAAGGTGTGGCGAGGAGGACGAATGCGGGCCCGACGACGGCGAGAGCGAGAGGATAGGGAGCATTGGCTGCGTTTGAGCCACCGGTAGGCGGGACAGGGGTGGACACCGTGCGTGTCCGGAGTGAACACAAGCCCTGATCCGGAAATGGGTACACACGGACAAAAAAAGATATCTGTATGTTTGCTTCAGCGCGTTTGGCCACGATTTTTGCCACCAGAGAGAGAAACAGACGCATGGCAGACGAAATGCATGGGTCGTCGCGCTGAAGTTACCGTAACTCCTTTTTGAGACCTTATTTGATGAAGTTAGGAGTTCAAGAGTTGCCCGATTTTCACGGATTGACGGCGGGAGTGGACGAACGCACGCAAGAACACGAGGAACACGAAGAACACGCGAAGAACACAAGAACACACACGATACAAGGACCGTTTCCCTTACCGGTCGGTCCAACCGGCCCAATAGAATCCACACGAGGGTGGGAGATCGGCAAGTAGATACAAGAAGGGATCTTGGATGGTTGTTTCTCCAACGGTCAACCAAACCGCTTCAATAAAGTCACCTGCGGATGAAAGATTGGCAAGTAGTCAAACTACAAGTAGAGGTCTTGAATCCACTATAGGGATCTTCTCCACAAGGGGAGGAACCATCCCCACAAGGGGAGGAAGGAGACCATCTTGAGGTGAAGGAGCACAGCTCTACTCTAATCTCAAAACATAGTCTATCCTAAATCTGAGGAAAGGGGGGGTCTTATTTATAGTGTTGACCATAAAGGGGTAGGTGGGAAAGGATACAAGGGAATATTCCCTGCTACCGCTGGTGCGGGCCAGAGCCGTTGTTGCTTCCGCGTCGGCGGTAGTACCGCTGGTAGGAGCGGTAGTACCGCGTCGGCGGTAGTACCGGTGCCACTGCCGGTGCCGGTGCCGCACATGGCACCCGAAGGGTGGTTCTGGCGGTAGTGGCGGCGGTAGTGCCGTGCTGGCGGTAGTACCGGCGTTGGGGCCGGTAGTACCGCCCCTGACTCTGCTTGCTCTCTTCCTTCTCCTCTTCCAAGCCACCGTCTTGGCGTCCTCCATTCCTCTTGCACCTTGGTCTTCCTCTCGTGTATCCGTAGTCGTCGTGACACTCCTAGTATCAACAAGAGATAGAAGATGACGTCGCATACCATCCAAAAGGGTGGGAAATGAGTTCTCGTAGAAGAATGAGTTCATCTTTGAGGTCCGTGGTGACTTGCGATGAGTTGGGATGTTTGGCATGGTGATGGTTCTAGGTTGGGCTACATCATTACTTACCCTAACTCTAATCACCTTCTTCCAAAACGTTCGCTCATCATCAGCATCACCAGCAGTAGAAGGTTGTTTGTTAGGTTTGGTTGGATCGGGCCAGCAATTCCAACAATCATGTGTCGTTAGGTCGGTACTATGTGTGGAGTGAGTCCAAGCTTGGACCAGGCTGATATCATGGAACTGAAGTTTCAACCGGAGCAACCGTGCATGCATGTGCCATCATACTTTTTTTTTGTTTTGAGGCTGATCATCCTTCTTCTTCTTCATCTTATTGTCATTTAGTTACTCCGGGTTGAACCAAGGGAGTGATCAATCAATACTATTTCACTCGCAGTAAGTACTAGTGGTTCTCGGTAGTGCGGCTGTCACATCTTGGAGCCGGTGTTGGAAATGGGTGGTGGCTTTGCAGCCCGGGCAAATTCGTAATCAGGTCAAAGAAACAAGCCGGTGACTTGTCCATGCAGGAAAACACAAAGCTTTTGAGATGGACTACCTCGAGATCCCCTCCCCTTCCAGTACGCCGTTTGACCCACCGGCGCTGGGGGCCGTGCATGGCCGCGTGCACCACTTTTCTCGCCGCGGGCGCAGTGCCGTGCGTACGACTCCACTCCTGGGCGGCATCGAGACGTTCAAAGCGCATGTCGCAGATGATGAATACAAAAATCGCATCTTTCTTTCCTGACAGCGCGTAGCACAAGGCGGCAAGTAATGCCCAGACGGGAAGGGATACCTCGCAGTCATTCACGCATGGGTGTGCGTGATCCACATGGACTCTGGGAGAGAAAGCTACTACTCCTGCTCTGTGCGATTTTTTTCTTCTGGAATTGGCTGCTGATTCATTACTACAGTACATTGTGCCTGGCTGCTCCTGAGACGAAAGGCCACCTTTTTTACACATCAGAGGAAGGAAGAGATGTCATCGATTAGTGACTGAGACACTCTGAGGGAGAGAAACGTGCGTGGTGTTGGGTCTTCCTTCGTCTACGTGCGTGCGTGCGTGCGTGCTCTTGGACTGAACCGGTGGGTGGCTGACTGGCTAAAACAAGCCTAGAGCGTCGGCGCCGAGGCCATGGACGCCGATTGGCCGGCGTGTTCAACAGCTAGCAGCGTCCCGGTCTCCCACCCGTTTTCTGAACGCCCTTGTCCCCCGGCCCGGGCCCGCCGGACTTTATATTTCGTTTCATTTCCCGACGGGGACTCGGTGGCTTCTGTAAACTCGCGCTTGCCTGCTCTGCTCCGACGTCTGGCCGTGCCTCGTCTGCTGCCTATTTCACCTTTGAACATAAAAGCACTGCTTCAGGACAGCATGAGAGTCGTTGACTGTTTTCTTAAGCGTCGACTAGTGCAATCGTACTACTTTGGATTTGTTAATACTCCCTCCGTCCTAGTAACCAAAGCATCATTTTAGCATTATTTGATTGGGACTAAAATCTTGCATGCATTGATGGGAGAGACAACCAACTCCTGATTGAGATGGAATTAAAATACAATTATGCCTAGGAGATGTGTGTGTGGGGGAGGGGGGATTATGTCCTGCGAATTAGTACGGAGGGAGTAGGTGCTTGCTCAATAATGCTCGATTAATACGTAGTTATGTCATTAAAAAACACAACAAAATTAAGAATTTCTGAATATAGATGTAATAACGACAATTTTGACAAACGACCCGACAACAAAACATGAGACAAGTATTAGAATCCTTCCTAGCCGCCTCTTCTTGAGAAAAAAATGTCACATCGTCTTCTCCGCTCCAGGCTGACAACGAATTGTCCCTTTCTCCGCCATCTTCCATGCCAACGACGAGAGGTGGTGGGGACACCTCGATCTGTGCCGCAATGCTGTATTTAGGTCTCTTAGGGTTAGGTTCTGGCCCAGCGGCAGCGGCGCTATGGTGGCATTGTGCGGTTTAAAAGTAGGGTTTCCCTGATTTCTCGTCCACCTCCTTGGCAGTGACCTGGTGTGTGTCACTGAGGAGGGGGGACAGTTTGGGCGTTTCTTTTCTGAAGTGGTGGATCTGATTCCACTTCGTATGTTAGTCCGATGGTTCATTCCCCAACTAGAGAGTAGTTGACTGTTTTATTAAGCGTCGACTAGTGCAAACGTACTACTCCTTTGGATTTGTTAATATAGGTGTTTGCTAAGTAATGCTCGATTAATATGTAGTTCTGTTATTAAGAAAACACAATAAAATTAAGCATTTCCGAATACAGATGTAATAACGATGGTTTTGACCACCGGTCCGACAACAAAACATGAGACAAGTATCAGAATCCTTCCCATCAGCCTCTTCTTGAGAAAAAAATGTCACATCGTCTTCTCCACCCCAGGCTGACAACGAATTGTCCCTTTCTCCGCCATCTTCCATGAAAACGACGAGAGGGGGTGGGGACATCCCGATCTGCGCCACAATGTTGTATGTAGTTCTCTTAGGGTTAGATTCTAGCCCAGCGGCAGCGACACTATGGTGGCATTGTGCGGTTTAAGAATAGGGTTTCACTGTCGGCCAGCTTCATGTTCATCGAGGAGCTACTGGGGTTAGGTCTCCTCTAGTGCTACTGCGGTGTTTGCGAATGAGTTACTAAATGAGGATGCTACTTCTTGGAATGTCAACAAGATCGAAGCCAATTTCAGTGGGGCTGATTTAAAAGCTATCCGTTCTATCCCTTGTGGCAAATTTGCCGAGGACTTTTGGGCAGGGGGAGCTGAGACCCATGGAAATTTTACTGTCCAGTCTGCTTACCGCCTCTTATGCACCAACCCTCCATGTAACTTTCAGTCTAGCTCGCTTGGTGACGCTAATCACTGGTGACATCGCTCGGGATCATCTTGGCAGGTTTTTGGCGGCTGAAGCAGTTTGGTATCCTCATGCTGCTACGACTTAATCCATGGAGGCAAATGCAGTTCGTGATGGTTTAGTTCTTGCCAGGGAACACGGCTTTCAGAAGATAAATATTGAAAGTGATTCCCAGGTGCTCACTAAGCTTTTGAATGATGACAATTTCGACCGATCAGAGGTAGCCTAAATTATATCTGATGTCAAGGAGCTAAGAAGGGGTTTTTCTAGTTTCTCTTTTTGCTTTGTTCATAGAACTGGCAATGTTGCCGCCCATTTGTGCGCTCAGTACTGTGTAAAGGATAGGCAACGGTGCACCCATAGACTGCTGCCAGATCAACAATCTTTTCCTGGATCTCTAACATGATTCAGACTTTCAGAGGTACAGACGCAGCACCAAGCTACGTCACGCCACACCGCTGATGAGCGTGGAAGGAAGACAACATCGATTTCTCCTAGGGACTTATGTGTAATTTTATTTTTATCCACTGATTATCATGTAAGGGTTGGTTGCTTTTAACATTTTGCCATTGACCTCTTTGCAAAAACAAAAAAAAGACCATAACGACCTCCAAATGATGGTCGGGATAACATTTCACATTTTTTTTTTGGTTGTTCTCATTCCTACCACGAGTCTCTTCTCCCTCTAGCGTTAACAATTCCTGGCCATTTCGTTCCCCACAACGTGCCGTCATCTTAACCTCCAAGCATTGCTAGACGACGGGATACCGTCGTTGAGAATCACGAGGTACCATCTAAATGAGTTCTTCTAAACAAATTATTCTGAAAATATAATTATACTCTTCAACCATGGTCACACCATGAAGAATAAGAAGGCATTTGTGAAATTTGAAGAACAAATAGAAAAATCCTAGCTCATAAGCCGTATGTTGCATTTTTTACCACTGGATTTACAGTTGAGTGTGTACTGGAGGAGGGGATGTTGCGGTGAAAACGCCATAATGTGATAGTATCCGATCATACTGCTTGGACAGAAAAGAGTACTGAGTGGGTTGAGTCAACGGTGGTAAAAGATTACTGAGTGAGTTAACATGGTCAAACCGTCATAACATAAGAACTAATGACATGATTGTGTAATGATGATCTTCCCATTGATAAACTAAGTATTCTTGTTTGTTGCAGCATCTCCAATCAGACTGAACAAATACGACCCCCTATCTGTTCGGGGACACGTCAGGACGTGTCTATGGACAGCCCCCAAATATTGCTCCTTCCAATCACTACTCCTCCTTTTAATCCTCATCAAATCCATGAAACTACATGCATAATGGTTTCGTGCACATCTAGCATACAACTTCTACCTAGTGCATATAAATAATCTATACCTAACGATTACAATCACGATTAGGATAACTATTGCTCCCAATGCAAAGTGGAGACACATCTCCTCACTAGTAGGAAAAGGCCTACAGCCGCCAGCCTACCACTGGCAAAGTTTCGGTTGCGTCCGCCAGCGCTAGTACCACTGGCGAACCCTAGGTCGTGTTCGCCAGCGGTACACACCACACCACTGGCCAACACCGTATAAAGCCCGCCAGCGCTACGTGCGGGCTCAGGCGAGAATAGGGGGCAAGGTACCACTTGCGAATAACTATCCATGTTCGCCAGTGGTAAATCTGCTAGCGCTGGCGAAGCTGGCCACTTCGCCAGAGGTACGTGCAGTAGCGCTGGCGAATGGGGTTTGTTCACCAGGGATAGCGTGTCACGAGAGATAGGTCGACTCGCTCGCGCGCTGGCCCCTCTCTCTCTCACCCCCAAAATCCCCAAATCGCGCGAACGGCCGCCTCTCCACCGCGAACGGCCGCCGCCGACCCCCTACTCCACCGCTATGTCCACGCCGTCGTCGACCCCCTACTTCGCCGCCATGCCCCCTATCTCCCTCCTGTCGCGTCGGACCTGCCCCTAAGCCTGCCGCTGCCGCGCTCCGGACCTCCTCCCCAAGCCGAGCACGACCTAGAGCAAGGTGAGCACGCCGTCTTCCTCCTTTTCTCCTCTCCCTGACTGAGAGCACGCCACCGCGGCCCCTCTGCACCTAGCGCACGCCGCCGCGGCCCCTCTGCACCGAGAGCACGCCGCCCCGAGCCCCTCCTCCTCCCCTACACACCTCCTCTCTCCCTCCTAGCACCCGCACCAAAGGTGCTTGTGCAAATGCCCAGCCCAAAAAAATTACTATTTTTTTAGGTTTATGTATTGTTTAGGTTTGAATTTAGATTTAGGTTTATGTATTGTTTAGGTTTGAATTTAGATTTAAGTTTAACTACACTTGTGGTTTAATTAGTTTAATTTTGCCAAAACAACTTGATTCAAAAAAGCTACTATTTTTGTGGTGTGATATTCTGGTGATGGTGTTGTCTTTTGTGTATAAATGTTGTTGGAATGCAATTATTTGTCGATGAATTTGTGGTGGTGGTTGTGATGAACTTGTCGTGATCGACATATGTCGATGAATTTGTGATATGAAATGTTTGCAGGTACACCGAGAGGCCCTTGAGATTGCCGGAATGTTGATTAATTTCCATTCCGGCAAATTCGGGTACTCCATATGTCTTATTTTTAGCAAAAGTCATGCCGAAATTTTCCGTGAATTTTGGTATGACTTTGGCTAAAAATAGGACATATTTTCTATGAATTTGAAATAGTATAATGTATAAATAGTGGACAGTGCTTGTGAGCCTTGTGATATGCATGAATACTTTTGTCTAGTTCATATATAATTTATGTTATTTTACATCATGGTGTCTTTTTAATATATGCAACGTTCAACTTCTCGTATTAGGTTGTTTGAATGGATCGTGTGTGCGCCAAGTGTGGCGACAAGAGGCTTAGTGAATGCTGGCAGGTGGTTCACCACCCTCAGTTTACCATTCCAAAGGGTCCCTCCAAGTTATTCTACATAGAGCTACCACAAAGCTTCTTATCTAAGACGGTATATATCTTATCCAACATTGTGCCTAGTTTAGTTGTTCTTAATTCATCCGAACTATAGAAGTGACTAATTTTGTTTTAAATTTTGCTCAGCGCATCCCCTGCCTCGCTAGGCGTGAAGTCCTAAAGCATGTCAATATAGGCATAGACGAGGAGACCACATCTGTGGTCGATCTAACCATGTACTCAACTGGACATGTCTATAATGTTCCTATCAGAAATGAAGGAGATAGTACCTATTTTGAGGGCCCTCGCTGGAGAGAAATGGCGGAGGCGGAAGGGTTTCAAGGTGGCCATGGAGAGCAAATACAACGGTGTGTTGCCTGACTATTTAATTAACTAGCATGCCTACCTCTAGTTTCAAAGTCGTTGAACTTGTGTGACATGTGTGAACTCCTTTTTACCGTCTTTTGATATGCCGATGATTAAAATGTTGTGGCGCACTACATGATATCCTGATAGTTTGTTGAACCTTGTATCATGCGCAGATATAAGTTGTGTGAATTGCTTGTGTGTTTCGAATAATATTCTAAGTATGAGGCATACATTTTTTTGAATCTTGTTTTGTCTTTGCCTACCTCTAGTTTTTGAATCGATGCTATATAGTTTTAATTATGTTACTTTTAATTATTGCAGACATGTTCCAATTCATTCTTGTTTATAGTTTTGTATTCTCTAGAATGCCGATGATTAAAATGTTGTGACACCGTGTGATCCAGGGGTGGGGGCTAGCGAGCCTTGTGATATGCACGAGTGCACACATCTCGTGCATCCTACTTGGCTCGCTGGCTCCGTCCCTGAAGTCTGTGTGTGTCACTTCTAAGTATGAGACATCATTCTTGTTTATAGTTTTGTATTCTCTAGAATGCCGATGATTAAAATGTTGTGACACAATGTGATCCAGGGGCGGGGCTAGTGAGCCTTGTCATATGCACGAGTACACACATCTCGTGCATCCTACTTGGTTCGCTTGCTCCGTCCCTGAAGTCTGTGTGTGTCACTTCTAAGTATGAGTCACCATCTCTGTAATCTGTGTTCGTTTTTAGAATGCCGATGATTAAAAAATGTGTGCATCCTACTTGGCTCAACGGAGCTATGAGGGTTGCTTGTGTGTGTCCGACCTAAATATGAGCCACAAATCCGAATCATTTCCTTACAAGACGAACAACATAATTTTTTTTGAATCTTGTTTTGTCTAAGTCTTACAATGCCGATGATTTGTGTATATATGAGGCATGTTTTTTGAGTTGGCCCTACTTTATTTGTGTCTAATTTACATCAATCTGCACCCAATTCAATTCGTTGCCTAACTTTTTTATCTGTCTTCTACATAGAGATGAAGAATGAGCAAGGAGGAGACGAAAGCTAGCGGCCGGAAGAGAGGAAGAACGACCAGGTACTTCATCATGATCCCCTTCTCCTCGTCATTGCGCGGCTCACTAGCTTAGGTCCTAAGTTATTGTAATTTAGATGACTACTTTCTTTGGAAACATTGCGATTTAAACTACCGACTCATCGTGATGTGTTTGTACTTGTATGATACATATTCGGTCGAACACTTGTATAACTTTTTGGTCTGTACTACTTAATCATGTATTTATACTGTTTCTGCTGCCTGTACGTATACTGCTGATATATATACCTGTATATACCACCGGAATACAATTTTCAAAAAAAATATACTGCAAAAATATACCGCTGGCAAACCTGTATCAGCACCGCTGGCGAAGTCGGTTTTACCCCGAAGCTCGACCGCTGGCGAGCGAAACAGCTACCTCTGGCGGGCAAGGCTGGTCGGCAGCGCTGCTAGAACCTACCGCTGGCGGGCAAAGATTTGTTCTCTAGCGGTATGTTTTCTTACCTGTGGCGGGCGTCAGGTTCGCCAGTGGTAGACATTACCACTGGCCAGCCTATACTGGCGGACGCTAGTTCGCCAACGGTAGGCAAAAAACATCCGCCAATGGTAGTTGTTTCCCTACTAGTGCCTTCTCGACGACATATTTCTTCATCTTCTTTATCATGAACCGAGTTGCATCCGTCATAATTTTGTATTCATCGACGATATCGCCAAGACACAAGTCCATTTCTATCTTAATTTCTTCAAGTCTCTTCTTCTATCCTCTTCTTGTATTCTTCTATCACAACCTTCTCTTCTTTGATCTTCTTCATGGCCTCCTCCATCCTCCGGTTTAACTATTGAGCTAGCTCAAACTTATCTTCGATCTTATTTTTTTTCATCGACTGTGAAGTTTAAATCTCTCAAAATAAGCATTTTGCTTCGAAGGCAATTGTTCAACTCGGATATCACACCACGGACATTGCAATTACATGTTGATCAATCCTAAAAAATGTGCAACTCAAATCAAATCCTATTGCAAAAATTTGAGTAAAGCCTAAATATACCGCAGCTGAATCGGAGGAGGTGTTCTCGTTTCCTGGGGCGGAATCCTCGTCGGTGTCCCAGGGAACCATAGCCGGTGGCGGGAGGGAGAGCTTGTGACGGTGGCGTGCGGCTAGGACAGTAGAGGCGGCATGCGAAGATAACCTTTGGGTCGGGAAAACCCATAGATCGGGCAACCGGAGGTTTGGGTAAGGCGTGAGAGACCGTTTGTGGGCCAGGGAAGGGTCCGGGGGCGGCGGAAATGGTCGGCGGAGATGCGGCCACCGCGGAGCTCTTCTTCGGCCGAAAACTTGTCAGGGAAGGTGCGACAGGAGTGCAGACGACAGCGGGGGTGCGGGGGAGGCTGAAACGGTGGCGAAGCTACGATTGGGGCGGTCGAGCTAGGCAATATTGGGCGGGAGTGGAAAAAGATCCATGTCCACGAGGGTTTCGGGCCGATTTTGTGTGATTTCGGTGGGTTTGGCCTTTCGCGTCTAGCAGCCCCAAGCCCTCCCCCAACACATACATATGGGTTAGGCATGAGGGTTACCGGATAGACCGGACATTTGGGCTGAGTTCGGGGGGTCCGGTGGTTTTCTGTCAGGCCTTGTCCGGCATGTCCGCCCAAAGGTTTAGTTGGGGGTCCGGTTAGAGATACTCTTAAGTAATTAAACCGCAATGATTCAGTTCGATACTTATGTCATATGTCATATGTCATATCTTATGTAGACTGAAGTTAGATTTGATCATACACTACGTAATCCAACAAACAAGACAAGGATTAATTACGACTTATAACCAGCATTTTTAAATTTAAGATCAAATAGTCCGCAGCAGCGGGGGGCAAAGGAACAGGGGCTTTGACTTTCCTTTGTCCCCCACCACAGGTTGGGTTCTAGAACCATAGGATGCAGGCACCAAACACCCTATCATTCGTATCATTCATCTGCCGAGCCAAAATTACTCGCACGCAGACAACAAACGTAGGGGTCACAAGTCACAACTCCTGTCTCGTGTAATGCAGACAAGAAATCCGAGCATTTTGTCTTTGGGCCTGTCTGCAGCGAGGGAGGCTGAACCCCCACAATGGGCGAATCAAACACACCCGAGAGCTGACCTCAAAACGGAGCAGTCGTGTTGCAACTTAGAAAGGAGAGAAAGAAGCTGACCTGAATGTAATTCACAACTTATGGCCCTGTGCCGTATGAACATCCCACCAGTTTAAAAAGAAAATAGCACACTGATAAATCACTAGGGGCTTTCCTCGATGCCATCTTATCAACTGGCTACGTGTATGTTGTCATTCGGGCCTAGATCGTCGATTGGTGGTCGTTGTTTGTGGTGGTCGGTGACGGACTGGTACGCCATCCCCAGAGCCAGAGCCTGTGGTCAAAGCACACAAATAGAAGAAGTCATCATCGCTGCTCAGCATGTCCCTTGGTATGAACTCTAGAGCGCCATCAGTCACAAACAAGATGTACTGGGACAAGAAAATTTACGATGTGGTCATGGTCAGGCGGAGCATATATGCCCGTCGTAACTGTAGTTCTTCTTCTAGTGCCGCCTTCCGGCGGGTGTTCAATGCTCTTGAAGCCTGTAGGAACCACCATCACAGGCATCCCGACGAGGTTTCCCACGCAAACGAGCTCCCAGTCGGTCACATTGCCTATGAATGCGTCAACTGTGAAGCTCTTCTGGACCTCCCTGATCAGCCTACCTCGTGCTCTCTGTGCCTGTTCACCGGAAATAAATAAAGATAAGTTCGGATCCTGTACAGCTTTTGTTTAGTTTAGAATGGTATGTCACCTGTATATAGTCGACTGCTGGAACTAATCGTGCACGGCGAAGCTCCGGCGGCCACTGGAATTGAGCTTCGTATTCATCGTCATTTCCTTCGCGTTGCCAGTTGTCAAAATGAGCAAGCATATCGACATCCATCGTGATGTTTAGAATGGCCTGAGCCGATTCAACGGTGTAGTTCAACTTGAAAGGCACAAGCTTAGCGCCCTTAGCAGAAAGAACATTGACAACCTGGTATTGTAAAATTCAGAACAACTTTATTTGAGGATCAGATCAGGAATGATCAAGTTACATATACCAGACACACGGGCATATTTACGATCCCAGTTACCTCCATCTCAGCACTGTCAAGATATCCAACAGTGAGTTTTGTGATGTCAACCTGAAATGGATCCTCTAATGCGATTTCATGGGATGAGGGGTCAGCAGCATCCGTGCCACGGATTGCATCTAATACGACAGCACAGTCTACCGCACTTCTGCAGAAAGGACCAAGTTTGTCCTGCCATTTTTAGATGATAACCTCGTCATTCACAAGATTGGCTCTAATCTGCAAGGTGTAGCAAAGAATTTTCACGAAAATACCAGACTCTCTGATACGCTCATGACACCGGTCCGTGCAACAGTTCCAAATGTTGGGCGCAAAGCAGTTGTTCCACATCTAGCGGCAGGGTATGTTATGGATCCTGCAGTTTCTGAACCAATTGCAAAGGGAACCATTCCTGGGACAGTGAAATGCACTTGTATTGAGTACATATATATATTCTTCATGTGCTTATAGGTGCAAATATATTAGAAAATTAACCTGCAGAGGTGCTAGCTGCTGGCCCTGCTGACGAACCAGTTGTAAATTCCTCGATGTTCCAGGGGTTTCGCGTCCTTCCCCCAAACCATATATCATCATAGGCAAGTGAACCTGGGACAAGCTTCGCGACAAGGACTGCCCCAGCGGACCTCAATCTGTAGGAGGGTGATACACATGGAGGAGAGTTTCAGCACTCAATTCAGAATATCGCTTAAACATTATGCTGCATATAATAGAGAAACGAACAAACCTTTTGTATACAAAAGCTTCCATATCAATAACTTGATTCTTAAATGTCTTTGAGCCCCAAGTGGTATTGTATTGTGGAACTGCAATTGTGTCCTTCAGGCCATATGGAATGCCATGCAAGGGACCTAGTATGGAAAATTGTCAGTGCAATATTTATGTGTAACACAACTCTGAAACTGGATGGTCTTCTTCGCAAGTAACAGTTGCCTAATTTCAAACAGCTTGGTTTACTTGCCGTGGTAGACAGTCAAGAGGCACAGGTTAACTAGCGGGCCCGTGTGGTCTGGGTTGCTGTTCCAGAGTGACCAGCAGTGTATTCTGGCTTCCCCTCATTTTGCTTAATAGAATGACACGCAGATCTCCTGCGCTTTCTCGGAAAAAAAGTAGCCTAATTTCAAACAATCAATAAAGTTTTCCTATTGAAGATGGAAAAAAACACCCGTAAAAGGTTCAACTAGCGCGAAATACTTCCGGCCATCATTGTGTTCTACACCTTCTCAGCCAAATGAGCATCAATCGTGACAGGAAGCTACACATATCGAATTTTCATTTTCAAATGAAGGAATGAGAAAAACCAAACAGTCAACTTAGAACTCCAAGGAGATTAGTAGCATACCAAGGTATTTTCCTTGCTCCAGCAAGTCATCTGCCTCTTTTGCTTGTTTGTATGCCAAATCTTCAGTGTATGTAACAACGGATTCGAGAACAGTACCATACCTAAACACAATATCACACAATCAGATGATTAGAATAAAGTAATTCTCAGTCCAATGTTATACTCACACATAAGTCCATGTGAAAAAATGTGAGGAAGACAAAAATAGACTTAACCTTTTTAATCTCCTTAAGAATACATCAGTAAGTTCACGTGATGTTATTTTGTTTGTCCTAATAAGATCCCCAAGCTCATCTATCTGACATGGAGGTTATCTAATCAGAAATAATTCACTTCAAAACTAGCACCAATATATGATGAAACGGTTAAGAAAACTGACCGACATAAAGGCAATATCTTCATCATTACTAGGGCGATGAACCATAGAGGTGTGAGGATAGTTGAATCTTTTACTGTCCTTAGCTTCGCTTTTGTCACTCCATGATGATTTGAAGACAAGAACGGAAGGGTTATGCAATCCACCATTCTCCAAAGCCACCAACTTTCGGTTTTCTCTAAATGCAGGTACATTAATTTCTGTAGCACCGTCTTGCATCTCACGTAGCTAGGGGAACCAAGGGCAGTGTAGGTAGTCACAACAACAACACTAACACATTATTGCTTCGAAAAAATATTAACACATTACTTGGACACGAGAACTATAAGGGAATGTTTCAAAATTACTTTGGAATCATTGAAAAAATCAGCATCAAAGTACTTCATGGACTCCTTCAAGGCAATCACACCGCTAACTGGTTCTTGTTTCAAAACATCTTTTACCTCCGTGCCCTGAAAATGGACAGATAATCTGATAAGCCCAATAATCCAAATTTGAGAACAGTAAAGCCAAATTTAACAGTATAAAAATTACTGCCTTCCAAATCTTGTGGTATTTGGATACAAGTGTATATGAGTGATTCTTCCCACTCGTTGCTAACGGTAACGATGTGCATTTTTGTGGCCACACGACCCACGCCTGTTCCAAAATACAATAAACTATAAAGGAGCTGCTGCACGAGGTAATTTTAAATGAATAATTACCAATCTGAAAAAGATGTGGCTGTTGTGGGAGCAACGCCGGAATAGAATCACGGTATAAACCAATAGTTCTGTCCAATGGGTATATCTAATGTGCTCGGTTGAGGATCCCCAACCAGCTTGTTCTCAACAGAGAAACACCGGCGGCCAGAAATTTGAGCACAGAAGTCCAACTAATTAGTGGAGAAGCCCATCAGGGCAACTGTAGGTCGAACTATATAGATTGCTCACATTGTCACAGTCCAAACAGACCTCGGATTATATCAAAGAAAAAAAGTGCTTGCAAACTGAAGTTATAAAGCAGGAACCGGGTGTGAAATATCGGAAATGCCATAATCTAGGCGGGCATAGACATTGCCACCGCGTGAAGAAAATCCAGCCTGAACAGCTTAATTGCAATAGGAGCACGAAGCCGAACAACCTGTTGGTGCTAATCCAGACAGGAAAGTTCAGAGATATTTCACTGCCTCGGCGTCAATCATATTACACATTTAAACGAACACGATACGATCAACCTGCTCTCACGCAACTCACCAATCAACAACCACCGTCGGTTACGAAAGATCAATCCTGGTCTAAGAACTCACTCGCCAGCTGATCCCCTTTTATTTTACAAGACCATTTCGTTGGTCTCAGCACAAGGCATTGCTGATTCGAAATCGAAATAATATTATAAGCGGGGAGGCAAGGAATCTGCGTACCATGATTCCGGTGACGCTCGCGATGCCGCCTTCTCCTGTGCTTCCTGTTCTTGGCGCTTCGGCGGCGGTTTTCAGGAAAGTGAAACAGAGGGCGGCGAAGAGCAGGAGGTGGAGACACGGCGGCGGCGCGCGGTGTCGATGTGGAAGCCGCATAGCCGACACCTGGCGTGCGCGCGAGGGAGGCAGAGATAGAGCAGGGGCTGCAGGCTGTGCGTGAGATAGTTGCTGGTTTGCTGCTCGGCTGCTTCAGTTCTATAAAAATGTCTCCGCTGAAATCAGATTGTTTGTTTGTGGCATCCGGATTGTTTGACTAAAAACATGTGGTTAGCTGTGGCGGATTTTGGTGGTTGGAGGATTGATTATTGGCAGAAAAGAAATTCGATTTGGTCTCACTTAATATTGTACTATTTTGGAGTTCCTGAGGTACACATGTTCGCCGAGCAAATAGAAAACCCTAGAAGCTTTCTTTTAAATAAATAAAAAAAAGCCTAGAAGCGTCCCGGCCCTTTCGCCTTCCTCCGAAAATCAATGGGTCCCCGTCTCCTCTGCTTGCCTCTTCTACTTGCCACTCTGATATCGAGAGGGGGTAGGGACCTCGGATATGCACTCGGCGCCGTAGTTAAATCTATGTAAAGTAAGATTTTGGTAAACCAGCATCGACGTTATGGTGGCTATAACAACGACGTGCGAAAAAAGAATAAGGTTTCCTCGTCCACCTCGTGGGCTTGAGCAGAGCGGGAAATTGTCTCATCGTTGCACCGTATCCTGTTTTGTCTACGTGTATTGCATGTTTTACTGTGAGTAAATTCAGATCGATTCAAAAGTTTGAGCGCGATGACTTCGATTTTAGGGCGCTGTTATTTAGGGGCGCGGGCACAAAACTTTGCGACTGTCATAAAAAAAGTCTGACCAGCTCTGAGGAGTGGCGACAACGACGCGTCGACAACTTTCTCGGGCGGTGGTAGTAGTCATTAGGTTATCCAAAAGTATCCATGTAATTTTTATAATGTTTAGAATCCTTTGTACCGGTGAACTCTTGTAGTAGATCGTCTTTTTCCAAAAGGAGAGTGTAACGGCTAAGAACATCTTATATTGTGAGATAGATGGAGTTGAAAGAAAAACTCGAGGGTGGCGCTTTGACTCCCGGGAGAAAATGCTTCCGGTTTTCAATGTGCATTTTTTTACAAATATTAAAAAAGCTCGAACTAAAATTATGCACGTATGTCTCGATATTCTCTATGCTCACAAAATTGTTTCACGAAAAACCGATTTTTTTTGTGTCGTGGGTGAAAAAACAAATTTGGTGCTAATATGTTTTTAAAATCTCGGTTTTCTGTGAAATTTGGCCTGCACACATAGGATGTCGAGATGTACGCGTCAATTATTTTAATATGTTTCTTGACATTTTAAAATGTTTAGACCGATGGCAGTAGCATATACTACTTCAAAATGAATTTTCGAAAAAACTCAGGCTAATAACTAGCGGCCCAACCCAGTCGCACTCCGAAGTGGCGAAGTGCACATTCCTTGTGACGTCGCGGAGATAGCATAGCGCGATACAACCGCGAGATTCCGATCCGACCGTCCACAGCCGCCAAACCACGTCACCGGCGTCGCGTCTGCGTGCCGCACTTTGTTTTCCTCTCGCCTTCTCTCTCGCAGAGTCGCAGTCTCGCTGCACGCCGTCGCCGTCGCCGTCGCCGCGTTTCAGCGGCTTAACCACCGGCGGGCAGCAATGGCGAGGACGACGAAAGGGTGGGCGCGCGGGTTGGCAGCGTTCGCGGCGGTGGCAGCCGCGGTGTCGGCGGGGCGACGGTACGGGTGGGACGGGGAGGCGGCGGTGGCGGCGTTCCGGCGAGGGAGGAGCTCGCTGGGGCCCTGGGCGGCGCCCGCCTACGTCGCCGCCCATGCGCTCACCCTTGCCCTCTGCCCGCCCTACGCCATCTTCTTCGAGGGCGCCGCCGCCCTGGTCTTCGGGTTCCTCCCCGGCGTGGCCTGCGTCTTCTCCGCCAAGATCCTCGGCGCCTCGCTTTCCTTCTGGATCGGCAGGTCCAGACACCCCTCCCTCATTTCCCTAATTTTCCTGGCTTGCTGTCGCCTTGGATAAATTGTTTTTGGCTGTGCATGGTACTCGAGATCTAGAAGTACTAGTCTCTGCGGGCTATCTCAAATTTTGAGTTAATTGGGTGTTTGGCGCCTATCATGGTGATCAGTTCAAGAATGGTGAGAAGGAATTTGATTGGAGAACTTTTTTTGAAGAGACTAAAATGCTGATTTTTTTTTTTCATTTTTCCTGGCTGGCTTGCGCCATGGAGTTGGAACGTTACAGGATTCTTTGCTTCATGAATTGTTGCAACCTCGATTCGCATGGTCATGCAACCTCGATTCACATGGTGGTTTAATAGATTAGTAGCATGTTTCTAGTTAGATGCGACCAAAATATCACATTTACTCAGAAATTTTCTGTCGTCGTGCTTATGAATGTATCAGAATTTGTGTGTTACTGGTATCGGAGAAGGCTGTTCAACAATCTTACATCAGCAATGGTTCCCATAACAGAGTGGTGGTAAAGAATTTGTTGGGCTTGACCAAAATAGGACAATTCAAAGTATGCTAGAACTGAGTGTGCGAACTCAATTGGAACATTCATTGATTTTAGTTTATCTCTTAAGTGTATTAAAGCAGATGAACTTAAAGTGACATTACATACCTAATATATCATCATGTGAGAGTCTCGGTAAAGTGTTGAGCGGGTTTTTTCATTTAGTAGTTAATTGTACACATACCATTGTGCTTTCTAAGATTTTTGTCATATATATATTCACTTCGTATCTTAGACTTCTTAATGCAAATACTGAAACTGATAATGCTATGTACTCCCTCCGTCCAAAAATAAGTGTCTCAAGTTTGTTCAAAAGTGGAGGTATCTAGACATGTAGGTATCTATACATGTTTCATGTATAGATACATCCACTTTTTGTCAAACTTGAGACACTTATTTTTGGACGGAAGGAGTATGATATGTTAGAAGTAATCTTGTCATATCTATGCATGAAGTTTCTAGCTTAGTCATGAAGTATGTAGAGTATGTAGGAGTCCTAGTAGAAGTAAAAGTCCGAAGGTTTCTTGTTCAAGTCAGAGTTCTGTAGTAGTTTGTAGATGTCACAGGCTGTTGCTAGCTGCAGTCAGAAGCAGCAAGTAGAAGCAAAAATGAAATTTTCCTTAGTTGTAGTACATGTGCTAGCTAGAAGAGTAAGCAAATTCGGTTTTGTCTTATAGGACAAATGAGCTGTAGTTTTTAGTTCGGTTTGAGTATGAGTCGGTTTGTAAGTCCTATATAAGGACATGACTATCACTTGTAAGTAAGCTAGTAAGGCAAGATGTAGCCCAAAGCTTGTGTGATATATTGTGAAGATATATAGAGCTTCATATATTCCTGGTGTGTGACTGTGTAAGAGTGAGGGGTGTGTGTGAAGCACAACCTCATTGGAAGGGAGCTATGTGATTTAGCCTCCAACATGATATAAAGGTAGCAATGAACCAATTTCCTAGAAAGGCCGGGAAAGAAGCATAGCTGAATTGATTAGCTGTATAGTTTAAAGAATATTAACGTTTTGACTTTTGAGGTTAAAAGTTTATTTAGTGACGTGAATTATTGATTAATCATGAGCTAAGTTACTTAAGCTCGAGCTTTCAGATGGTTGGTCATAAAACACTGGTGTAGCATTGAAGCCATTTTGGTTTCATATTGGTTAGAGACACAGTGAATAAGACTTCTGCAATTTCTTCACCCATATCTGCATTTGCCATGCAATAATATTCCTGTTCTCTAGCTAAAAGAAAAGGATCGGGGCGTTTCATGGATAATTATGCATGAAAACCAATTGTTGAAATTTAGGTTTGTTACCTATGCAGCTGTACTCCTCGGTTCACATCACGTGCACTAACATATTCAGAACAAACTAATTAGATGAAACAGGCTAGATGCAGGATATAATAAACTTCACAATGTTATACGTAGGTCCTTCAGTTCTTAAAGGAGAATCATCAAAAGTTGAGTTGCGTCTTTTTTCATATCTGTGTATCTCTTACTTATGCCAATAGACAGTGTTCTAAAAGGCGCTACTCAAGTCAAGATCAGATCTCTTCCTTAATTCCTTAACCAGCTGGGTGGGAAGCTGTCAGCCTGGCACCGCCTAGGCATTGGTTGCTTTAGTGGTTGCCACCACCACTTCGATTCCTGGGCAACAAATTCAATCATCCTCAAGTTTTGCGAAATACTGAATTTTTTTTTGATTAACTCATATGTTGTTCATAATGTGAGATAGGCTGTACCGTACCACATATCAACAGTAAAGCTGATCAAACTTCAAGACCTGTATGCGGCTTTAGGCGAACTAACTTGTATACGTTACAATGAATCCAGTCTCAGATTATCCTTCTGTTTTTTATTAAAAAAAGTCGTAAATGATGAAATTTCTCTAAAGAAGCCACAGTGGTCTTTATCCTTTACTGTACCCTAGTGAAGTCTAATTTTATACACTTACGAAGGATCTAGTGGTAATTGCCCTCTATACTGATTTTCATCTGCTAAAATTGCACTCTATGCTGATGTTCATCTGCTAATACTGTCAGATCACTGTCCCTAAACACTTTTTTTCCCCTATCAACTTCTGTAATCATTTTCTAAATCTGCCACCGGTGGATCTTTCAGATATTTTCTTCTTCCTACAATTGCTTCTGTATACACTAGTGATTCATGACTCGTAATTCAGTTATGGTCCTCTTTTCTAATGTTCCTTTTCTGAAATTCTCAGGGCAATTTTCAAGTACTTCACTTCAGCAATGGATTGGTTACAAAGAAATAAGTACTTCCATGTCGTGGTTAAAGGAGTTGAGAAGGATGGCTGGAAATTTGTGTTACTTGCTAGATTTTCTCCTCTGCCTTCATACATCATCAATTATGCTCTATCAGCCACCGATGTTGGATTTTTCCGAGATTTTCTCCTTCCTACAATTGTTGGATGCTTACCAATGATCCTACAGAATGTTTCCATTGTAAGCCTTGCGGGTGCAGCAGTGGCCTCTACTACAGGATCTAAAAAGTCTCATATCTACTCTTACTTGTTCCCAATACTTGGTATTGTGTCCAGCATTCTCATTTCTTGGAGGATTAAGCAATATTCTTCTGCCCTTGCTATTTCTGAAGAGCTTCAAAACCCACCCACTAATGGAAAGGTCGGTGGGGACGCCAAGCCGACTCCAGCACAATCTGAAGATACCTCTTCTGGGGAAACTAGGAAAAGAAGGTGACTGTTCAAGCAGCTATAGTTATATGCAACTCAATGCTTCCAAATTGCTATTTGTCTGTTTCATGCCACGGTTTTTCTTCAGGGCGTTTAACAGATGCTCAGTTAGCTACCCTCCTGCTTCTGCCTTTGAGCTTTTGTTTTCCTGATAACTATTGTAAGGTAAA
Source organism: Poa pratensis (assembly GCA_947311845.1). Lineage (NCBI taxonomy): Eukaryota > Viridiplantae > Streptophyta > Magnoliopsida > Poales > Poaceae > Poa > Poa pratensis. The sequence goes on from CAMZMU010000041.1 coordinate 101,252,924, forward strand.
ACTTGATGGAAGCTCAAATGTTGTAAAAAGAGATAGATGGCATGTGGTGGTTTGGGATTGTCTTGTTGACGTGTATCCACTTGTACTGAATCTGACACTTGTCATAAAAATCAAAGGTGTTTTTGGATCAGAACTTTGTTTGCTGTTGTAAGTAGAACATCTGGGGTGGCATTGTCTATAAGAAGTTACTATATTCTTTGCTTTGGCCACAATCGAAAGCAAATTCTGCAGTGAACTCCAAGAGAATCTTATACAAGTGACACAGACTTAGCTTTGGTTGCACTCCTTTCTCAGCACATTATTTAAACCCATGGTTTACTCCATCTCTGTCCACGAGAGCCCCAAGTCCAAGAGATGAAGCTCTTTAGTGTCTTGTGTTCTTGCATTGTCCTCCTTGGCCTCACTCCGGCAAGCTTATTAGATAGTCCACCTCTTCAAGATGTGTGTCCTATGGCACCTCAGAGTGAAAGGAAGCTGTTCATGAATGGTTTCATCTGCAAGCACCCTAGCACCATACTGGCATCTGATTTCAAGACATTGCTTCTCAACCATGCTGGGGACTTAGACAACATGGTCCGGTCATCGGCAAACATCGTCACTGCCGCTGAGTTCCCTGGCCTGAACACCCTTGGCATGTCGATAGCACGAATCGACATTGCTCCCTACGGGGCAGTGCTTCCCCACTCTCACCCAAGGGCATCGGAGATGATGTTCGTGCATGGTGGCAGCGTGCTGGCTGGTTTCTTTGACACCCAGGGTAAGCTGTTTCAGAAGACTCTATGTGAGGGGGATGTGTTCATCTTTCCCCGCGGTTTGGTTCACTTCATCATGAACTATGGTTTCCGTCTCGCGACAACATTTTCGGTGCTCAACAGTCAGAACCCTGGTGTGGTTGGCATCACCCATGCAATGTTTGCACCAGATTCAGATACTGTTGAGCGGCTGATGGCCAGAATGAAGAAGTTCAGAGAGATGGAAATCACTGACAACAAGACTACTGATTTTCGATGGTCTTACTGATTAATTATTAGACGAGTCAAGAAAGTGGATCCAATTATTATGAAATTTATCCATGGGATGATGATTTTTATGTTTCGATCTGGTTATGTACATGGACAGAATTTCATTCCAGTGAACGTTCTACACCCTAACTGTATATGCCATGTGACTTAACTGATTAATTTCATGACTACAGGTGGCTTGTTAAGCCTGTACCCCTTCCATGAAAATAATAATAATCATGGACCCTATGCATTATCTTTGCATGGTGCTGCTGTTGTTATCTCATTAGTGGTGCACAAGCACAGCCAAGTTGTGCAATCTTATGTCAGTTTGACGTGAGAAGTTCGTCAAGAAACAACAAGCCAGCCTCTTTGCTTCAGCATCACCAATGTTAGCATTCTCCAGACTATGTGCCGTAGCCTTGCTTTCCCTTTAGCTTTACTCAGTGGAACTCCATACCGTTTGTTTAGTATTGTTGTCTTTTGTTCCTTGCGGACTTGCGGTTGAGGAGGTCTGTTTCTTTTCCCTGCCTTCTTTCTCACTCTGAAAGCTCCCCTCCCATGGTAAGGTAAGACTACTTGGCCAATGTAATTGACACTAGTGAGATGCTTTTGTAGCTGATGTGGATCATCATTGAGGATAACTGAGAAAATATCCACTGCTACTTGCCACCAATGCTTAAAAAATGTAAAAATAAATTGTTTTGATAATATTTATACGAGATGAATATATCATGCTACCAATTTCTAAATTTTATCTACACATTGAGGAAAAAAACAAAAAAAAACATATGTGGAGGTTTAATTGAGATTTTAATCTTTGCGGTGTGGGAAATTTCTTTGTGCCAGTGTTGTGAAATATTTTTGGATTTTTTTCATGATTATCTGCATCTTTCTCTGAGCATCAGGAGCAAGTTAATATCAGGGTGCTTGCTTCACTGGATACGACAACTGAGGGTCAATTTAGGGTCCTGTGCTATATTGTTCCAGGCTTGACCTATTGGATAACTTGTTAGGTGGTCAATTACACTTCTGCGGTGGAAGGTAACGTCAATTTGAGTTTGTCATGTTCTTGCCTAGGCTAATTTTTTTTTAATAATACATTTTTTTAAATCAAATTCGAAAAATATTACGGAAAACCACGAAATTCCAAAAATAATACACCTTCGGCCAGGGCTGGGCCGATAAGGGCCTGTCGGCCTAGGCTGGGCCGATTAGGTAGTCGGCCGACGCTGCGTGTGTCAGAGGACCTAATCGGCCAGGGCTAAGCCGATTAGCCCCTGTCGGCCATAGCTGGGCCGACTACGTCCGGTCGGCTCTGGCCAGCCGACCAGTGCATGAATCCGTATTAGTCTGCATTTTTCGCGCCAGCCCTTCCCGGCGACGCCCGTTCCCGCCTTCATCTCTCCCTCCCGTTTGTCGCTCCCGGTATTTTTTCCGCCCTTCTTCTCCCGCCATATTTCTCCCGCCCTAATTCTCCCGCCATAGTTCTCGCGCCTTTTTTCCCGCCATTTACCTCCCGCCTTTTTTCTCCCGCCATTTTTCTCCCGCTCTTCTTCTCCTGGGTGAGCCTATATATATACCCCAATAGATTTGGTGATGGAGGAGGGGTGTGGTGCGTGGTTATTTCCTCAGTTAGATAGGAACGATGTCTGGTAGTTCGGATCCTAGTTCGGAGCATAGGTCGTGGTGTGTTTTGTATCACGCCGCAATATGGACTGAAGGTAGTATTAGGGAGGGTATGCCCAAGAGCTGTTATAGGGAGCTAGTTAGTGAGTGGGGCAACATTCGTGAGGTGGGAGAAATTATAGCCAAAAAACCAAAATCCAGATGACCCCTGAAGAAATTAGGGATGAAATTGATGGGTGGCGGTGGAAGTGGCAGAGAATTAATGAGCTAAAAGCTATTGAGGCGGGGCTTAGGGACATGCCTATGACACCGAAGTCAAAGATAATCCATTTTTCGCCGGAGGCCTATGCATTTCACGTGAAGGTAACTGAGTACCGAATTTATATTATGTTAGAATCTAGTGTTATCGTACTAACTTTTTTCCCCTGATTTTGTGAATGTCCAGCACTGGCCTGCCGATGGACATTTTGTGAACAAAGAGATCCCTCATTTTGGTTGGATGGAAATGCTTTTTGGCGCATGTCGTGATGGGTCTGGAAATCTCCTTCACGCTGAAGCAGTGAAGAGGGCTATATCAAAGGCGAAGAGTGGTGGATCATCCAAGGCAGTCATCAATGAAAATAGTGATGACGACTTCATGCCTCCAACACGAGCACGTGGCAGAGGGAAGTGAAGTCGTTGATTCGAATTAGTTATCGTTGAGTTGCATGTAATATTTGTACCAGTAGTTGTTCTATGCAGTGTTTAGAACTAGTGAAGTTGTAACGTGGACGTGTAATTCTGTATGTTAAATTAATTTATGCAATGTGGAATGTTTCGTACATAGATAATAATATGTTTCGTACATAGAAAATAATATGTGTCGTACATACGAACATAAATATGTCTCATACATAGATAATAATAATATGTCTCGTGCGTAGATAATAATATGTCTCATACATAGAAATACGGATATGTCTCATACACCTAATATCAATGCGAAATAAGTCTAGTACATAGATAGTTAGACAAGTCCCAACATAGATATAAATAAGTCTGGTAGATAGATAGATAGACAAGTCTCAACGAATAGAGTGAAGTGTCAGCCACGACGTCTGCCACGACGCGGAGGTGGTGCGTTAGGCGGCGGCGTCCATCCATACCTGTGCGGTGGCCGAACGTCACGTCCAGGAACCAGGGACTCGTCGTGGTCCTGTTGTGTCTCCTGTGTGGGCTGTGGTGGTGGAGTGTTGTACATACCCATCCAATGGTCCAGCTGTGCGTGAGTTTGAGGGATGCTCCCACTTTCCTGCTCACTCTCCCATGCAGATCCAGACGACTGTTGAGCGGACATAGACGTACGATATGCGTAGGCTCCTGGATGCAATAAAACTGTAAGAAACAAGTACGTAGCATTAAGCGTGGTGAATAAAAATTTACAAGGTACTTACCCTCTGGCTGGGGAGGTGGTCGAAGCTGGTAGCCCGTCGTGGGACTGAACTGCTGATACCAAGACGAGCCTCCATCCTAGTTAGGAGAGGGTGCTCTGGGCGACGGCTGCGACGTCGAGCCTCCAGCCTGGTCAGGAGAGGGTGCTCTGTGCGACGGGTGCGACGTCATACGAGGTCATGGTTGATGTCGGTCCTGAGGCGTAAATAAACAATGCGTAATTAAACACACCCGTGGATGATAGGTGGGACATGTTCCTCTGTCGACAGAGGAAGTGCCTGTTGTCGTAGACCAAATTGCCTCATAACCCGCTGCTGGGCCATCTCCTCCACGCAGATATCAAAGACAATCTTTGATTTTGTCATCCAGTACGCGCGATCTCTCGTGCACAGGTCAGAGATACCACCCGGGTATATAGCCTCCTTTTTTGCATCCGTGTACGGTCGCCAGATTACCGCTCCCGAGCTCAGAATGTTGAACTGCTCCTTGAATGGCTGGTAGCAGTTCCTCATCTGTGAATGAGCAAAGCATCTCTGCACGACACAAAAGTTAGTGCAAGTCGGCAAAAATGTAACAATTGTGATAAATACGTAGATTAGACATACCTGACGACGTGTCCAGATAAAACCAAAAGTAGGCATGTCTATGTGATCAGCATCAAAAAACGCAGCCACTGGGAAAGCCTCGTGTGCACGCACGTCTGGTCGTCCAATTGGGAACCTCTCCCATGACCAAAGCTGCAACAACAAGGGACATCCAAGTATGAATGCTGTATCCGACAGTAGATGGCACCCGTTGCACATAGCTCGGTAAGTAGCCGCTAATACAGCTGATCCCCAACTCCTCTGTGTAATGTGTTCTGGCGCAGTAGCACTCGTGATCTCGAAAGCAATAGGGATGTACCTCTTGCTAATAGTGGTGACATGGTTCTCCGTGAACATCACGTTTCCCATAAGCCACAAGATATAGCATTCAAGGCTCCTAGTGATTTGTGTAGCATTCAGCGGAATGTCAGCAGGAAACCTCTGTATCTGTACATTTCAAAATAAATTATGTCAGTGAAATGAAACGATGCATGCGAAACATTGCATTATGTATATAAATTGATGCATGTAAATAAAACAGTGCGTACCTGAAAATCCAGTAACCATCCAAGTTTAGGTCCGTGATTCTCTAACATAAACACTCCAGCATTAGGGTTTATACCCTGAAAGCGAAGTGACATCTCGTGCTCCCAATTTTCTGGGGCCTGCAACGGCCCTATGGGCTGACCCGCCAACGGCAGCCCAAGCAAGAAAGATACATCCTCGAGAGTAGGAGCCATCTCACCCCATCGAAAGTGAAACGTGTGGGTCTCGGGCCTCCATCTGTCCACTAAGCATGTGAGAAGACAGTTGTCTATCACCATGCATGAAGAGTCTGCAGTGGCCTCTACTAGACGCGCGAAAGGTGACGAGGTGTGGACTTGGCAAATCCCTAGGTTAAGCACCCCGGGTTGATTGAGGGGGAGAGAGATGAGCGCTGGTGATCACGACGGCTGACAAGCAAGGCGTTTACCCAGGTTCAGGCTCCCGGAGGATAACACCCTAATTCCTGCTTGTCTGGTTATTGATGGTGAGTTGTGGCTACAATGGTGAGATGGCAATCTCGCTAGGGTTTGTGTGGCGGCTATGAGCGTACCCTAGACGAAGGACCCTCCTAGCCTTTATATGGTAGGCTAGGTCTCAGGTGAATGGTGCCGATGGCGCTTACAAGCATGGCGGGGTCGCATGACCTAGCGTCGACTATCTTGGGCCGCACGTCGTCCTCCTTGGGCCTTCCTTGGGCCCTCGTCATAAGGCTGATGGGCTTGGCGTGACCCAGGTATCCCCACCGTGGGGTAGTCGAAGAGTGACCCCACGACAGGAGCCCCCGAGTGCTTAGTCGAATCGTAGAGTCGGGTAAAGGACTCCTTCCTCCTGGGCACGCCGTCGGGTTCCTGAAAGAGATGAGTAAAATTGGTCGACTCCGGCCGTTCAGGGCTTATGGAGGATTCCTTAGTCGAACTGTCACTTCCAGGGTAAAATACCGTGAGTACATCCTTAGTCGGTGATTTTCGACTGCTATTGTTCTGAGTCACTCGGGAGCGCGAACAGCGCTCCCGATGGGAGTAGCCCCCGAGATTAAGCTGAATTGCTTGCAATTGAGGTTAAACTCAATTTTTCTTCAGTCGAAAAGCCCGCTCCCGATGGGAGTAAAGAAGGGACTCGACATGTTGGAGTCGCGACTGGCTTTGCGTGACTTACTGTGTATTCGGCCTGTTTAGCTTACTGCACAAGTTTCTTCAGCTCTTGGAGCTTACTGAATCTTCTTGCACTCGAATGAGCTGTTCGAGTTTATTCGGCTCTTAGAGCTTACTGAACATTTTTGCACTCGAATGAGCTGTTCGAGTTCTCGATCAGCCCATTGGCGTACTTGCTACGCCTGCGCAGTTGACGTCAGTGCTGACGTTTTCTGGCTCACTCTGTGTCCGACGGGACGTGACAGTGCGGGCCCACTGTCAGTATTGACTGGAGACAGCGGTTGCCGCTTTTTTCTGACCGTTGGGCGCGAAAATTTCGCGGTGTGATGATGGCGCCTTGATTCCCGCGCGTAGTGGGCGGCGTGGCCGTCGACGGTTGCTATCTCCGCACGACACGTGGACGGCCAGATGATGTTGTGGAGCGCGTTTCGCTGAGCACGGCCTGGATTAACTGCCACGCGGTATATAATTTTACCGCGGGGTGAACAGTTCATTCCATCCCCATTCCTATCGTCTCCGCTGCTTCTCTCCGCCATTGTTGCTCCTCTGCCCGTTTCTTTTCTCCACCCTCCATGAGCAAGGCCGCGATGAAGAGGGGGAAGGCTGCTGCTGGCGCCGTCGCCGCCGCCGAGGCGAGCGTGATGAAGAAGCCCGACGGCGACTGGGTCAAATCGTCGGTGAAGAAGGCCGACCTCGAGGCCCTCCGCGCGCAGGGGCTGCTGCCCCGTAGACCAGGCGACGGTGCGCGCTCCTGGGAAAGAGGTATTCCCCCCTCGCGAGGGGGAACGCGTTTGCTTCGTGGATTTCCTTCCGCGGGGTTTCGGGTTCCCCCTCCACGATTTCGTCCGTGGTCTCTTGTATGCTTATGGGATTCAGATCCACGATCTGACTCCCAATAGCGTCTTGAGCATCGCGAGCTATTTCGTGCTCTGCGAGTGCTTCCTGGGAATCGCGCCCAACTGGCTGCTGTGGAAGTCGCTATTCCTCGTGAGGAGGAACGTGGGGAAGAGCAAGCAGGTGTACCCAGTCGGCGGCTTCGGCATCCAGGTGCGTGGCGACACCTCCTACTTCCAGATGAAGAAGTCCGACTCCGTCCAGGGCTGGCGGAAGAAGTGGTTCTACATCAGGTGCGACCAAGCAGGGCTTCCCGAATTCGCCGCTGATCGCGAGTTGCGGAAGACGAACGCGTGGGCGCACCCGCTGTCGAAGGAGGACAGGGAGGCGACTCAGCCCTTGTTGACGCTACTTCGTGGCCTTCTGAAGAGTCTCGGGCGCGAGACGGGTGGAATTCACCTCATCGCCACCTTCTTCAGGCTTCGGGTGCAGCCGCTGCGCAGTCGCGTCCACCCGATGTGGGCGCGTGAGGATGCTGGCAATGAGCTTGATGATGACGCGGTCGAGTCGAAGGTGAGGAGCATCACTAGTCTCCGAGCCGCTGACCCGTGCAACGTCAAGTGCCCAGTCGAGCCATATGGGCCTAATAATCCTGTGCCTGAGGTGAGCTTCGTTTGCTTTGTCTTGTATCTTCTTCTGTCGAATCTTTTGCCTTGACTCGAATGCTTCATTTGCTGACAGGGTCGTTCGAGCTACGTCAGTCTTCCTCCGTTGATGGAGAATGGACCTCATGAAGAGGCAGAGTTCCCTGAGGACGAGGTTGATGACGATGAAGTTCCCTCCGCCACCTCTCCGAGTGAAGAGTTGGAGGAGGATGATGAAGACGAGGAGCCGCTGCGGAAGCGGCAGAGGCGAAAGGTGGCGACTCTGGTTCTGCCTCGTCGCCTGTGAAGGAGGCGGGTGTGAACGAGGAAGAGACGAGCGAGTCCTCTTCGGGTGCTAGGCACCCGAGTGACCTGGCTGAACCTTTGGTCGTGCCTCCACTCGGCTCTGCACCGCCGACCGAGTTCGCGAGGATGGCCTCCGTCTCCCTGGGAAGTGAAGATGATGTCGTCAGGTTAGTCGCATAACCATTGCTTTGTTTTTGTCGAGTGTGCTTTTCACTTGCGGGTCCTTGAATTGAGTTTTCTTGTCACAGCGACCGTACTGGCGCTGCTGTTTCTTCCCCTCGTGAGATGGAGCACACTTCTGCTCCCATGATCGAGCAGACTGCGAGGACGACCGGAGAGGAGGCTCTGGCGGGTGACGTTTTGGCCTTGAAGGCTTCGACCTCCGCCATGCCAGAGAGGTCTGCTGATGCGACTCCGGTTGACGCTGGGCTGCTTGAGCATGTAAGTGTTCTTCGACTCCTTCTGCAAGATCTGTATCGGGTGCGCGTACAGCGCTCCCGATGGGAGTAGCCCCCGAAGATGCGCGTGACTAGAATAGTCGGGCGTAGATTAATGTCTTGTGTTTCCTGCAGCCATTTTATCGCCAGCAGATGGAGGGAGCCGCAGCCTTCGTTCGCATGGAGCAGGAGAGGGATCAGCTCCGCACTGCTCTGGAGCAAGCGAATAGTAAGTGTGAACCCTTGTGTTCGAGGGGTGCTTCGACTGCCTTTATTGCTAACTTTGCTCCGTTGATCCGTAGGCGAGAAGGAGAGCATGAAGACGCGGGTCGCGGAGCTGGAGAAGTCGCTGGGTGAAGCCCAAGAGCGGGAACAAGCTCGGGATGCTCTGGAGAAGACCCAGGTCGACCGCTTGCTCGCACTCGCAGATGTTGTTGGAAGTAAGTTTTTCGGCTCAGTGCCTACTTTGCCTTTCTTCGACTTCTGACGTCTTACGGGTGTGGATTTCTTTTGAACAGAGACTTGCGGAGGTGCTCCTCCAGAAGGGACTTCCAGCGAGAGTGTCGGCTTGGCGGAGGCTGTTGGCTTCGTCGACCGCGTCTGCGCGTATGCATCGGCAGCGCTGCAGCAGTCGACGGCGGCACTGCAGAAGTCGACGGAGGCCTTAGCGACTGTGCACCGGAGTATCTTTCCCAGCAAGCCGCCACCAGCTGCTGTTGACGCACTCGCGGCTCCATTCGAAGGCAATTCGAATGTCCTGGCGGACTTCACGCGCGCGCAGACGGTACGCGGCTCCGAGCTCACTTTCCAGCTACTTCTTGGTCACCAAGTCGTAGGTGATTTTGAGAAGGTTGTCAGCGACTTCCCTCGGAAGCCTGATGGCAGGACCGCGTCCCTTAGCGGTGTGAAGGTGCAGGCGAGCCAGCTAGCTGCGAAGTTGGTCGCCACCTTCGAGAGGAGGATTGCCAAAGCTGCAGAGTTGGCTGCTAGGAAGAGCCGTTCCCAGTCGGAGTCTGTAGTGTAGACTTTTTCCTTTTAGGACTATGCTTCTGCTTTTGGGCTTGAGTCTGTAATGCACTTTATATTGTGCGAGTGAACATGCTGATGATGAAATGTGAATTCGCTCCCTCGGGGGTGCAGTCGCCGAGTCTTTTTTGATGTCTGGTTTGGATGAATTATGTTGATTCTTTTCCTGGCTTGACGCTGTCAATTCTTGGCAGTCTGATATGGGCGAAGCTCCTGACGTTGCTGGAACTACTGGCGCGGACGATGAGGAGGACACCACTTCGGCTGCGCCTACTCGTCGCCGCCGTCAAGCTCCTCCAGCTCCTGTGCGAAGCGTAAATGACCAGAGAGTGATCACCTTCATGAGGAACAAGGTGGTTGAGCTCGAGTCGAAGCTGAAGAGTGCTGAGTTGGAGCTGGAGCGATTGAGGTCGCGGCCCGTTGCGCCGTTCTCCCAGCGTGAGAGTTTCTGCTTGGCGAGATGGACTTGATCAGTCGACAGCTGCAAGGTTGGCCTTCTAGCGTTTTTGCTTCGGCTTCTGTGTCTTCCTGCTATGCTTAATGCTTGGCCTTGATGCAGATGTGAACTCTGACTTGAAGGCTGAGCAGCTTCGAGTGGACGAGCGAGTAGAGAAAGAGGCCGCCGGTGACTCACCCGAAGCGCGCCAGTTTTGGTCGAACAAATCCAGAGGTAGTGTACTGGCACGAATGCTGGATCGCACCTGGCGGGCTGCTGTGCTCTTGGAAGGTTGCAGAAAAACCCTCTGGCAGATCAACAAGGTGTACTTTCCTCACAACGAGCAGCCGAATGGACTGACTGCGCTTCTGGAGAGGTTCCGTGAAGGCAGTGCGTTGAAGGAAGTCGTGCACGCTCAACTTGTTGCCGGGGCGAACGTGGCGTTGGCATACGTTCGACTGCACCGGCCTAATCTTCCATTGCACAAGGTGCTTGACGGCTTGCCTGGAGAGGGTGAATATGCCGATACTCTTGCGGCTGCGCGCCAGATGATTCAGCAGGTCCAGAACTTTAGCGAGCACCTTGTAGGGCCACTTGATGCGCCAAAGGGCGAGCCTGTAGAATAAGAGCAGTAGAGTGCTGTTGCATAGCGTTAGCTTGTAAAAGAAATTTTTCCAAGTGGAAATATGAGTGTATGTATGTCGAGGTGGGGGTAGCCCCCGAGTTAGTAAATTGTATCTTGTAGACGTCTGTAAACCTGTATGGCGCAGCCCCCGAGCGGATCGAGTGCGGCCTAGGATTTTGAATTAGACCTGTGCGGCGCAGCCCCCGAGTGCTTCGAGTGCGGCCGAGGTGTATCGAGTCAGACTTGTGCGGCGCAGCCCCCGAGTGCGTCGGGTGCGGCCTAGTACTTTGACTTGGACCTGTGCGGCGCAGCCCCCGGTGCTTCGGGTGGCGACCTAGGTTTTCGAGTTGGACCTGTATGGCGCAGCCCCCGAGTGCGTCGGGTGCGGCCTAGGTTTGACTTAGACCTGTGCGGCGCAGCCCCCGAGTGCTTCGGGTGACGGCCAAGGATTTTGCGAGTGACCTGTATGGCGCAGCCCCCGAGTGCTTCGGGTGCGGCCTAGGTTTTCGAGTTGGACCTGTATGGCGCAGCCCCCGAGTGCGTCGGGTGCGGCCTAGGTTTGACTTAGACCTGTGCGGCGCAGCCCCCGAGTGCTTCGGGTGACGGCCTAGGATTTTGCGAGTGACCTGTATGGCGCAGCCCCCGAGTGCTTCGGGTGGCGCCTAGGTTTTCGAGTTGACCTGTATGGCGCAGCCCCCGAGTGCGTCGGGTGCGGCCTAGGTTTGACTTAGACCTGTGCGGCGCAGCCCCCGAGTGCTTCGGGTGACGGCCAGGATTTTGCGAGTGACCTGTATGGCGCAGCCCCCGAGTGCGTCGGGTGACGGCCTAGGCTTGACTTAGACCTGTGCGGCGCAGCCCCCGAGTGCTTCGGGTGGCGGCCTAGGTTTTTGAGTTGAACCTGTATGGCGCAGCCCCCGAGTGCGTCGGGTGACGGCCTAGGTTTATGTTGCTTTTTGACTAAAAAAGTAAAGGGGAGAGCTTGTTCCACAAATCACTTCATTGATTTTTGCGAGCAGGCCGCCTCATTAAAACCCTTCCAGTCCCCTCAGGTACCCTGGTAAGGGAAAGAGTGCGTCTGGAACCTGCCGCTTCTTGAGATAGTACACTTTGTTACAAGGGGGAGTCGATTAGGCGTAGAAGCGGCGCAGTTGCGCCACGTTCCACGGGTTGCTGCAGACTGTCCCTGTCTTCGAGTCCTTCAGGCGGTAAGCTCCGCCGCCAATTGCCTCTGTCACGATGTATGGACCTTCCCACGGGGAGGCTAGTTTGTGCACCTTCTTCTGTTTGAGGCGGAGGACAAGGTCTCCGGGGACGAACGCTCTGGGCCGCAGTCGCCGTCCGTGATAGTTGCGTAAGTCTTGCTGATACACGGCTGTGCGGGTAAGGGCGATGTCGCGTGCTTCGTCCAGGGTATCCATGTCATCCTCGAGTGCTTCTTCTGCCTCGGACTCGTCGTAGGCCACCACTCGGGGTGCATCGAACTTGATGTCGCATGGCATGACTGCTTCTGCGCCGTAGACCATGAAGAATGGCGTGTACTGAGTGGATCTGTTTGGCGTAGTGCGCAGGCTCCACAGCACAGACGGCAGCTCCTCAACCCAGGCGCCTGCGGCGCGCTTCAATGGTACTCGCAGGCGCTTCTTGATGCCCTTGCAGACTAAACCATTGGACTTTTCGACTTGCCCGTTGGACTGCGGGTGCGAGACAGATGCGTAGTTGAGCTTGATGCCTTGCTCGGAGCAGAAGTCCTTGAACTCTTCGGCTGTGAAGTTCGTGCCGTTGTCGGTGATGATGCTGTGTGGCACTCCGAACCTGAAGATGATCGACCTGATGAAGTTAACTGCCGAGGAGGCAGTCGAACTTGTGATAGGCACGGCTTCGATCCACTTCGTGAACTTGTCGACTGCCACCAGGAGATGCGTGTGTCCTCCTGGCGAGGACTTCTTGAGTGGACCCACCATGTCGAGCCCCCATTGAGCGAAGGGCCAGGCAAGTGGGATGGTCTTTAGTGCTGAAGCTGGTGCGTGCGGCTTGTTGGCGAACTCCTGGCAGCCGAGACATTTCCTCACGAGTTCTTCTGCGTCTTGCATTGCGGTGGGCCAGTAGAATCCGGCTCGTAAAGCTTTGGCCACTAAGGCTCGACTGCTGGCGTGGTGCCCGCAGATGCCAGCGTGGATCTCGAGTAAGATGGCTTGACCGTCGACTGGGTCGACGCACCTTTGGAGTACTCCTGAGATGCTTCGCTTGTATAGCTCCCCCTTGATGATGGTGAAGCCTTTCGAACGGCGAATAATGCGCTTGGCTTCGACTGAGTTGACTGGCAGTCTCTGGTGCAGCATGTACGCCAGATATGGGCTCGTCCAGGTGGGCTCGATGAGCAGAACCTCCATTGGCTCCTTCTCTTTGCCTGGCGGGTCGGCGGTGCTCGTTGATGGTGTGGAGGATCCGGGCGGGGTCGAAGTTTGACAGACCGCTGCGTGATGCGCTCAAGGAAGACGCCGGGTGGCACCTGCGCCTTGTCTGAGCCCAGGTTGGCGAGGGCGTCGGCTTCCTCGTTGCTTTCGCGGCCGATGTGCCGCAACTCGCAGCCGTCGAAGGTGCCCTCCAGCTGGTTGTACAGGTCTCTGTAGGCGATCATGTTGTCGGCGATGGCGTCACAGGCTTCATGGTTTGCTGCACGACGAGGTAGGAGTCGCCGTAGATCATGAGGTGAGTGGCGCCGCAGTTCTTGGCCATTCGCATGCCATGGATTAGGGCTTCGTACTCAGCCTCGTTGTTGGAGGGTGTTGGGAAGTCCATCTGTAGCACGTACTTCAGCTTGTCGCCTTTGGGGGAGATGAGGATGACTCCTGCCCCGGCTGATCTGAACTTTTTGGAGCCGTCGAAGTACATTGTCCATGCGTTGGACAGGTCGGGGACATCTGGCAGCTGGGCTTCTATCCACTCGGTGGTGAATTCTGGGAGCACTTGGGCCTTGATTGACTTCGGGTGAGCGTATTTCAGCCCCCAGGGTCCTAGCTCGACGACCCACTTAGCGACTCGTCCTGTCGCGCATTGGTTGGTCAGGATGTCGGAGAGCCCGGAGGAGCTTACCACCGTGATCGGGTGCTCGGAGAAGTAATGGATTACTTTCCTTGAAGTCATGAAAACTCCGTAGGCCAGCTTCTGGTAGTGCGGGTAGCGCTGCTTGGACAGGGTCAACACCTCGCTAAGGTAGTAGACGGGTCGCTGAACAGGGTGACTGTGTCCTTCTTCTTCTCGTTCGACTACGAGTACCGTGCTGACCACCCTGTTTGTGGCTGACACGTAGAGGTATAGCGGCTCGTTCTCCAGTGGAGCCACCAGTACTGGGGAAGTCGTGAGTGTTTTCTTGAGTTGGTCGAACGCGACTTGCGCTTCTTCTGTCCACTCGAACTTGTCTGTCTTTTTCATCAGTTGGTAGAAAGGCAGGGCCTTTTCTCCCAACTTACTTATGAACCGGCTGAGAGCTGCGACTCGGCCGGCTAGGCGTTGCACCTCGTGAAGCTTGGTCGGTGCTGGCATTGCGAGTATGTTTTGCACCTTCTCAGGGTTGGCTTCGATTCCTCTTGCAGAGACGAGGTACCCAAGCAGTTCTCCGGCTGGCACGCCGAAGACACACTTGTCTGGGTTCAGCTTGATCTGATACTCGTCGAGGGCGGCGAAGACCTTGCGGAGGTCGGCGATGAGGGTGTCCTCCTTGCGGGTGGTGACGACGATGTCGTCGACGTAGACTTGGACGATCTGCCCGATGAGCCCTTTGAGGCATGCTTGCATTGTGCGCTGGTACGTGGCACCAGCGTTCTTCAACCCGAAGGGCATCGTCTGGTAGCAGAAAACGCCGTCGGGTGTGATGAATGCTGTCTTCTCCTCATCGTCGACGTTCAGTCTGATCTGCTGGTAACCTGAGTAGGCGTCCAGGAAGGACAGGCGTTCGCAGCCTGCAGTCGAGTCGATGATCTGATCTATCCGCGGGAGCGGGAAATGGTCCTTGGGGCAGCATTTGTTGAGGGCGGTGAAGTCGACGCACATGCGGAGTTTCTTCGTCTTCTTCTTCTCCACTAGGACGGGTTGGCGACCCAGTCCGAGTCCTTGATCTCTCGGATGAACTTGGCATTCAGCAGTCGATCGATTTCTCTGCTGATTTCGTCTCGCTTGGGCCCGGAAAAGCGTCGCATGGCCTGTTTGACGGGTCTGGCGTCCTTGTGGACTTTAAGGAGTGCTCGGCGAGGTTCCTGGGTATTCCTGGCATGTCAGAGGGTTGCCATGCGAAGATTCTCCAGTTCTCACGTAGAAACTCGACGAGCGCGCCTTCCTATGCGGGAGTCAGACTCGACGATACTTTGACCGTCTTGCTGGCGTCAGTCGGGTGGACCTGATGGGTCGTTGTGTCGTCAGCCGCGTTGAAGGCAGCGTCCTTGGCTGGTTTCTTGCGGGCTGGGAAGATGGTCTTGTCGTTGTCGACTGCCATTGCCTCGAAGTGCTCTTCGACTCCGAAGAATTCGGAGATCTTGCTGAACTCGCGGTCGCAGCTGTTGGAGCGGTCGAAGTCGCCGTGCACCGTGATGACGCCCTTGGGTCCAGGCATCTTGAGCATGAGGTAGGCGTAGTGAGGTATCGCCATGAATCTGGCGAAGGTTGGGCGCCCGAGTATCGCGTGGTACTGCGACTTCCAGTCGACTACCTCGAAGTCGATCGACTCCCTCTTGAAGTTTTCGGGTGTGCCGAAGATGACATCGAGTGTGATCGTTCCCATGGGCGTGACTGCTTGCCCTGGTACTATGCCATGGAAGGTGGTCTCTGATGCGCCAAGTCCGTCGTTGGCCTGTTTATCCTTCTGAGGGTGTCGGCAAAGATGATGTTAATGCCACTGCCTCCGTCCATGAACACCTTTTTCAGGGTGTAATCTCCGATCAGAGCTTCGACTACCAAGCGGCGTGCCCGGGTCGTGGTACTGCAGGCGGGTGATCTGCTCTGGAGAAGTGATTGGTGTCTCTGACCCTCTCAGGTAGTCGGGTACTGCGGTGGACAGGTGATGGCTTGGAAAACTTGGCGGTGATGATCTTCTGGTCCTGTTTGAGGGGCGCCCCTTCTGTATCATGTTGAGTTGTCCGCGTGCCGCTGGATATGCGTCCTGGATCACCGGTGGGGCATCTTGCTGCGGCTGCTGCTGCTGCAGAAAGGCTCCCGCCGCCTGTGCTGGATTGGCGACTGCGGGTGCTGCCTGGATGGCCAGCTGCGCGGCTGGCTGCGCTGCGGGTGCTGGAGTGACTATCTTCTGCATGGCTTCGTATATTTTGCGTGCCTTTCGACAGTCCTTCAACAGGTGGTTGGATCCCCACTTGCCCGTTTCCGGGTTCCTGAACATGTGGTGCCTGCAGGGTTGTTCCAGCTCTTCCGCTGGGCTTAGAGTGCGTTTCTGCCACTCGCGTTTATGGCCTCCGTCGCTGCGGTAGCTGCTGCCGCCGCTTCGGTTGTACTGCCCCTGGCTGTATTGGCGACTCTGGTCACCGCCGCTTCGACTGTACTGTGCATGGCTGTATTGGCGACTGCTGTCGCGCGCTTCATCCTCACGGGGGGTTTGGAATCCCGCCGCTACTAGCTCGATTGAGTCGTTGCCGTTGTAACGCGGCTTCTTCTTGTGGCCCTTCTCGCCAGTTGCTTGGTCCGGCTTCGTCCTTCGGGGAGTAGTGTGAACTATTGCGGACCGAGTCCTCTCCGTCTGCCCACTGGTTTGCTATCTTCATGACCTCGATCATGTTTTTCGGCCGGAGCCTACCAAACTCCTCGCGGAGGTCGCGGCGGGAGACGCCGTGCATGAAGGCATCCATCACTCGGTCCTCCGAGGCGGTCTCCATGGTGTTGCGGAGCAGGTCCAACGCTGGATGTATGACCGGAGCGGCTCGTCTCGTCCTTGCTTGCATGCTTGTAGTTCGACGAACGTCGTCGGTCTCGAGTACGTCCCCAGGAAGGATTTAACGAAGGCCTCCGCGAACTCGTCCCACGTCCTGAAGGCGTTCTTGGGTTGAGTGTTGAGCCACCCGCGTGCAGAGCCCGTGAGCATCAGCTGGATGTACTGCATGGCCGTAGTCGAAGTACCGCCCTGGCAGCTGCAGGCTATGAGGTAGTCTTCTAGCCAGAGTCTCGGGTCCTGCTTCCCGTCGTACTTGACTGCTTCTGCCGTGAGCTTGAAGCCCTTGGGCATTCTTGTGTCGCGTATGTTGAAGCTGAAGCATGCGGCGCCGCACGGCTCGTAGTCGCCGTCGTTGCGGTCGTAGTCGAGTTGGACGTGCTGGTCGGCCTGGATGCGGCTGCGGTCTACCGTCCTTTGTGTGATGACGTTGCGGAGGTCTTCACCTGGCTGCGGTTGTCGCAGTTGTCTTGTCGCCGGGGCTGCGAGTGCTGCGGGCTCGTGGTCGCGGCGATCTCGATCTTCTCGCGCTTTTTCTGTCGGCGCCTTGTTTACCAGTGCGTCTTCGAGTGCCTTGATAGACATGATCTGCTGCTTGTGGAGGAGAGCGCGCGAGTCGCCCTCAGGCGGCTGTGTCAGCCGCAGGTATGTTTCGACTGCCATGAGTGCGGCTCCGGGTGTCTTGGGGACGGGTATTCCGTCTGCGTCTTCTATGTATGATGACTCGAGGTTGCGGGTGACTCTAGCGCGGTCGACCTCCGTCATCAGGGGCACGCGGGCTCTGTGGCGCCTTGCTCCTTGCGAGACCTCTGTTGAGGCAGTGAACGAGTAAGCGGCCCTCCTGGCGCTCGACGCGTCGGCCTCCTCCTTGCGTCGGAGGAGCTCGGCCTTCTCTGCGCGGAGTCGTTCGCCTTCCTTCCGCAGCAGGTACTGGACCGCCATAAGGTCCTCCCGGGGTGCATCCGGTGGGGGGTATGTGCCGTCCTCGACGTGCTTCAGGGCTTTGATTGCCATGTCGCGGGTGATGGTGAGTCGCGTCACCTGGTCCGGCATGACCACCTCCAGTGGGTATGCGGGTTCGTCGTCGTTGCCCTGCGGCCTCTGGCCGATCATGAAGACTTGCGCGGGGTAGATCTGGGCAGTGGGACGGGTGCTGCCACTGCTGCTTCCTTCGTCCGAGCCGTGCTCGGAGCTGAAAATGGGTGCGACGTGGTGGACACCACAGTCGCCGCCGAGGCTCCTTCCCTGGAGTTTCGCGATCTTCGCCGCGGTCGTGAGGAGTGATGTCGCTGTTGTCGACGTGGGCGCGATTGGCTTGTTGACGATCTTGTAAGTCGATGGAGACGCGAGTGGCGGTATAGAACGACGCGACCTCGTTGCGCGCGAGGGTGTGGTCGACGTAGTCGAAGTTGACGTAGATCTTGGCCTTGCCAGCGACGCGATCGAGGTAGTCGAAGTAGACTCGATCCGCGCGGTGGTCGACGAGGTGGTCGACGTAGTCGTAGCAGATGCGATCTCCGTGGTAGCCGGAGACGCTGATGGCGCGGCCGCGTTGGGCGCGATCTCTGCCGCAGCGGAGGCGGTCGGAGTAGTCGAGGCGGACGCGATCTTCTCAGCAGTCGAAGATGCTGCCGCCGCAGTCGCAGCAGATGCGATCTCCGCAGCAGGTGGGGGCGTGGTTGGCGGCCGCGGCAGATGCGGGTGCCACCACCGCGGGCGGTGCGATCGCCGTGGATCTGAGTACTCCACAGCTGTCTACGAAGTAGTGCATGGTACCGAAGGTGAGGCACATACCTACGTGCAGATCGGCGTACACCGAGCGGTGGGCCGGCGGGTGGAAGGTGTACTCGAAGGAGCCGAAGCAGATTGGCTCCTTGGTGATGCAGACGTCGGTCTTCAAAGTTGATGGAGCCGGTGCGACCATGGTTCCAGCGCTCGTTCTTTCCCACAGACGGCGCCAATTGACGAGGTGTGGACTCGGCAAATCCCTGGGTTGCACCCCGGGTTGATTGAGGGGGAGAGAGATGAGCGCTGGTGATCACGACGGCTGACAAGCAAGGCGTTTACCCAGGTTCAGGCTCCCGGAGGATAACACCCTACTTCCTGCTTGTCTGGTTATTGATGGTGAGTTGTGGCTACAATGGCGAGATGGCAATCTCGCTAGGGTTTGTGTGGCGGCTATGAGCGTACCCTAGACGAAGGACCCTCCTAGCCTTTATATGGTAGGCTAGGTCTCAGGTGAACGGTGCCGATGGCGCTTACAAGCATGGCGGGGTCGCATGACCTAGCGTCGACTATCTTGGGCCGCACGTCGTCCTCCTTGGGCCTTCCTTGGGCCCTCGTCATAAGGCTGATGGGCTTGGCGTGACCCAGGTATCCCCACCGTGGGGTAGTCGAAGAGTGACCCCACGACAAAAGGTAAAAGCCCAGCCCACTTCAACCTGCAAACAAATATAAATTCGTAATCATATATATGTAGCGAACAAGAAAATTAATGCAGATAATATATGACACGTAAAAATCAATTAGGCATGTACCTCTCCTCCCAAGCAGGGTGTATCTGCCAATATTCCCTCGATCCTCGAGTTATTAGAGGCTCGAGGCTACGCTCCTGTAATATCTTTGCGCGATGGTTCTGATCCACATCCGGACTGATCAAATATAGTTGTTCCATATCTTCGCGCAGCTAAATTAAAAGTCTAAATTACAGACTACTTACAGATGAAATCAAACTCTAAATTTAAAACACTGATCCACACTTATGACAGATAAAAACATACTCTAATTTAAAAACATTGATCCACACTAATTGAAGGATGCGCACTAATGTGACACCAATTTACTGTTATAACCGGCAACATCTATGTACTTAATATTAGTAGCGCAATAAATACCTAGCAATATCAATATCACACTACCACCTTAACACCAATGCGTACATAATTAACAGTAAATCCTAATTAGTCAAAAAATGCATACCCTTGAAGCGTGCCGATTCAATGGACAACCACCGTCACCACCGCCGCTGCACCACCACCACGCTGCACCACCACCACCCTCCACCACCACGCTGCACCACCACCACCACGCTGCACCACCACCACCTAAACTACACCATTGCTCTAACCAAACAACACGAAATTGCACAAAACCTAACCCATATGTATATCTGAGCTGCCTAAACTCTCTAACACTACATGCACGAAGAATTGTTGGCTGGATGGACAGATCGGCGCGCAGGGAGCTGCTGGAACAAGAAATGAAGAAGGGAGGAAGAAGAAAATGCGAGGAAGAAGAAGGCTCGGCGAGCCTTATGCTGCACCTTGTCGGCCAGGCTTGGGCCGATTAGTGGCCGGTCGGCTAGGCTTAGGCGACGAGTGTCCACGTGCCGCAGAAAGGCCTGTCGGCCGCAGGCCTGACCCGCCATGTAAAGCAATCGGCTAAGATTGAGCCGACGGGGTCTTTTCGGCCCAGCCCTGGCCGACGGGCCTTATCGGCCCAGTCCTGGCCGAAGGTGTATTATTTTTGGAATTTCGTGATTTTCCGTAATATTTTTCAAATTTAATTAAAAAAATGTATTATTAAAAAAAATAGCTATAGTGTGTTCCTTTTCCTTCTGTTACTGAATTACAGTACAACTGGTCTTGTGAATGATGACAACCGAAGAATACACATGGCATTTATGCTTTTGCTTTTCGTTTCAGATGACTTGGTTCCTCCATCTCTCTCAGGCTCAGGTTTTCATCAGTGATAACAAAGTTTGGAAATTATCAAACCAACGGTTTTTCTTCAGCAACATATTTCCTTACTGATGGTGGCGATTCATGAAAATGGTTTCCTTCTTTTCACAGCAAAGCAAATGAGGAAGATTGATGGTAGGATCTGTCGTGTTTATAGAACTAGAAAAATACCCCACGCGTTGCAGCGGGAACTTTTTATAAAAATTGTAATATAACGAAAAGACATATGACACATGCAATGAGAAAATTTCTCGGGAATATTCAGGATTCGATTGGGCACAATAATCGAGAATCTAAATTTAATCAATGTACAATATTTGTATATTTAACAACTAAAATTGATGAGGTAATTGTATGGATAAAAGAATTTATAATGCGAATTGCTTCCGTGGATGGATAGAAAATCATTAATAAATGTGGGATGACATGGATAAATATGGCTCAAATAGTGGATGATGTGGCTTATGGAATAGATGATGTGTGATTAATTAGTGGAGATGACATGGACAATTGATTGGTTAAGAGATTGGATGATGTGGATAGCTTGCATGTTGAGATAGAAAAATAATTAATGAAGTTAGTGGGGTTTTGCTTTATAAGAAGTATAGATAGATAGATAGATATATTACACCAGAATTGTTTAACAGAAAGCAACCATTACCATGGTGGTTGAGAGACAATTCTGGTGAAGGGAAGTATTTCTTCTATGACCCAGAATTGTTTCTTAAACTGTATGTATGTATGTATGTATGTATGTATGTATGTATGTATAATACAGCAAGAAGTATAATTCCAATATTGGCCACAATAAAAAAACATATTTTTCTTGTTTTTTAACGTTCCGTAGCATCTATTATCGATTACAATATTTACATATATAAGAGATCCTTTGATTTTATGGAGCAAGCAGTCCCCAAGATGATCCAGGAAATGGAACTTCTGTCAGTTTGCATGTCATTTTAAAACAATTGATGATCAAATGAGACACATCGCTATTAACATAATTAATCACAGTCTTAGTCATAGATGTTATTCTTCATACAGTCATGTCCCATTTATTGAAGTGATACCAATCAAGACTCTATCACCAAAAAGTCAAGCTGCAGCTTATATTGTGGCTTCTTTGTCCTGCCTTTTGGATGGCTACATGACACTGCATATGCTTGGCCCATTTTCATTAGCATTAAAAATCATTTAAGGGTTGATTTCAGGATTATATCTTTGATACAGATTGACAACTCTAAAGGAAAGTTTGCATCTGCCCTAGTCTTCGATGCGCTATTTATATTTTTCTTTTCGAAGTATAGTGTGAATTTGGAATTATTTTTTTGTTATGGTGGATGCATCTTGATTTTTTTTAGGGTTCTAGCCTTCTAGGTGCATCCTAGTGTCATTATAACATTTTTGTTTTAGATGTCTCCGTAACTATTTGGAATTTCATAGCCACATCTTATGGATCTCACCTTAAGAAAGAAATAATGGAGCCAACTAAAAAGGAATATCTCATTTATATTTTTCAACAATGTGTCTGCCTTAAATCCACGAAACATTGTTTTGCCAGGTGCTGCACTTTGCTTCTGTCCTGTACTTCACAGGATACAACGAAAGAAACACAAAACAAAAATAACATAAATATCCAATTATTATGTTCAACATCTAGAACCCTAATCTGTTAGGAGGACTCATTGGTTGAGGTTGTTAATGGCTGTTGCCCACCAGATAGTGCTCCAACATCAGATATGCTCTCAGCTCTTCAACTGATCACGATAGCAGCCACAATAGACTTTCTTTCCACATCTGCCAAACTTTCTTATGCTTGCCAAACATTGTGATTCTCTTTGAGCTGATCATGCCATCAATCTCCACAACATGCCACTATATATGTACTCATTGACTAACTGTCTACTCTAAGTAACACAGATTATATCGGAGAAGAGAATATCTGTACAAGGGGGCATTGGATTATTCTTCTACAGCAAAAACTGATGAAACTCTGACCCAACTGGTCACAATCAACCAATACATACATTTATCTAGCCCCTCTACTTTCCATATGTGTGATATGTACTAAATTAACATGTGTTTCCGCAAAAAGAGAAACTTCTTGTGGCTGAATTGGCTGCAAAAAATTAGAAATTCTCCTTGTGGAACTCGAATTTTGTACTTGTCTTTCTCGAGAAATCCTGCGCAAGCTCGCGTAGCTCCTTGGTCAGCACCGGTGCGCCACAGTAGAATACTCCTGTTATCCAAGAATCATACTAGAGTTAGTGTCAGCTCAAAAAAGTAGTGCTATGTGTGAACAAAATATGATGCTGACAGATTGATCCTGTAGTTCTTATATATCTGTGAGTGGTAAAGATTGAGGTGATAAGATCATGCCTTGTCTGATATGACTCAGTTAGGTACGGGAGAATATTTTAAGAATCTTATGTGCATATAAACGAGCTTAATTAATTTATGGTGAAGAATTTGAGATAGCTTATGCATATACTATTGATAAAATTTTCTATCTAGACTTGACTCGGCTTAAAATTTCTCGAGTTGTTGTAACCATCAGCAAGAAACAACGATCGGTTGGTACCTAAGCTATGGTGTACCCCCAATCTATGGTTCTACAAATGGAGTGGTTTTAATTTGTACCGAGCAGTTAATGTTGGTGGTAGCAATCAACAAGCAACAGTGATTGGTTGGTCCTAATCTAGCAGGATCCCGTTCAACCTTGGCTACTTCTCCCAATCTGTCCAGTTCCAGTTGAACACATACCCTCAGATCCTGACAAGGATCGTGCATGTCCTTGTCAACTGGGGTTCTCCAAACAAAGTTAGGCCATCCCATTACACTTGAAGTTGAGTCTAGCATCAAGTTTGGTAGGAGGCTCCTCTCACGGCGATCCGCGGGAGAGAAGTCGGAGAAGCCTAAACCAAACTGCTATCTGACTTTTCACGGTCTCTAAGATGGAACTTTTTAGCATGTTTGTTATGGTGAAAGAGAAGAGTATTTGGTACTGACCGACGCGTTGTTCGCGGTGGTTGAGGGCGATGCGCTTGTAGACGTTGCGCCAGTTTGGTCGTGCGAAATGGGTCTTGACGCGGGTGCCGGAGACGACGTCGACGCCGTTCTTGGCGTGGTTGAGGGACTGGAGCATGGCGATGAGCGCGGAGCGGGCGTCGCCCTCCTCGTAGACGCTGGTGCAGTAGTTGTGGAGCTCGATGACGCCCTTCTTGTCCGTCTCGGCCACCTCGTCCATGACCCCGCGGAACCACTCGAAGGAGCCCTGCTCCCGCGTCACCCAGTAGAAGTAGGCGCGCCTGGTCCGGAACGACGCCGACGCGCTCGCGTCGCCGGGTGTGCCGGACTCGACGTCGCCGTCGAGCCGCTTCATGTTGTTGATGATGTCCTTGAGGATGGAGATCATGGGCGTGGCGCCGATGCCCAGCCCCACTAGCAGCACGATGTCGTACTGCTTGTAGTCCTGCGCCGGCGCGCCGTACGGACCGTCGATCAGCACCCGCGGGAAGCTGCAGCACAATCGCATCACATTTTAAGTCACGTTTACCTCATTCGCTCCACTGAGCTTAGTTAAAGGATAGATTCGCATCACCAACACTACAAATCACATGGGGAAAAGAACCTTCTTATTCTATCCTCAACTAAGAGCAAGGACAATAGCTACAGCCCGCTGCTGGCTATAGCAAAGTCCACGTCACCTAGAGCCAACACAAATAAGCATCAGTACAATAAGTTGGCTGTTAAGTTAGCTGTAATAAATATTTAAGCATTTAATATTTCCATGCGCATGCATCTAGTGTGCTTGCATGCAAGACCCATGGGATGGGCAGCGCCTGCACTAAAGCCGGCGGCAGGCTGCATGCGAGCTGTACCTTTCCGATTTCCGTGCTATAGCTCGGCGATTGCTGAAGCGCCGGCTCTCCTCTCTCTTCTCCCTTCTCTCTCTTCCACATGGGATTTTGCTGATGTGGACTATCTTATAGCCTGCTGACTAGGACCTATTGTACTTGCTCTAAGACCGTCCCTCTTCTTCCCGGAAGATTCTTCCGGAGACACATGTCAACACATTAGAGCATGCTAATGCTGTAATGCAGCAGCACTAGCCCACCCATCCGCCACTTTGCGCCTCAAGTACTTAACTAATCAATCAGCCGCTGCTATGCGCAAAAAACAGTGGCGAATATTCCGCGGACGGCAGAGGTCAACTCTTGCCGAGAGACTTTGCCATGTGAACCAACCGACATTATGTGCATGCCTGATGAAGCAGAAGTAAGAAACAATTTTCGCATCCTTACGTTATTTGATTTATTATAATAACATCAAATAATTACGTGAATTAGTCTGTGCAAGAATCTGCCGTCTGTTCTGAATCGTAACAGAAAAAACATAGTATTGAGGATCATGAGGTCAGAGGAGGCGGCTAGGCTATCGACTCGACTCATATAAATACTCTGACGCATGCTTGGAAATGGTCGTAGTAATTAAGCTCCTAGTGGGTAGTAGATTGTCAGTGGCACGGGCACTACCACCACCTACCCCCTGACTGAGCTGAGCACCCTGACCAGAGGCGGAGACCGGGTCCGGTCAACCCAGCCCAGCTCAACATTGCACGTCCACACGTTCGCACGCCGAATGCTAGGCTGACCCGAGGAAACCGCAAATCGATAGTATGAAAACAGAAAGGAAAATGGGACGTCGCCAAGGAGGGGAATTTTTCTGGAGAGCACGCACCTCAGGTTGGACATGGCGCCGCCGTCGCGGTCGTACTCTGCCCGGAGCAGCCCGCTCTTCCCCTCCGTCGGTGGCCGGCAAACCTGCGATTCGTCCACACACACACACGCAACGTCAAATTAACCACCGCTCATTAACTATTGATTAGGCGTTGAGCTTTAGGGATTGATGATGGTGAGGTCGATCGTAGTCGTAGGTACCTTTGAGAAGACGTTCTTGAGCTCCCGGTCCAGTCACCCAGCGTCCTGATGTGGACGCTCACGTAATCGTCCTTTGGCGCCGACGTGATGGAGAACGGGTGCCTGCACGTTTGGAATTCAGTTCAAGATCAGTGTGAGCGAGCACATTGGCAGGTTTAGAAATTAACTATGGGTGGCAGGTGGCTAAATTACCACTGGAATGGCGAGACGGCTGCGCAGTTGACGAAGATGTACTGCCCGCTCTTGTACCTGAACCCCTGCGGCTTGGAGAAGTGCAGCGACAGCACGTTGCCGGGGTACACCGCCACCTTGAGTATCTTCACCGGCCGGACGCTCGACCGCAGTGCCCGCGTCAGCCGCTCGCACGCGTACAGGACCATCGGCACCGCCAGGTACATCCACGTCGACTTCTTCTGCCACTTGTGGGTGAGGTAGAGGAAGTGGCCGTGGACGATGAGCAGCGCGTAGACGACGATGAAGAAGTGGTGCGAGTACCAGAACGCATTGAACCCGGTGAGCCGGTGGAACGGCTTGGGGAGGCGCAGCCTGCCGCGGCGGAACCACGGCGTGGCGAGCGTGAAGGCGACGGCCATGAGCACAAGCATCACCAGCCCCGTCCACCCCTCGGTGCCCTTCACGAACCACCAGTAGTTGGGCGGCTTCTCCTCGCCGAAGAGGCTTCATGGGCACGTACTCGGCGTCCGTCGCGTGCAGCAGCCGCGGGAAGTCGCACGTCAAATGGGAGATGATGTGCAGCCCGGCGCCGAGGGAGATCCCCAAGGCCACCACCTTGTGGAAGTTGATGTTGTCGTCGAACGGCACGAACCGGCCCGCGGCGGTGCGGTTGCGGAGCCACGTGATGGTGTTCCGGCACACCGGCAGCAGGATCAGCGCCATGTTGAACTTGAGCGTCTCCGCGCCGCCCTTGGCCACGCACACGCAGTAACCCATCACCTCGAACACGGCGCGCCGCCGGTACTGCACGAACTTCCACGCGAACAGGCCACAGCAGATGGAGAACCACAGGAGCAGCACCCAGCAGCGCCGCCAGTTGTCCTCGAGAAAGTAGCTGGAGCGGCGGTACCACCGCCGGAGAGGGTTCGGCTCCAACGTCGGCCGGAGGTGCTGGCTCAGCATCTGGCTCAGGTTGCGGCTGTTGGTCGTGCCGATCCGCATAGACTGGCTCGGCGCCTGGAGCAGCAGCATCTCCAGGTTGTACAGCTCGATGTAGCCCAGGTTGTTGGGGTCAAGCTCCTCCATGATCAGCCGGGCGTACTCCTCCGACTGCTGAATCACCTTTTGCAGGCTGTTCGCGGACGCGCTCAGCGTAATGATCTGCAGACGCAATAAAAATGTCAACCTTCTTTTTCATGAATTTACGACGGAGTAGTTCATAAAACTTCAGCTAAAATTCAGCTACTGTGATTTTTCTTTTCCTTGAATTAATTTGTTTGGTCAGTGGGAACTTGCAGGATAAGGACACGTACGTCGAAGTCAGCAGAACATGCGGTGCTAGTGGACGACACCGATGTTCATGGGCAATCAGGTAGAGTACTATTCAAATATTCATCGTCGAAAAAATCAGAAAAGAACCGGCTGGCCATTGACGTTCTCAGAGAGACGCATGAACGAACCAGTAGTGTGAGAGTAGCGGAAATTTACCTCTTTGACCTCCTCCTCAGTGATCCTCCCGTCAGCGTCCTTGTCGACCCTGTTGGTTAATCAAAGGCGTTATTCGTAACTTGCTGGTTAAGTAGAAGGTCTAATTAGTACTACGTGGTTTTTATTAATTAATGCTACTTAAGAGATTAGTTAATTGGGCTGGGTAGCAGCTTAATTACATGTCGAAGAAGGTCTGCAGGCGGCTGTCGAAGCTGGTGTCTGAAATTTGGTCCCAGAACTCGAGCAGCTCCGCCTTGCTGATGGTGTCGCCGGAGATGTTCCGGCGCCTGGCGAGCGCGTCGAACAGCTCGCCGGCGAACGCGAGCTCCTTCATCCCTGCGAAATTATTGTTTAATTTTGGGCATCTAAGTAGTAGATGTATTGAAAATCAACCATGAAGAAAGGAATGAAGGGAAGAAGTAGCTTAATTAATTTTGATTGGACGAGTGGAGTGGAAGGTAGGAGAGGTACCTATGCACTTTCCGAACTTGGAGCGATGTAGGAGTCCGTTCTCGGCGAACTCGTCGAAGCGCTTCTCGACGGCAGGCCATCCGTCTGAGCCTTTGGTATTGCTGATGAACTTGAGCCCCTTGAGCGCGTGCGCGGCGGCGGACTTGGACTTGTCGATGCGGCTGGGGCCGGCTCCCCTCCGGTTGATGGAGGCGATCCGTTTGAGCTCCTGCGAGACCTGCTTGATCCGCGTAGAGGCGTTCCGGAGCACGCCGTGGCCGTAGGAGGTGGAGCGCTTCTCGAGCGTCCGCGCCAGCAGCGTCACGTCCGAGTCCTCGCTGCCCCCCGCCGCCGGCTTCACGCTGTGCACCGCGACGGAGTCGTCCCGCACGTCGAGGGTGATCTCCACGTAGTCGTCGTCGTCTTCGTTGCGCGGCGCCGGCGCCCCGTGCGGCGCGGCGAGCGGCGCGGAGATGGACTCGGCGAAGCGCGCGCTCTTGCGCATCGCGGAACGCTTCGCCCCCATCGGCCCGCTGTGCGGCACAATCCTCTCGTGCTGCGGGACGCCGCCGCCGGCCTCCACGATGTCCCCTACCCCACCGCCGCCGCCCCCGGTGTTATGCATGGCCGGCCGCCGGGGTTTCTACCAAGAAACCCAGCCAACCCAGGCTGCAAGATACTACTAGGCAGGTAACGCTGAGGCAGAAGTGAACGCACGCGCGCCGGACCGGAGGTTTCGTGTTAGAAGTAAAGCCGTAGGAGGAGATGGTCGTCGGAGGGGTTGGACGCGTTCCTCTGGTGATGAGAGCGGATGGAGATGGAGTATATTTATACATGGTGCGGCGAGTTTTACCGGTCGTCGCGCCTCTCTTCCGTTTAGACTTTTTATTTAGTGCTGTGAGGTGGGGTTGGTGCGCGTCGGAGGGAGACTAGGATCGAGTCACTGTAACACACACAGAAGAGAACAAGGAGGTGTGGCGCCGAAAATAAATGGAATTCAGCGGTCAAGCAAGAGGTGGCTCACGGCTCATTTTTTTTTAATAATACATTTTTTTACAGAAATTTGATAAATATTACGCATTTTGCATAAATTACACAAATAATATGGCCTCGGCCCAGGCTAACCCGACAGGCACTAATCGGCCCAGGCATGGCCGATAAGGTACTAATCGGCCCAGGCCTGGCCGATAAGTGTCCACTGGGCTAGCCCAGCCGTGCCCTGATTAGTACCTTATCGGCCAGGCCTGGGCCGATTAGTACTAATTGGCCAGGCCTGGGCCGATTAGTGCCTGTCGGCTTAGTTTGGGCCGAGGCCGTATTATTTCTGAAATTTTGTGATTTTGCGTAATATTTTTTGAATTTAATTAAAAAAACGTATTATTAAAAAAAAAATGCTCACGCCGGTTCGTTTCATTCATGTGCGAATTTGGTCTAACCTTTTCTTCTCCTTTCCTCCTTTCTCCGGCGCTTTCCGTTCCTATGTTATGTCCACTGTGCGAGCGTGACACAGCTAGCTTTTAGCTAGCTCAAGTGGTGGGAGTGTGTATTGCTCCGTTCCGTTCCATTTGCCAGGGTCGACTCAGCTTGAATTGAACCACAATAGACGCTATGCTCTCTTTTCCCCGTTCTTTCCCTCTCCTCTTTCTAGCCCCTCCCCCGATCCTCCGGTGCGCTCATCTCTCCTCTCTGGTGGCGCTGCTGATCGGGTCGAGAAGGATGTGTTGCCCGAACTGTACATAGTAGCCTAGGGTTGGTTTACGGCGGTCTGCCGGAGTTTGGCTATATGCCGATAGATTGGAGGGAGTCGAGTCGTTTGGAACATATCTATCGCTGCATGGGGGATGTTTAGAGATGCTCCGACGGTTGTAGCTGATGGAGGCCAGTTTCAACCTGGACTCCTTCAATAAGATCATTGTCTGTGATGGTGGCATGGGTACTGGGTGTTGGTCGTGGTCATCTTCTTCCTCGTTGGCATGGAGCCAACGGCGTGAGGAGATGGTTGTTGCTGAAAACCCGAGATCATCTCATGATGGACCCGATCTGCCACTGTGATCCATGGTTCAACCCCCAGCCTTTCCAGGCGCCCTTGCTGGCGCTCCTTCTACCTCCTACTGGGAGGTCCTGCAATGGATTCGAGATGGCGTCCCACGTCCCTACTGCCCTAAGTGGTTTCGTTCCCAGTTGTGGTAGTGATGGCCTGTGGTTGAGTTTTGTTTCTGGTTGCGGAGTCCAAGGAACCGATAATGTTTCTTCTACGCCCTTTAGGGTGTTCCTCGCAAAATTTTAGAACCGTTGTGTAATTTTATATTTTCTGAGTGTTCTCTGTGCCTTCTAGGAGTCCAAGGGCGAGATCGCGTTTCCTCTGCGCCTTCTAGGGTGTTCCTTGTAAAATTTGAGGATTGCTATATATATTTTCTTGTTTTCGAAGTGTCCTCTATACTATGTACCCCCACCGACGAGTTATATGCACCTAGGCCCTTCGGTTCGTTCCCTGTTGAAAAAAAGAAACAACATAAACATTAAGCAAAACATCCAACTCCAAAAATCTGTATTGTCTCAAACGTGTACATGCACACACCATTTAAAAAACATATTTTAACATGTTAAAAAATAAAAAAAAAATTCGAGTGTATATGTGGACATTCTATATTTGCACACAAAATTTCGTGAAATAAATGATATTTTGTGTGGCTTATGTACGAAAGACACTTCCGGTGCTTGAAAATGTCTTTTTTACACAGTTCACAAAAGTCGTTTTTTTCACAATTTTTTATGTACATAAGAAAATTTTGTTTAGAGTTTTTGACATTTTGAAATGTATTTAAAATATTTTTTATAATGGGTGTATCTAAACCTACGAGTCACACTGTGTCGTTGCGGCTCTCCTCATCCTTTATTTTAACGGTCACGGCGCTGAGCACCGATGTTAGTAAGACTACCCATAGTGGGAGTAACATAGGTAGGAACATAGATGCCATATAGGCAAAAAAAAAAGATAATGTGTCATGCAATTACTTAAGAGAGAGACAAATAGATTAACATAGGTAGTTACTGTAACGTAACACTTCTCGATGTAAAATGAGTCTACAACATAATAAATAAATAAATAAATAAATGACTCTAGGGTGCCAACATGAATCTCCACCGGACCCTATAATCCTCCATTTGGACAGACGAACTTTTTTTGGAGTGAAAAGGCAGTCGTTTCTGCCATTCAGTTACATATGAGCAAAGTATAAAAGGTTCCGAGGGAAAATCAGAAAACTTCGAAATCATAAAAATCAAGACGGCCCTCTCAAAGCTAACCCGTATGTTGGACGGTCGGCCTGAACCCGTCCGAACGAGTCCGCCACCGCATATATTCCGGTCACTTTCATTGGCGGAGCAAGACCTCAAAAAATGGGTGTACATGGCTTAAAAAAATAAGTCAAACAATCTGATATATCATAGATGTAATGTTAAAATATACACATATTAGTGAGAGGTAAACCTTTACCTCCAAAAATAGATGGTTCTGCCCATGCTCACATCCCAACAGCACATCAAATACTAGCTAGTCTCGTCTGCTTCGATCCCCGTCATCACATATGTTTATTAAAAGTCAATTATAAAATACCCACTAAGTTATTTGCAAATAGATGGTTATACACAAAGTAAATGCAGATGCTCAAACTCCACTCATCAAAGATATATACATCTTGGAGGGGATTGTGCTTTTACATGAAGCAATACATGAGATCATCATAAGGAATTGTTTGGAGTCTTTTTAAAAATTGATTTTGAAAAGTCTTATGGCAATGTCAACTCAGCCTTTCCTTACAAAATGATGCAAGCTAAAGACTTTGGATACCAATGGTGTGACTACGTCATGAAGTTAGTTAATGATAATATTGGACCTTATTTTCCGGCATACACAAGAGTGAGGTAAGGAGATACTCTGTCCCTTTTGTTGTTTGATATCGTTGGAGATGAATAATCTCTGATGATCCAAAAGGAAAAAATAGGTCTAATCTTACGATTAATATGACCATCTATAACAAATGTCAGAAACTATAAATAATCTTGTGCATTTTTAGCAGATTTTTGGACTCGAGATTAATTTTCATAAAAGTAAGATTTATTTTTTGTGTGTATTCAAAGATAGGAAACAACAAGACATAGAGATTTGCACATGCTCTACTACAGATTAGCCTATGAAGTATCCTAGAATGCCTATTTATGAAAAGAAATTGGCCACCTCAATAGGATCATGTTGATGAAAAAATTGACAAAACTTGTTGGCTGGAAAGGAAATACACTTTCGAATGGAGTTATCTTGGTTAATGCTTACCTGAGCACCATTCCCTTATACATGCTCTCCTTTGAAGCTCCCAAAGGTTTTATCAGAAAGATGACATCTCACAGAAAGAGAAGAAAATGGTGTGGCATGCACTAGATAATAGGAAAGGTACCATTTGGTGAGCTGGCATACTGTCTGTCTGCCCAAAGACTGTGGGGAGGGGGACTGGGTGTGCTTGTCTTACCAACTACTCCCTCCGTTTTTAAATACAAGATGTTTTAGCTTTTGTCCACATTCACATGCACATAAATGTATGTAGACACATTTTTGTGTGCATGTTCAGTCATTTTAGTGTGCATATAGACAACATGTGTGTCACCTAAAACATCTTATATTAAAAAACGGATGGAGTACAAATAAAATCGTTCCATACAAATGGTTGTGGAATCTTGATAATAATGACGCTACCTGGCAATAGCTTCTGTCAAAGAAATATTGACACAACCAAGTACGGTTCCAGGCTACCGCAATACCTTAGTGCTCTCATATTTGCAAGGACTCAGGGGGTTAAACATATCTTCCAACATTTCTCTAAGAGAGTGATCTATAATAGATAGAAATCTTTAGTCTGAGAAGATGCGTGGTGATTGAGTCATCCTAGCTAGGCAATTTCGCAAACTATACACTCCTACCTTTACCAAGGTTGTGACACTGCAAAAATAAAAGAAGAATGCTACAGGTTGTAGATCCGGGAGAATTTTCTTTGGGGGAAACTTCAACATAATGGGAGGAACTGAAGAAGATTGTTGGCAATGTTCAATTAAATGATAAGTTTGATAGAGTAAAATGGATGATTGGCAACTCTGGAAATTTTAAGGTGAAGGATTTATATCTGCATCTTAGATAAGATGGGCCGTTTCCTTACAATTTTTGTGGGAAATTAAAATTCCCTCAAATTGAAGATCTTCGTATGGTTGATGCTAATAAATAAAATTCTAACTAAAGACAATTTGTTTCAAAAGGTTGGACTGGAAATGAGTCGTGCCACTTCCATAGTCAGAAGGAAACTATTGATTATTTCATGTTCACTTGTGCCATTTCCAAAAATGATTTGGCAAGTAGTCATGTGTGTGTTTGGTCTTGTAAGACCACCTGATAGTGCCACGGACCTAGTACACCCATAAACTTGTGCTTTGTGATGGAGCAGCGATTTGCTGGAAAATGCAGAAAACTCGAAATGATGCTTACTTTAAATTTCTCTTTTCAAATGACCCAGTAAAATTTATATATCCTTTGTTTAGTATGATCTACTTGTGGATGATGTTGCCGAAAAGACACGAAAAATGAAATATTTGAACGGATCATATGGCACCTAGAGGGGGGTGAATATGTGCTACTCCAAATTAGCTTCTTTTTCAATTTAGGCTTGACACAAAGGTAAATTCTCTAGATATGCAATTACGATGACTTTACCTATATGACAAGCTAGCAACTAAGCAAGATACACAAAGTAAGACGATAAACAAGGATAGAGGTAACCGAGGAGGAAGCACGCGGAGACACGGATGTATTCCCGAGTTCCTCCTTTTTAGGGGAGTACGTCTCGTTGGAGGGGTGTGAGCGTCACCACAACAGGCTTGCTCATCGCCACAAAGGATTCACCCTATTCTCCGATGAACCACACCACAAAGGATTGGTTCACCTTCCACTATCGGTTCCCTTCGAGGCGGAAACCGGAGCCTTTACAACAATCTTGGGGCACACACCCACAACCATTAGGGGCTCCCAACGAGCTGAAACAATAACAACAAGTGAGTACAACAAGGAGCTAGGTTTTCCCAGTGGAAACCCTAGCAAAGAGTCCCTCAAGTAAATGAGGGGGAAACGTAAATCTGCTTGGTGAAGATGTAGATCTTGGCCTTCTCCTTCAATCCTCCGAAGACCAACGAGTTTGGGTGGAGGGATTGGGAGATCTATGAGCTTTCAGCTTGCAACAATGGAGGGCAATCAATTTTGGGCGAGCTGGCTGGCTGGAGGTCGGTGGAGCCAGAAATGTAGCCGTTGCAGAGTAGTCACACCGGAGACTCCGGTAGACTCCGGTCGTCACCAGAGATTCCGGTATCCTTCCGGTGTACCTTCGGACCAAAAGCTTCAGTCGCACGCTAGGCCGGAGAATTGTCCCCTGAGGCCGGAGACTTTGATTCCTGAGACCGGAGACTCCGGTCGAGGCAGAGACTCCGGTCCTTCTCCGGTGTTCCTCCGGACCGAATCCAGTGTGTGTCACCATCTGGGGCTTTTGATGAAAAACGACAGACCGGAGGAGAGCCGGAAACTTTATGCCCTGAGGCCGGAGACTCCGTCCAGGGGAGACCGGAGATTCCGGTCTGGACAGGCCAGAGACTCCGGCCTAGAGTTTCCTGCAGAGCTTTTTCCTTGATCTTTTCCCTCTCAAATGTTTTGATGCTTTATGTAAACTAGATTTAGGGGTGCGCCTTGGCGCACGACCCCCCGAGCCCTGTTTTGACGAGACGCCATACACAATGCTAATAATCAACGGGTAGAAATAATTATATCCATGTGTAAACTCGAGGACCAAATTAGACAAATAATAAACAAAAAACATAAGCATACTTGAGAACGGAGATTTATTCCTCATGTTCGCTATAGCCACAACGTCGTTCCAACTAACCTCCGTCACTCCCTTTTGTTTACCATGATAACACCCCGGAATACGTATAGGAAGGCCCCACTCTGGTCAAAACTCTAAACAGTTGACCGTACCACGGTGAACTTTTCTCTGCGAGACCAGCAATGGAATGACTAAACGACACGACAGTAAGGATGTTTCTCCAGAACGTACAAGCCGCTTGTAAGCCGGCGGGCGTGCGAATGTGGATGGACAGGACCGACAAACACATGATTTATTAATCGTGTACCAGCGAATCCAACTCGTCTGAATGATGGGATCACACACACAGCATCGCCGTGAACGCCTCGGTAAAGAAGGATCAAGAACACCCACACGACGCGTTAAGACGGCACAGGCCATGATGGAGGGATAATAACCCGGTAGGCCCATGCAGAGGGAAACGAGACCCGCCTGGAAGGAGGCCCGGCCAGGGCAGTTAGCCCTCAGCACGGGCCGGGTTATGTTTCTGGGCCGGCATCTTGGCGGTGACCCGGCTAAGGAAGGCAATATTCTAGAAGATACAAGAGGCGGTTCTAGAGGCGGTTCAAGACTTGGAATACACGAAGAGCAAAGGAGCTAGGATAGGACTTGGAGTTCGAGTAGAACACGGCTTTACTGTGTACGCGGTCAGAGGGCCCGGTACTATATAAACCGGCCCTGAGTCATAGCTAGCAAGTCTCTCATAACCCCCAAGCTTTAGGCGAGAGAACCATCGAGAGAGATACATAAGCTTTGTAACCTAGATCGAGATCCGGCTCTGTTGTCGTAGCCGGGTTATCGAGATCGAGACCAAGATTAATAATAAGATAGCAGGAAGTAGGTCTTTATCTCCAATGGAGAGGCCGAACCTGGGTAAACCTGTGTCCCCTGCAATGCTAAACAATCTCCCAGACGCCAGAGTCGCCTTGCCCAAAAACTTAAGCTACCCCAAAGTAGCATCTGCCGTGTTATCTACCCCACGACAGTTGGCGCCGTCTGTGGGAATCGCGGCCAAAGGTGTCACCATCATGGGAGAAGCAAGGAGAGGGGCCGAAAACTTTGTTTTTGGCCAGATCACAGTCAATGAGCAAGGAGAATCCATCGTCGATGATTTTGGCTGGGGGCCGGAATCTGATCTGCTTGAATCAGGTGATGTTATTCCAATTGGCAAATTTAATGTTTTTGTGGGCATGATTACAACTAGATCTGCTAGTGATGGAGATTATGAATCTGTGTCAGGAGCCGCCACAATTGTTCAATCTGATGGAGAGGAATCAGTTGGCACAGCTGAAGTTGAGAAGGTCCTGAACACGCTGGAGGAACGGCTGGATGACCCGGCAGAAATCCCGGGTGACGCGGTGGAACAAGCCGGGTCGGAATCAATCTTGCCCCTGTTCGAAGGCCGGTTTGGGTATGATGCAGAAGAAGAAGATGATGAGGAACAAGAATCAAGTCCAAGCCCGGTTCGTAGGGTAGCGGTGTACACCGCGCCTTCGTCCAGCATGCAACCATCACCATCAGCTGCTGTTCCACCGGCCTTTACCCCGGGTCAACAGCAGCTGCCCCCAATTCTGGAGTTGGCAGAACAGAGAGTTGATGGAGAGCCGGCTTCGGTCTCAGAGGAAAGCGAGGGTACGGCGATACAGAAACAGTTTTGGGTTCCTGCATAACCGGGCCCAAGGAGAGGAAAGAAGTAACACAGCAGCTGCCCCGGCCTTGTTTAACAATGGCCTGGTCTTAGATCCATCAGCACTTACAAGGTTGGTTACTCCAGAAAACGCAGCAGTTAGAGCAATGGAATTGGATACAGCACGCCGAGCGTTGGAGCAGATGCGCAGGGACGCTGAGGCAGAGAGGCAAGAAATAGAAGCAAGAAAGAGGCAAATAGAGGATGAGGAAAACCGTCTCAATGAGATAACCAGGGCGCACCGGAGGAGGCACCAGAGCCGGCTGGCCCCGGAGAAAACGCTATAAACCCAGCAGTATTGTTTAGGACCCCAGAAGATCAACCAGTTGGTGTCACCCAGGTGGCTCCAGTTGTAAGGGCAGATGTAGAACCAGATAGAGGAACAGGAGCAGCTGGGGTTGCAGCGGCAACGGCGCCGGGTCTTCTCGCTGGGGTAGCCAGGGGAAATCCGGGTCTGCCGCCCAGAACACCAAGGTTTCACACGCCGGCGGGTCACTATTCAAATCCGGCGGATAACGTGTATGCAGCAACTTTGGCGCTTGATCGTATTCCATTGGGAGACACGCCAGCGGAGATTGAAGCCCGGCGCGCCATTGACATGTTACGCACTGCAGTTGTCCAGCAAACTCAGTATTCAAGGGAGAAAAGTGCATTGCATTCCACAACGTATCGTAGCAAGAGTCGCAATGGAGGTAACCCGCCATTGGCCGGGCCGTAGCGGCACAGCAGCAAAACCCGCCCCAGCAAAATCAAAATCAAAACAATCAGCAGCATCAACCCGCCCCAGCAATTTCCATAGCTCAGCAGATAGTCAATAGATCACGCGCGGGGAGAAGTGCAGGCAATGCAAACCCGGTAGTGCCTGCAGCAGGAGTACCACAAGGAGGACCGGGTCCTGCACCAGCCGCGTCTGCAAGCTCACCCGGTAATATCAATATTTCGGCAAGTTCTTCTAGTTTAGCCGGGCCAAAATGTCTTTCAGATTCCATTAGAGCAGAGCCTTTCCCTGAGAAGTTCAAGGAGCCAAGCAAGATATCCAATTATGAGCCCAGCATGGACCCGGCCAGCTGGTTGAGCAGTTATGAGATGGCAATGTGTATACGCAATGCCACAGAGAATGTTTGTGCCAAGTACATGTATTTGATGATGAGCGATGGAGCAGCGAAGTTGTGGTTTAAAAATCTACCAGAGAAGTCCATTAATTCTTGGGACGAGTTGAAGGCGGTTTTCACCAAGCACTTTCAGGGTACGTGCAAGCGTTTGTTTTCCATTGAGGATCTTGATCGTTGTATACAGAAAAAAGGCGAGTCAGCACGTCATTGGATGGGCCGGGTTACGGAGATCCTGCACTCTTCATCTGGTATTGAGCCCAAGGATGCAATTTCATCAATGGAGAAAACTTGTAAGTATGCACCACTTGTCCAGAAGCTGGGTCGCATGAAGGAAGGGCACCGGGTTAAGCCGGTCACCATGGCAGAGTTGATGGATGCTTGCAATAGGCATGCAGCCACTGACAAGACTCAGGATGAGCCTGAGGAGGAGAAGGGGAAAGGCGCGGCAAATAATGGTGGAAGGAACAATAATGGCTCAGGAAACAACAATAACAATAACCAGAATCAGCATAAGCGAGGTCATAATGATGGAAGTTCAGAGTTAGTAGCAAACACCAATACCGGGTTTCAGAGGCAAAGGATGGACGGGAACTACCAGGAAAACAGAGGTTATCAGGAAAATAGAGGTTACCAGGACAACAGGGGTTATCAGGGGAACAGTGGAAATCACAATAGTGGAGGTAGTTACCAGGGAACACGCCCAATGAGTACTGAGGAAGCTTTTAGGATGCCGTGTCCTCGCCATAGCAAGATGGGCAGACCATCCAATCATTCATTGGCACAGTGTGTGGATTTGAATAGGTGGAAAAATAATGAGGTGCAGAGAGCTCTGCAGGGAGCAAACAGAAGTGGAGGACCCGGCCAGGGTGGTAACCCGGCTGCGGGGCCTCTAACAGGAGCAAATGCGGTACCCACTGGAAACCCGGGTCAGGGTCAGAACCAGAATACGAGTAACCAAGGAGGATTTTCACAGCAGCCAAGGCAACTTGGTCAGTATCACATTTATACCAGTGGCACAACAAAAAGAGAGAGAAAGATAGTCAAAAGGGCGGTTAATACAGTGGCAGCTGGAATTCCAAGGTATTTGAGGTGGTCAGAGCATGCAATTACTTGGAGCAGAGCAGATCATCCGAGGTGGTGGAGCACCCGGGCCTGCTTGCGCTAGTTGTTGCTCCTCAAGTTCATGGCTTCGAGTTGAAAAAGGTTTTGATGGACGGTGGCAGTAGCATCAATATTTTGTACTGGGACACGTTTGTGCGCATGGGTTGAAGGAGTCACAGTTGCAGAAAACGTCAACAATTTTTCATGGTATAGTTCCGGGAAAGTCAGCCACACCAGAGGGTAAAATTTCATTGGAGGTAGCTTTTGGCGAGTCTATCCATAACTTCAGATCAGAGTGGCTCACGTTTGAGGTGGTAAAGTTTCCAAGTCCATATCATGCATTGTTGGGAAGGCCGGCTTATGCCAAGTTCATGGCAAGGCCGTGTTATGTGTATCTCCAGTTGAAAATGCCGGGTCCCAATGGGATCATCACTGTTCATGGTAACAGGGAAATAGCAGCAGAGTGTGATGAAGGGGATGCAGCCCTGGCAGAACAAACGTGTGCAAGAGAGGAGTTGAAAGCTTACAGATCAAATGTTGACCCACAGGATAACACGGCGCTCAAGAAGCCAATGACAGAAGATGATAGGGCAAAGTTTAAAGCAGCAAAGGACACAAAGATGGTGGATTTTGTGCCTGGGGATTCCTCCAAGCAGTTCGCCATAGGGACAAACTTAACTGACAAATAGGAAAGCGCGCTCATCGAGTTCATCCGTGAGAATCGGGATGTTTTTGCGTGGACACCTAGTGACATGCCAGGCATTCCAACTGAACTCGCTGAGCACCGTTTACATGTTGATCCCAAGGCTAGGCCGGTAAAACAAGGTTTGAGAAAAATGAATGCAGAAAGGAGAAAAGCAATTGGAGAGGAGATAGCCCGGCTTTGGAGGCCGGCTTTATCATGGAAGTGTTTCATCCAGAGTGGTTAGCAACCCGGTTTTGGTTCTGAAAAAGAATAATGAGTGGAGGATGTGCATTGATTTCACGAGCTTGAACAAGCATTGTCCCAAGGATCCGTTCGCACTGCCGCGCATTGATCAAATTGTGGATGCCGTTGCAGGTAGCGAGCTCTTGTGTTTTCTGGATGCGTATTCAGGTTATCATCAGATCAAACTTAACAAGGAAGATTGGGAGAAGACGTCGTTTATCACCCCCTTTGGTGCTTTTTGTTACAAGACCATGACTTTTGGGTTGAAGAACGCAGGAGCAACTTATCAGAGGTGTATCCAGAATTGTTTTCATGATCAGATTGGGCGCAATGTGCACGCTTATGTTGATGATGTGGTGATCAAGTCAGAAAAAGCCGGGTCATTTATTAATGACCTTGCAGAGACATTCAAGAATCTGAGAGAGTACAAGATGAAGCTTAATCCTACGAAGTGTGTGTTTGGGGTTCCAGCGGGCAAGTTACTTGGTTTCATTGTGTCAGAGCGTGGAATTGAGGCAAACCCGGAAAAAATTCGTGCAATCCAGAGTTTGAAAAGGCCAGAGGAGTTGGCTGATGTTCAGAAGCTGACAGGCTGTGTGGCTGCGTTGAGCCGGTTTATTTCCCGGCTTGGAGAAAAAGCTATTCCGTTGTATAAGCTGTTGAAGAAGACAGATAACTTTGTGTGGAATCAAGAGGCAGATGAGGCCTTTGAGGCCTTGAAGAAGCAGTTGTCAAAGCGCCAGTTTTAGCGGCGCCGGGTCCCAAGGAACCCATGCTTTTGTATGTTGCAGCCGGGCCTCAAGCTGTGAGTGCCGTGGTGGTGGTTGAGCGAAAAGAGGAAGGAAAAGAGAACCCGGTACAAAGGCCGGTCTATTATGTCAGCGAGGTCCTATCAGAAGCAAAGCAGAGATACCCACATTGGCAGAAGCTGTGTTTGGTGTTTTCATGGCTAGTAGAAAGTTGAAGCCGTATTTTCAGGAGCATCCAATTACGGTGGTCAGTTCTATTCCCTTAGCAGATATCATCAGAAACTCCGAAGCTACAGGAAGAATTGCCAAGTGGGCAATTGAAATGGGGGATTATCACATTGATATGTGCCTCGCACAGCTATCAAGTCTCAGGCGTTGGCAGATTTTCTTAATGATTGGACACAGTTGAATGCACCACCTCTCACCCCGAGCCTCAAATCTTGGGTTATGCATTTTGACGGGTCTAAACAAGAGCAAGGTTCAGGAGCTGGAGTGGTGTTAACTTCTCCCAAAGGTGACAAGTTGAGTTATGTTTTGCAAATTCATTTGATTGTACCAATAATGTGGCAGAGTATGAGGCCTTGTTGCATGGTTTGCGTATGGCAAAGGAGATGAACATCAAGCGTATTAAGTGCTATGGGGATTCAGATCTTGTGGCGCAGCAAGTTTCAGGAACTTGGGACAGAAAAGATGCAACTATGGCGGCTTACAGGCGAGAGGTGGATAGAGTAGCTGGGTTCTTCTCAGGCTATCAAGTGGATCACATTGACCGCAGGAAAAACGATGCTGCAGATGCTTTGTCAAGACTCGGCTCACGCAGAGAGCCGGTTCCACCTAACGTTTTCTTGGACGAGCTATGGGCTCCATCAGTCAAGTCCCAGGATGAGGAAGAGTTGGCAGACCCGGATTCGCAGCTGGTGGCTGTAACCCGGGAAATTCCGAGTGGACAGAACCGTATCTTGCATATCTTTTGAGAGGGGTGTTGCCCCAGCAGGAAGTCATAGCCCGGCAGATCGTGCGCCGGTGCAAGGCCTATGTGGTCATAGATGGTGAGTTATATAAGAGAAGTGTTTCAGGGGTATATCAGAGATGTGTGTCTGGAAAGGAGGGCCGGCAAATTCTGAAGGAAATTCACGAGGGAGATTGTGGTCATCATGCTTCAACTAGGTCCTTGGTTGCAAAAGCTTTCAGGCACGGTTTCTTTTGGCTCACAGCCCAGGCAGATGCAGAGCGCTTGGTGAATAGATGTGATGGATGTCAAAGGTATGCAAGACAGATTCATGTGCCGGCTCAGGAGTTGAGAACAATACCTTTGACTTGGCCCTTTGCAGTTTGGGGGCTTGATATGGTGGGTCCTTTCAGCATGTCTCCTTGTAAGAAAACCCACCTCCTCGTTGCCATTGACAAGTTTACCAAGTGGGTTGAGGTCATGCCTGTTACAAATTGTGAGGCGGCAACAGCAGTGAAGTTTCTGAAGCAGATCATACACAGGTTTGGGTATCCCCATAGTATTATCACAGACAATGGTACTAATATGTCCTTGGGAGAGATGGCAAAGTTTTGTGGAAACAATGGTATACGTTTGGATGTTGCTTCTGTGGCTCATCCTCAGGCCAATGGGCAAGTTGAACGAGCTAACCAGGAGTTACTCAGAGGATTGAAACCACGTCTCCGGGTCCCGTGTCTCAGAGCCGCCGGAGCGTGGGTGGAGGAATTGCCATCAGTTGTTTGGGGAATCAATACAACACCAAACAGATCCACAAAGATGACCCCTTTCTTCATGGTGTATGGGGCAGAGGCAGTTTTGCCAAGTGATATTATTCATGACTCGCCTCGCGTGGCGGCTTACGTGGAGACAGAAAATGAGAAGACCCGGCAGGATTCTGTTGACCTGCTGGAGGAGAATAGAGAGAAAGCATTGGAAAGATCAGCAATTTATCAGCAAGATTTGAGGCGGTATCACAGTCGCCGGGTTAAAACTCGCACCTTCCAGGAAGGTGATCTAGTGTTGCGATGGGTGCAGTCCAAGGAAGGGATGCACAAGTTATCTCCTCCTTGGGAAGGGCCCTTCATCATAAGCAAGAAATTGAACAATGGTTCATACTATTTGGTGGACGCTAGAGAGAAATCAGAGACAGTCAATGACTCAACGCACTCTACCTTTTCTATGGAAGAGCGTGAGAGGCCGTGGAACATTGCGCAGCTGCGCCCATATTATACTTAGCATGAAAAAGATGTATCAGATGTAACACACGATGTAACAGGCAGCAGGTTTCAGACGCGCTCTTTTCCTTACCAGGGTACCTAAGGGGACTGGAAGGTTTTTAATGAGGCGGCTTGCTGACCTAACCTTTTCTATCAATAAAGTGAAGGTTGAAGCAGAAATTTGTCTTGTCTCAGGTTATGTTTCAGTTTTATAAGCCGGTTATTTTCTTTGTTCTATATGTATTGTGGCAGTTCTGGGTCAAGCTTGGTCCTGGGGGCTTGTCATTGAGATAGCTAAAGTTATTTCCCCAGGACCCGGCTCATAAGTATCCCCGGGTTTCAGTTTTGGTTGCAGTTGTTTAAGTTTTTTATTTTTGAGGATGCCCAGAGAGTGCGTCCCACCAGTATTTTGGATCAATGGGGTACTGAGGCATAAGCCCTTTACTTTATAAACATTGATCCAGGTCTTGGGGGCTCTTACTGCAAAAAGTCTGTAGCTGCAATCCCAAGACCCGGCTTTTATGCCACTAGTATTCTTGGTTATCTTGCTGTGTAGCTGATGTGACTCGCACTTATATGGCCTGATTGCACACCTGGAAACTCAATCAACCATGAAGCCCATTGGGACTTGGTTCGACCCTGTTTTTCTCAGAGAA
The DNA here is from genome assembly GCA_947311845.1 of Poa pratensis. Taxonomy (NCBI): domain Eukaryota; kingdom Viridiplantae; phylum Streptophyta; class Magnoliopsida; order Poales; family Poaceae; genus Poa; species Poa pratensis. The sequence continues at coordinate 101,295,680 of CAMZMU010000041.1, forward strand.
GTTGCGCCAGGATATCCATGCGAAAGCCGGCTCACAGTTAAAGAAACCAAAAGGGTCATCAAAACCACAGAAGATAAGTAATTGGATATTTCTCATGTCATGTGATTCCACATAGTTTCACCAAAGTTTAAAACAAGTGCAAAAGCATACATCACAGGCATGGTATCAGAATAGCTAAGTTATTACAATAATGTGCCTCAAGGGCCAAATGACATTAAGTTTTCTGGCAGAGACACAGCATCTGCATAAGTTTAAGAGCCGGCTTCTGGAGCCGGGTTAGTGGAAGGAGTTGTAGCTGGGGTGCCATCTTTGGCGCTTGCGAGTCATCCTTGGCCGTTCTGCTTCTGCTTCCCGGGTCTTGGGGGCTCCATCAGTGCGCCAGGTGACAAGTGAAGGGACTGGAAGTAATGTTCGTCTTCATCTTCCACTGGTGCACGTGTGGAGGTGGCACAGTGGGAGTTGAGGAGCTTGGCGCAGCAGAAGCACTTGGAGCAGTTTTATCACCAGCAACAGATTCTTGTAGCTTTGTAGCAGGTCGATGCGTTGAGGCTCGTCGTCCACAATTTCTTTATTCGCCTCGTTGTAGCCATACTGGATGGTGTTAAGCTTCAGATTGTTGGCAATTTGGGTAGCCACGAACCGGGTCTGCTTCATAACCCGGCTGTAGGTCTTCCTGTCAAAAGGAGTGCCATCTGCATTGTACTCAGGAAAGCCCGATGCCAGAGGAGCCGGGTCAAGTTGGGGATAGTAAGCTTAGCCAAAGCTAGGCTGCGCATGGCCCCGGCCCTGCATGCAGATTTCTTCAGCAGGTGAATCCAACCAGGCATTGTGGACAAATGGCCCAGCACTTCAGTGTAAGTGCTGGGCGGGTTTTCCCAGTTTCTTGCAGCCTTGATGACCTCGCAACTCCCAAAGTATAATTGGCGGACCAGTGTATACATGCATTTGACTTTCTCAGTTGCGGTCTTGCGGATGTTGCCATCACGTGCACCTGCAAAAGGGAAAGTGTCAGGCATAGTTTATGCCAAGCTTGGAACAGACGAAAACTTTACCGGGTTTTGAGAATATTGTGCTTACCAACAAGGGAGGCAACCATGGCAGTAATCATCTTCTTCAGGCGGGTCAGCTCGTGGTAGCTGTATTCAATTTCTGTTGGAGGCTGGTCAGCTGCTCTTGAAAGTTTTCTTCATGCTCTTGCATGTCCCGCTTCAAGTCTGAGTTCTCCTGAGTCAAGGCAGTTATTTTTCTTCCAGGGCTTGAAGTTTGTTTGCCCCTTCAGCCCGGGTCTCAGTCTCAGCTTTTAAGGCTCCTTGTAGCCGGGCCACTTCTTCATTGGCTTGGTTCACATGTTCCTGTTAAAAAAAAATGCACAGTTTAGCCTCAAGTTACTAAGGAATTATTAGCCTGGAACTTGGGGGCTACAAAGTTTCAAAAGTTTGCAACAGACAAGTAAAGCCCCAGGTTGCCGCAAGCGTGCTAACCCGGTGCTTGGGGGCTACACGGGTGAAAGTTTTAAAATTGTTCAAGTGATTAGTCCCAGGTTGCTGTGGACAGCTAACCCGGCACTTGGGGGCTACAGTGTTGAAAAGTTTTTGTAAAGGATGTTGGCGTTTCAAGCACCAAGTTTTTCAACAAGTGATAAATTTGGAGCTTGGGGGCTAGGCAGAGTATGGTTACAAGAAGTAAGAAGGTAAGTAAAGTTAAAAGCACACCTGGTACCGTTTCTGAAGCAGAGAGACAAGCTCAGTCTCCAAGTTCTTATGATGAGCAAGGCGAGAAAAGTATTCCTCGCACAGAGCCGGTGTGGACATGGAGTTCAGAGTCGCCAGATCCAAAGAAGCAACCGGGTCCTTGCCCTTTGCAGAGGGATCCACCTTGATTTCTGGTGCTGTGACCTTGGCAATGGCAGTGGACACGCCAGGAGCCGGGCCTTTCTTAGACCCGGTGATCTGGACTTCTGGGTCAACTTCTTTGGTTCCAGACCCATGCCCGGGTGATTGCGCGTCTGGGCTTGGTTTTGGAGCAGCTGGCGGGCTTGGTGGTGTGGCTGTCACGTTCTCTGCGCCAGATTCTTCTTCTGGGCTTGCTCTTCAACATGTACTTCCATTTGGGAAGGTTCAGCTGTAGCAGGTGGAGGAGAGGCAGCTGGAGAAGATTCCGGGTCTTCCTCCACGATAGCTTTGGCACTGAAACAAAGGAAAGGTGGTTAAATACAGAAAAGACTGCAAAGTAGTGAAAACTGAAAAGAAAGGAGAGTAATCCTAACCCGGTATTGATGAGGAAATCCTCGGGCGTGCTAGCCGCGTCCGAGGAAGAATCTGATAAACCAGAACGTTTAGGAACCCGGATTTTGCCAGCCAAAGGGTACTTTTTGCTGGGCGTCTTCTGGATCGATTTGGCCCAGCTTGATAAAGAACATGGGGGATACCTGTGCTCAAAGTGACATGGCTTGCAGAGGACCGGGTCCGCGGTTTCTTGTTGGCTTCAGCTTCTTTCGCAAGTTCCTTTTCCTGTGTTGGTATTTGAGTTTGAGATGAGTTCATCATGCAAGTTGAGGAACGAGAAAATGGCACCTTTGCAATTGCAGCCCGGGTCCTCTTTTGAGGAGTGGGTGCAGCAGTTTGAGGACCCGGCAATACGTCCGGAGCCGGGTCATTGGGGCCTGGAATGAGAAGAGCCGGGTTATCAGTAGAATTGTCCTTTTTGGGGACTTCGTTGTTAATCAGCTCGAGGAAGAGCCGGCCTACGGAGTCTGGCTCACCTTCTTCTTCTTCTTCATCTTGATCATCACTTTCTGTGTCCTCCTCAGCAGAGGACGTAGGGGTGTAATCTGCACTCCACCACTTGGGGTCCTGACAAAAAGAAGATATCGGTAAGATAGTTTGCAAGAAATACCGGGTTACAATTAAAGAAGTGAGTAGATGACAAGTTGTACCGTAGGAGGTTTGTTCTTGGTGCTGAAAGGGGCGAGCCCGTTCATTGCAATATCGTCTTCTTTTCGCCAAGGAGCCTCTTGGCGTTCTTCACGATTTGGTCATCCAGCAGTGTGATTTCTGAGTAACGCATGTCGTCAGTGGTCTCTTCTGTGTATTCATGGAAGAGCCGGGTCCTGATGCTGAGGGGTTGGATGAACCAGCCGATCCAGCACTTGACCAGGTCAGTCCCCCTGAGTCCATGTGCGAGCAGGGCTTTGGCCGGCGGAGCGTGGGCTCGAGCTTGACCCGGTCTGCGTCTGGGGCGTAGCTGTTCATCTTTGCTTCGTAGGTCATGCCCGAGTTCAGAAAAGCCGGGTAACGAGCATCATCTGACGCGGGTGAAGTGTCTTTGAAATAGAAATATGTGTTTTGCCATCCCTTTGGATGGCTGGCAAGAGCAAGAGCCGGGAAATCACATTCCCTCCGGCGCTGGATCGCCACTCCACCGTAAGGGCCAAGGTTGTCTTTGCGGGATGGGTTGCAGTAGAAAAATTCTAGGAAAAGTTCAAGGCTGGGGGCTATTTGCAAGTAATCCTCGCAGAAAACTACAAAGTTGCTTATGTTGAGAATGGAGTTGGGGCCTATGTCTTGCGGCCTAAGCCGTAGTATTTTAAGACCCGGCGAAAGAACAGGGAACCCGGTGGGCGGAAACCGCGCAGGACATGATCTAAGAAGGCTACCACTTCACCTTCCTTGGGGTTTGGCGGATCTCCTCTCCAGGGGCGCGCCACTGGATCTCGTTCTGAGCCGGGAGTTCGCCCCGGTTCACGAAAGACTGAAGGGTGGTCTTGGTCGCACTGGACCTTGTCCAGTTCACTGGAGCGGCTGCGGGAGCCGCGGATCCAGATGCACCAGCAGCAGTACCAGAAGGTTTCTTTGCGAGCTTTTTGGCCGCACGGGGCCCTCCAGATTTTATCTTCTCCTTCGTCATGGATTTCAGCTCTGGAGGAGGACAGAGCGCAACAATGGCGTTATGAACCCTAGTTTGGATGCGGAAGTGAATAATGAAATACGGAGCCAATCTAGAAGAAATAAAGGTTGGAATCGGGCGCGGAATGGATAAAAGTAAGAATCGAGGTTACCTTGGAGATTGACCGAGATTAGAGGGCGCGATTGAAGATCGGAGTTCCGGCGGCTGCGGTGGCAGTGACGCGAGCGTGAGGTAGGGGATGAACGTGAGAATGGGGAAATTTACTCTGGGGTTATGGCCAGATATTTATAGCCACGGTGAAAACCCTAGGGGTATTGCGGTAAAAATGAGCGGATAAGATAAGCATCTTCTCCGGGAAGCCAGCGACAAACAGACAGGACAAAAGGAATATTCTTTGACTCCAGTTATGACTAGCGTGGTCCAGTTGAGTTGAGATTTTTGCTAAGTGTTGGGTGGGAGACCCGGAGACATATGACCTAGTATGAGAAAGCCGGGTTACTGTATGACCCGCCAAGAAGAGTTGGCCCAGTTAAGCAGAACGATAAAATAGTGCGTTATATGTATTTGTTGTTTTTGTGTTTCAGGTGGTTAACCCGGCAAGCCAGGGTACCAGCATTGATCAAGGAAGCAACACAAGTTGGAAGCAAAGCATGGCAACCTGGTTACCTGGTTAACCTGGGGGCTACTGATGGAGGGATAATAACCCGGTAGGCCCATGCAGAGGGAAACGAGACCCGCCTGGAAGGAGGCCCGGCCAGGGCAGTTAGCCCTCAGCACGGGCCGGGTTATGTTTCTGGGCCGGCATCTTGGCGGTGACCCGGCTAAGGAAGGCAATATTCTAGAAGATACAAGAGGCGGTTCTAGAGGCGGTTCAAGACTTGGAATACACGAAGAGCAAAGGAGCTAGGATAGGACTTGGAGTTCGAGTAGAACACGGCTTTACTGTGTACGCGGTCAGAGGGCCCGGTACTATATAAACCGGCCCTGAGTCATAGCTAGCAAGTCTCTCATAACCCCCAAGCTTTAGGCGAGAGAACCATCGAGAGAGATACATAAGCTTTGTAACCTAGATCGAGATCCGGCTCTGTTGTCGTAGCCGGGTTATCGAGATCGAGACCAAGATTAATAATAAGATAGCAGGAAGTAGGTCTTTATCTCCAATGGAGAGGCCGAACCTGGGTAAACCTGTGTCCCCTGCAATGCTAAACAATCTCCCAGACGCCAGAGTCGCCTTGCCCAAAAACTTAAGCTACCCCAAAGTAGCATCTGCCGTGTTATCTACCCCACGACAGGCCACTCCAACCGTCGGACGCATCGCCTACCCACGCCCGCGTCTGATAAGTACCACTCCCCGTCCGCTCACACAGTCACACACTGTAACAGCCCGAAGTTTGAGAACCTAAAAACCTGTGTAATTTTTCCACTTTTGTGTTCATTGCATCATGGCATCCATGCATCAATGTTGTTGCTAGGGAATTGTTGCTAGGGAATTGTGTTGGGTTAGGGAATTGTTGTTGGTTTAGCACCATTTGAAAACCAAAATGCCAAACTTGCTTTAACACAAACTTCCCAAATTAATGAAAGCACTCAAGCTTGCAAAACAAAATACTTTGACCTCTTATATTTGTCAAGGAAGTTCCAAGAGTTCACAAATAATATTTGATACTTGCTCTAAAAATACTAAAGGAGCAACGTTTCGAATTTAGCAAAATGCCCTAAACCAACCTTGCTAAACAAAAGTGGTCCAAAACATTTTATCTTGAGACACCAAAATTTGTGGAGCTTCTACATGCTAAGGGGAGCCTCCCCAAATTCTCTCATATTTTTCTAAAATGTATAAGTGCCTCAATTAAATCAGGGAAATGCTGCTGACTTCAAAAATAAAAGAGAGAAGGACCAATCTGTGATGGGGAAAGTTTCTCCAGGGGGTTATCCGCAAAATGGTCGTCTCTCTCCTTCCTCCTGTAGCCATGTCGCCGTGCCGCGCTGCCGCGCGACGCCCATGCTGGGCCCCCTCTGCTCGGCCTTCCCTGCGAGGAGGACAGCACCACCACGAGCCCCACTTGCCCTGCTCCCCCTCCCTCCTAGCTCACCTGCCCTCCTCTCCGTTTTCCTCTCCCTCCACGAGCCGCCATGGCCGCCGAGTTCCGCCGCCGCGTCGCCATCGATTGAGGGCTCCCCAAGCCAAGCCAGGACCACCAGAAGCTTCGCCGCGTCGCCTGCTTCTCCTCCGCCAAACGAATCGAACCGGGGCGCTGGAAATCGAGGGCTCCATCCCCGACTTCGCCGCTGCCGTTCGAGCGTCGCCACGGGCGATTTCGTCGCCGTCGAGCCGTCTCCGACCTCGCCGTCCCCTTCTACGTGCTCAGGGTGAGCACTACGACCTCCTGAACCTCGTCTCCCTCCCTCTCTCGCCGGAGTTCGCCGTCGCCGTGCCTCGCCCGTGCGTCGGAATTTTCGGTCCATGTCGAGCCGGATAGTCCGCCTTCTTCCAGTACGAAGAACCACATGTTTTCCCTCCATCGGATTTTCTGATTTTTCCAAACTTCTGATTTTCCGAGTATTTCCAGTGCTGGTTGATTTCGGTCCTTAGCCAAAATTTGGAGCCTGCTTCTCGATCGGATATTCCGATTTGGGAGGAATCGGAAATTCCGATTTGGTCCAGTACCAAAAGAGCTTTACTGTTTCATTTTTGTCCTTTATTTCTTTTGGATAAATATGGTATTGTGAGGGAAATAAATGTAACCAAGGCATACTTTAAAGAGGATTTAAAATGTAATCACCTTTTATCGGTGCATCCGAAAAATGCGTGTAATATACCCAAATGTCCGGAAATTTGTGAACCAACCTTGAAAATGGTTATCATGTATATTAAATCACCGAAACCCTGCATTTCATCACCTGGTCATGACATCTCATATCCAAGTGCACCCTAGGGTTTCATCTTTCTTAATCAACAAGTAAAGATGGTTCATGACCTTACTCCACGGTATATCCGGGATGCGCCCCTCTAAGCACCCAAACTCCGTTTAATTTGAATAGTTGAATCATCCTCCTCCCGGGGATTTAAAATGTCATGTCATCATGTGTTTGCACATTGCATCTGTTAAAGCTTGTGTGGTGATTGATTGCTCTTCCGTTGCTATGCTTCGATAGATCAAGCAGCCGGGGTTACACCGCAATACCCCGGCGAACCGTACTACCAGCACGTTGAGCAAGGCAAGCGTAATCCCCCCTCTGAGCATGTCTTATCCTATTTTCCGCAATTATTTTCTCCACTATAATATTGCATGCGGTTCCAAATGTCAATTTTATTGGATTAGAGTATCATATAGTTGCAATAAGTTTCCGATGCCATTACCTGCTTCCCCTCCTATTATCCATAGGTTTGTATTGTGGCCTGAGATACTTAACTATGCAATGTTGATGCTTAGCCATGCTTAGTTAAATGTGTATTCGTCCGATGGATATGTCAGGTTGGAAACAGGTTGTTGAACTGTTCAGTTGATGGTGGAGAATTGTGGTAACAGGTAATAAGATGCTTAAAGGTGGGATGAGAGGCCACTGTGGTTGTGGTGCTTTGTCTCATTCCCGCCGCCTAGGTGTGAGTTCTCCGAGCCAAGACCGAGCGTGCACCCATGCGTGAGGCCTATGCAATTGCAGGAACCCTCATAGACTAAATAACTCGGGCGGGGCTAGCCAGGGTCCTCTAGTTCGAGCTTCCATTTGCGCGTGCGTGAAGATGGTGGCCGAGACTGAGATGAGGATGGTGGTGTTTAGGAAAATAAGTGGCCGCGGGGCAGGGTGTTGGAGGCACTGGACTGCCCTACAGCCACTGATGATCCTGGATAGTCTCAAACGAGGAGAAGTCGACACCGCTCCCACCCAGCCGGCTTTCCATGGAAGAGAGCTAATGCGCAGGCAATGGGCCGGACGGTACGCGTGGTAAACATTGTACACCCCTGCAGGGTAAATCTTTTCGAAAAGCCGTGTCCACGGTTATGGACGACTTGGTGACGGATTCAGAGATCATAGAAAACTTTAACAGAATGATTAAAAACTGAGTACTAAAGGTACTACTCAAGAATACAAGGTGAGCTTCCTCGAGGGTCATTCGGGGAGGTGCCTTTGTAGCACAGGTACAGTGATGGTGGTTGATGTTGAGAAAGGTGATCAGAAGAAAAGAGTTACTTCTTACCCCTTTTTAAAATATTCTGATTAGTCGATGCCATGGAGTTGTGTTTTATTAAATAAAATCAGCTTTATGCAAAACAGCCATAAAACCTTGAAAGCCTCATCGAGCTAAAGCTCTATATTTAATCTTGCGAGTTCGTCGAACTCAACGTCGTTTGTTTTGTTTCAGAGGAGGACTTCACCGACCTCGAAGGTGGGTTCTTTGTGGACGTCGACGAGTAGTCTGGGGTTCCCAGGTGGCAGCTTGGGACATCCCGGAACAACTGGCGCTTGAATTGTTTATCTGTAGGCCTCTTAGGCCATATGTTGGATCTTGTTGTTTAGAATAACCTAATTCGCTTCCGCTTGTTGTAATGTTGGGTCTGTGACCTCTGGTTGTAATTTGCTATCTTTCTCTATTATAAGAGTTGAACTATAATGATTTGTGTCGTAGAGTCTGTGATGTGCCAGTTGTTCCACAAGTCTTGATCTTTCTATTATGCATTGATAGTTGTGCCTGTGTTAAGGCATCAATCGGGGTGTTGCGTTGCCGATGATCAATTCCGAGCAACGCCTGCCAAAGGTTTTGGCCGGGGATTGGTAAACCCGTCACCTCCGGTTGTATCGCTTAACCGGTGACACACAGCATCACTGTATAGCAGTCGGGTCGGGGCGCCACAAGTTGGTATCAGAGCCATACTGCTTGTAGGAAACCCTTCTACTGGTCGACGTTGAGTCTAGTGTTTGTGAAAAATATTTTAACCTAAAAATGAGTTGTGAAAACCATCTTAGGATTCTTTTTACTCCTTATCTGGTTACCCTCTAATCTCGGAGCAATCTTACCTCGATTTGAGTTAAAGGTTTTACTTCTCATCTGTTACTTCAAAATTATTAGTAACACGGGGTTGGGTTCTACCTTTAGTGATATGTGTCCGGTTGCTCCCGCTGCGTGGCAATCCAAAATCATCCTCAGTATTGTTGGGTTTTAACCCAAGGACTTGAACAGAAGCTCCCGGAGCAATCTTACCTCGATTTGAGTTAAAGGTTTTACTTCTCATCTGTTACTTCAAAATTATTAGTAACACGGGGTTGGGTTCTACCTTTAGTGATATGTGTCCGGTTGCTCCCGCTGCGTGGCAATCCAAAATCATCCTCAGTATTGTTGGGTTTTAACCCAAGGACTTGAACAGAAGCTCCCGGATTGTGCCAACTAGAGTGTGTTGAATCACGTGGTTTCTTAACTATTTGAATCCCACGCTAGTAGTACATGATGCTGATCTTTGACCCAAGTTCTATCTTGTTGATCCCTTGTTATTTGTTACACAAAGTATTATCGTCCCAGTCGGTGTACCTGAGAAGACGCTAATGATATTGTTTCAACCATTCGGAGGAAGATAGTAACTGTGTCATTGTAAATTCTCCAGAATGGCTCGAGGAGGCCGTGGTAACCACCATGAGGAGGAACCACCGCCACCACCCTCAATGACTCAGGTCTTGATGGCCATTGAGGAGAACCGTGTGCGCAATGAGCGCCTGTTGGAGCAGTTGGTGCAGCAGAATGCACAGAGGAATGGCTGCAACACTCTCACTGAGTTCCTGCGCTCGCAGCCACCCACTTTTGCTGATGCTAAGGAGCCGCTGGAAGCTGATGACTGGCTTCGTGCTCTGGAGCGCAAGTTCTCCGCGCTTCATGTCCCAGTTGTCGGGGGAATACTTTCTGGATTAACCCACGGCCCGGTGCGAGTTACTTTACTCGCACAGACAAAAGCCCACATGGGATCAAGCCCAACATCTAACCGCCACAAGGAGAAGAATCTAGAAGACACGGAGGCGAGCCAGTCTCCGGATAGGTCCCAGATAGTATATTCCTTGAGGGGGAAGTTTCCTTTGTAACCTGACGAGCCTCTGTGTATATAAAGAGGACTCGCAGGACTTAGAGAAGGTCAAGCCCTTAAACCCTAGCTCATACGGCGAGTACCAGATCGGATCGCCTCCATTGTAACACCTCGATTATCATATCAATACCAATCTAGGGTAGGCAGGAAGTAGGTCTTTTACCTCACATTGAGGGGGCCGAACCTGGGTAAATCTGTGTTGATCTTTGTTCCTGCGATCCCAAGCTCGGAGATGCTTGACTCGCGTAATCCCACACCTACGAAGTCATCTATGACACCTGACGTGACAAACCCACGACAGTTGGCGCCCACCGTGGGGCCTGCGGTCAAGAGCGTCACGTTCCGCGCAGGATCGAAATCAGGCTTCAAGGACGTCGCCATCGGCCAAGTTGAAGACATCAATGGAGTCCCCTTCATCGACGACTCAGAGTGGGGACCCGAGGCGGATCACATCGAGTTTGGATACATTGTGCCCATCGGATCAGTGAAAGTTTTCGTCGGATCAGTCAGTCACATGCCTATAGATGCGACTCAAGGAATCGAGTCGGGGAGAAACTGCGGCCGGTCAGGGTCCGCGTGTTGGAGGAACTGCAGCAAGCTACAGCAAAACTACCCATCCCCGTTCTGACAAGGCCTGTTTGGGGATCTCTACCAAATCAGGAGGGAGACCCCAAGATTGAAGAAATTGAAGCTATCAGGACGGAACTCTATGAAGAGGCGCAAAGACTCGCGGCTGAGCACGAAAAACTCCAAGAAGAAGGTCGACGACTCCGTCGCTGGCAGCCAAGGCATCAGGCGGTCCGAACCAAGACGACATCTGAGCGCAAGAAACTCCAAGAAGAAGATTGGCGACTCCGTCGTTGGCAGCAAAACCATCAGATCAAGATGGACAGAGGAGAGATGAAACCACAGTTCCACGGCGACCCGAGAGCAACGTGCATGCCGCGATAGAAATATTGTCGAAGATAGCACCGGTTGGAGACACACGAGCTGATAAGGAAGCTCGCCATGCGATCGACCTACTGCAAACCGCTGCCTTACAACAAGCAAATATGTATGGGGTTACGCCCAATGAGCCGCAACACGAGGTATCATGGGGAGGAGAAAAGTGCAGCGTCGAAGAAGTGGTCAACCAGCTAGCAGGTTTGCAAGTATCATTGGAAAAAGAAAAGAAGATAGAAGGCGAGTCACAGACGTCCGGGCGACTCAGCCAGCCCAGATTGAAACTGACTCAGATGAAGATTCAGCGCCAGTAAACTCCTATTCATTATTGAAAGGACCAGCATGTTTTGGAGAGGAAATACGGCTCACTCGTTTCCCCCCGAACTTCGGTGAGTCGCAGCGAGTCACCACCTATCGCAGCGACCAAGACCCTGCCTTATGGATAGAAGATTATGAGGCAAGCATGACAGGGACTGATGTAACTCAGGAAGTGCGCGCGAAATATTTCCACTTGGCAATACAGGGAGAAGCCAGGGATTGGCTGTTAAAGCTGCCATCAAAATCAATAAGCACATGGGAAGACTTGAAGGACAAGTTCATCAACAGATTCCAAACAGAAGACATGAAAAACCTTAGACAATGCGTTCAAAAGGAGGACGAATCAAGTGATGACTGGATCAAGAGAGTCGCGGAGATCCTTGGTTCTGCCAAGGACTTAACAGTACAGTCTGCAATACAAGCTATGAGGAAGAACTGTAGATTTGAGCCGTTGGTGCACAAGTTAAGTCGCGCTGAGCACAAGATTGCTAGTTTCGACCAGCTTTTGGCAACAGCTGACAAGTACGCAAAGACAGATAAGGGGACAGGCGGCTTATCACAGAACCCAACAGAGAAATTGCAAGTCGCGCAAACTGAATGTCGTGCACACCAGATGAAGGAGCAAGGAAGTGATAAGGCCTCATTCCCTAATAACTGCAAGGGGATCTTTGACGTTCCCTGCGACTTACATCGCAGGAGAGATGGCAGGCCAGCGAGTCACACAAAGGCGCAATGTCATTATTACCGAAGGTGGAAAGAAGGCGACACGCCAGATGCGGCTCGCATGGATCAATGCAGCACAAGAATAAATCTAGCTCTCGTCAAGGGCCTGACTTTTACCTAGAAGGAACATAGGACAGTTTCATACAGTGGAAGTACAAACAACGGATGGAAGCCGGAGGGTGGCCAGATTTCAACGCCAGAAAGGTACCAACGTTGGACAGAGCGATCGGTTATTTGGAGTCGCGACGATCACCCCCCAGAAGTAAAAGATCCAGGACAGCCAGCTCTTGTGGTCACGCCTGAAGTCGCGGGATACAAGTTAAGTAAGGTCCTAATGGACGGAGGAGGAAGAGTAAACATCCTATATCAAGACACGCTCCGAAGAATGAATATACCCGAGTCGCGGCTGCGACCATCCAGGAAAGAAATTCAAGGCATAATCCCGGGGCTGTTACGCGACCAATCGGAAAATAACCCTTGAAGTTAGCTTTGGACAGAGCGGAACTTCCGCACAGAGCTCCTAGACTTTGAGGTTGTAGCAGTCAAGAGCTCATATCATGCGATCTTTGGAAGAGAAGCCTATGTCAAATTCACCGCCCGTCCCTGCTACGTCTACCTACAGTTAAAGATACCGGGACCAAACGGTGTTATTACGGAGATAGGCAGAGAGCGTTAGAATGCGAGAACGCAGGCTCAGCACTCGCAGAAGAAGCTTGCATCGCCAACTCCTCACATGGATATCAGCCGCAGATCGGTAATCGCAGCTCAAAACGAGTCGCGTTGGAGGTACCGCGGAGGCGGCCAACAGGATGCAGCCACCGGATGGTAAATTCCCACCGAGAAGTCGCGCATCAGCAAGATAATGCCCCAGAGGTCGCTTTGATACAAAAAGAAGACAAGAAATGGCGCATATGCATAGACCCAGCCTCGATCAACAACCCCAGCCAAAGAGGTTCAGTCATCGTGAGTCCTTACAAAGCAGACTCAACTCAACATAAGTCGCAGCTCAGTGCGGCTAATCTCCTAACAAACTTGCTCTCTGCTTCAACATGAAACACACATCGGAGCTATGCTCGACCCGAGTCGCTTTTAGCGACTCAAAATTGAACCAATCAGGTGTTCAACCCACTCCGTTAGGAGTATTAATTCGCAACTAAGTGCGATGAGTATCAAGTATGCATGGCCTGCGGGGAACAGAAAACTCGCATTAAAGGGCCTGCATCATCCTGTAACACCCTGTAAGAAATCGAGTGATTATGAAATAAAGCCGGCACCCTTGACATTCAAGGGCTTGTCGTTTCGCCTCAACTATCATTGAGTCGCTGAGTCTTTTGAATTTCATATATCACTGACCCTTGAGGGCTCCTTACGAGCATCGCGAGTACCAATCGCACCTCAAATTTTGCCAAACGAGTGGCAATCCTTAAGCTAGAAGCGTCTTGCATTATGCGGCCAAAGTACTGGGGTGTGGCGTCAATCGAGCTTGATTGCCTATCATGGCCGCTCTCGACCCTGAACACACATGTTCCTAGGAAATACTGAGCCGCGCGAGCGTCTACTTAATGGAATTATCATGAAAAGAACCTGCTTATAGGTCACCAAAATACTGTTTATAATACATGAATGTCTTACAGACTAACGGGCATGTCCCACATATTTATTTTTTCTTCCGAGCTACAGGAGCGGGAATTGGCGCGGCTTGTCTCGCGGTTGCAGTCGCAGGTGCCCTAATAATCAGGGCGCCGCCAGACGAGGCAGAAGGGCCACCAGATCCTGTTGATGGAGTAGTAGCCCGGGATGACTCAGCTCCTGTGGACTTTTCCTTTGGCACCTTGCTCCCATCAAGATTGAATTTTTCGAGATAAGTGCCCAAGTCTAAATTATCAACAAATTTTGTGGCATACCCGCGCATCCCTTTCCAGATGTCGAAGTATTCGCTTATTGGCAGTTCAGTATCATCCGCGCTCATCGCCCGGCCGTGGCGAGCAATCTTGCCAACATCTATTTCTGGATAGTATGCTCGGAGCAATGTCAAGACATGCGCGGCTCCGGTGCGAGCAGAGGATCGTTTCCAATCAGAGACATAATGCGGAGCCTTGAGCAGTTTATTTATCCAATACTCGCAAGATGTTGGGCCATCAGTCGCAGGAGAGATTACCGTCATGACTTCCTTGGTAACCTTTAAGAAGCGCTGACTAAAGTCTGACAGATATACCAGTTGATCCTTCAAGTTGGAGCGGGACACTGGGGCCTCAGGCCCTATGTCAAGAAAGAAAAGACAAGAAACAAGTCAGCGACTCACGTTGGCTACCCAAAATATACATGATTAAAGGAATAAAAGACGAACCAGCAAGCTGCAGGATGGCTGATTTGACGATGGAGCCAAAACCCTCAAAGGCTTTGAACAGCGAGTTATATTTTTCATCTCGCGCGGCGAGTTCCTTTGCGTGGTCTCCCTTCAGACGATCAATCAATTCAGATTTAAGAGTCAGCCCTTCTCGCAAAGATCTAATGACTTCGTCTTTCTCCATGAGTCGCTGCGCATATCTGCTTCAAGTTCTTTAAATTGCTCTTCACAGGAGTCGAGTTGACCTTTGAGAGATTTTATTTCCTGAGCCTGGTCCCTAATGACCTCATTATGCCGCTCCAGGGGAGACTGCATCACTTCAGGCTGATCTATGGAAATGCCCTTACCCTTTATTGAGCCAGAAGCATCAAGCAAGGACAGTTCAAGCTGAAAATAAACAGAGCAAAATGCATGGGTAAACTATCCAGGAACTTGGGGGCTCGAGATTTGGAGCCAAGAAAAGAATCAACACCCCGTGCAATGACACAAGGTTTTGATCCTTGGGGGCTACGGTATATGTACCTGGCGACTTGAAGAAAATTGCTCAACTAGGCCACGCAGCAGAGCAGCATGCTTATCTCCAGCAGCAATTATGGCATCCGCAATTGACTTGGAACTATTTCCTGGAGCTGGAATTCTATCTTCAGTAGATACCCTACCAACAGCAGGAGTTGCGGATGGAGCTGCGACTGGAGTCGTGGCAGGAGCCGCATCAGCAATACCTTCCTCCAGGGATGGCCTTGGATGAGTCGCACCATCACTGTTTCCCACGTTTTCATCAGCAGCATCATCCTCGCTCATAGCTGGCTGAGAAGAAGCGGTATGAGAATTAGACTTGGTATCCTCTTCAACCATGGCCCTGCAAAATATTGATGGATTAATAAGCCGACCCAGCAGAGCCGTAACATTGAAAAGAAGGCGAACCATACCCAGAGGCGACACGGATACTCTTCATCAGGCAACCAGAGGAAGGAGAAGATAAACCTTGCAAATCTGAACCTACAGAGTATGAAAAGAAGTGGTGATCAGCAATTCCTTGCCAAAAATACGCAAGCACAAAAGGAAAAGGAGAAAGTCGCAAACAACTACCCGAGCTCATTGAGAAGCAGTCCTTTGCAACAGCCTCGGAAGAGAAAGCGGTCTTGTCAGGATCAGCAAGTTTTAAAGATTTGGCAGTTCTTCTTTCTATCAGTAGCGCCAAGGCTTTGCGGCGTTTCTCAGGTTGCGCGGGTCTTCTGAGCTCTCGCATGAAAACGTTTTGAGGACCTGCGAGGCACCTCAGGAAGTTCCAAGAAAGGTGTCCTTGGAATTGTGGACAGAAGGGCGCTGGCCATTTGTTGCTCCTCTTCAGAAGCGCTACCCTCAGGTTCGGAGACAATATCGTGCATAATTGTATCCTTGCCAAGGGCTGCGGCTTGCTTTGACGACTCAGCCGCGGCTTCTTGGTTCGAGTCGGTCCCTCTGAGGGAAGAACCCAGAAATAGGGGTCGATCTGAAAAGGAGCTCGGGTCAGAAATAATTAATTTTGGAGAAGGAATTTTGGAGGAAACAAGTTACAAGTAAACATTACCACAAAAGGCTTGTGCTCAGCCCAGAAGGGAGCAAGCCCGACGTTATCATATGAGTCGATATCCTCGCCCGTCACTCGGCGAATGAAATTTATCCATTCCCCCTTGTCCCAATCTTCAGGGCAAGTACGGTCGACATCGTTTGCGTGACAAGTGAAATCTATCATAAGTCGCGAGCGGCGACTCACAGGCTGAATTCGCCATTTAGTCCAGCAAGATATGAGATCTAATCCAGTGAGACCATGGAGTGTCAGCGCCCTCACCTTGTCCAAAAGGGATTCGATAAAGGGCAACGAAGAAGGATCAGATTTAGAAGACAGAGCATCGGTAGCCTCGAAGGGAAGAGGAGACCAAAGAGGAAGAGGAATTTCACCCTCAGGAGAAGTGTTTTTACAATAGAAGAATGTTCTTTGCCAACCCTTAATTTTGTTGGCAAGGGTTAGTTTTGGGAAAATACTACCCCTACGGCGTTGGAAGGAAACGGCGCCGCATTGGAGAAAAGGACCATCTGTGGTTTCCCTTTGGCTATTGCAATTGAAAAGAGCAAGCCAGAAATCTATTGAGGGAGGGATACCCAGGTAATCTTCGCAAAGGACGTGGAAGTTACTTACTTGGAGCATTGAATTTGGACCAATGTCATGAAAACGGAGGCCTAACCGCTGCATCAAGGAGCGGAAGAAGAGGGAGCCTGGGGGCTTGAACCCGCGCTCGACGTGCTCCACGAATACTACTATTTCTCCTGGTCGAGGGTTGGGAATTACCTCCTCACCAGCCGCTCGCCATTCGCATTGATCTTTTGGCGGAAGAAGGCCGCGTGCAGTTAAGGATTCCAGAAAATCCTCGTCGATCCACGAACCTTCCCAGTTGCACTTGCGGCGAGACATTTTCTTAGATTGATGGAGATCTTCTCCAAAGGATTGTGAGTACGAGAAGCGGGATCGGAGGCGGCGGAAAGGAGCAACGGATGCGTAATACAAGTCTTGATGCAGAACGCAAGGAAAAACGATGAGCCAGGATAAATAGCCCAGACGCGGAAGACATTTAGATCTGAAAATCAGCCGTCAAGGCAAGTTAAGTCGCGCTCTTGAGCCACCAAGAAGAGTTATAAGTCGCAGGTTGGAAATGTGAAGATTGGAGTTCAGCTGGGATAATTCATGTGCGCGGCTCTGGGGTTTGTTAAGACAAAGAAGCCTTCGCTCGAAATCCAAGCTAAACTTGGGGGCTAATGTCGGGGGAATACTTTCTGGATTAACCCGCGGCCCGGTGCGAGTTACTTTACTCGCACAGACAAAAGCCCACATGGGATCAAGCCCAACATCTAACCGCCACAAGGAGAAGAATCTAGAAGACACGGAGGCGAGCCAGTCTCCGGATAGGTCCCAGATAGTATATTCCTTGAGGGGAAGTTTCCTTTGTAACCTGACGAGCCTCTGTGTATATAAAGAGGACTCGCAGGACTTAGAGAAGGTCAAGCCCTTAAACCCTAGCTCATACGGCGAGTACCAGATCGGATTGCCTCCATTGTAACACCTCGATTATCATATCAATACCAATCTATGGTAGGAGGAAGTAGGTCTTTTACCTCACATTGAGGGGGCCGAACCTGGGTAAATCTGTGTTGATCTTTGTTCCTGCGATCCCAAGCTCGGAGATGCTTGACTCGCGTAATCCCACACCTACGAAGTCATCTATGACACCTGACGTGACAAACCCACGACACCAGTGGCTGAACAAGTCAACTTCGCCACCTACCTCTTGGTTGGTGCAGCTGGCTGTTGTGGGAGAGCCATGTGGCTTTGTTTCCAGCCAACCATGTCTTCACTTGGGCAGATTTCCGCACTGCCTTCCGTGCGGCTTACATCCCTCAGCCGATCATGGATTTGAAGAGGAGGGAGTTACTAGACTTGCAACAGGGACGTATGGATCTCCGCACTTATGGTTGTGAATTCAACCATCTCTTTCGTTACGCCCCAAGGGACGTGACCACTGATGCTGACAAGCAAGAGCTGTTCCGCAAGGGTCTCGCGCCGCAGCTCCGCTATGAGCCACTGCCCTTTAGGTTCCAGACCTACCAGGAGCTGTTCAACCAGGCTCTTTCTCTTGAGCAGGGAAGAAAGGAACTTGAGGCTTCCAAGAGGCCCGCACACGGGGACCACCAGAGTTCCTCGGGTTCTGAGAGCAAGAAGTGCAGGGTGTTTGTCCTCTACAGCGCCGTACCTCGTGCTCCATTCATGCCGAGAGCCGCGGGATACAGGCCACCACCTCTGCGCCCCACTACTTCGACACTTCGGGTAGGCGGGTGTGGGTACCGTCCTATGCTACCTGCTCCACCCGGACTCACCTGCTACACCTGTGGCCAGGCTGGCCACTACTCCAGGGAGTGCCCCCAGAAGGCACCTATCACGGGACACCTGCACGAGCCCCTGCCACTCCAGCTGGCAAGGATGGACATATTGTGCGTGGTCGCCTGAACCACGTCTCTGCTGAGCAAGCTGAAGAGGACCCCGGCGTTCTCATGGGTGAGCTACGAATCAATAACAACCTTGCTATGGTTTTGTTTGACTCTAGAGCATCGCATTCATTCATATCCATAGCTTTTGCAAAAGACCACAAAATACCGTTTGAGAAAATGAGCCGTCCCTTGGTGATCGCCACTCCTGGCTCCAAATGACAAACCGATGGGGTTACTCCTGAAGTTCAGATTACCATTGGTTACTCGTCCTTTCCTTTTGCTTTGGTAGCTCTGAGGTCAAGTGGCATTGATGTCATACTGGGCATGAACTGGCTAGCCAAATACCGGCTAATCTCGATTGTGCGGCCAAGACCATTACTGACTACTTGGTCCGGTGACATTGTGGAGTATTGGTTTGCACTATCAAGACCTCCGTCCTCCATCATACCCAATTCACCGGAGATCCTCCTTTGCTTTATGGAAGGCGAATCTCCTCCTGAAATCCAGGACATACACGTGGTGTGTGACTTCCCGGATGTGTTCCCGGAATAATTGCCTGGCATGCCTCCTGACCGAAGTGTAGAGTTTGTCATAGATCTACTTCCCGGTACAGCTCCGATTTTCAAGAAGCCCTACCGTATGCTGGTGGAAGAGTTGGCTCTGTTGAAAGAGCAAATTGATCAGCTGTTAGCAAAGGATTTCATTCAGCCTAGCAGTTCACCTTGGGGTTGTCCGGTACTCTTTGTAAAGAAGAGAGATTCTACCGTGCCTCGTCTAGTCTCTGACTATAGACCGTTGAATGCGGTGACAATCAAGAACAAGTATCCTATTCCTCGCATCAATGATCTGTTGGATCAATTAGCTGGTGCAACAGTATTCTCCAAGATGGATCTGAGGTCAGGATACCATCAGATCAAGATCAGAAAGGAGGATATCCCAAAGATGGCATTTGTTACTCGTTATGGCTCATATGAGTATACCGTCATGTCCTTTGGTCTCACCAATGCTCCAGCTACCTTCATGAGACTCATGAACTCCATTTTCATGGATTATCTCGACAAGTTTGTTGTCATTTACATTGATGACATCCTCGTTTATTCCAAAACCGATGAAGAGCATGCCGAACATCTTCGGTTGGTTCTGACACGACTTCGAGAACACCGCCTCTATGCCAAGTTCTCCAAGTGTGAGTTTTTGGTTGGATAATCTTGTCTTCCTTGGTCATGTGATATCCGCTAATGGTGTGGCTGTCATTCCCGACAAGATTCAGTCCATTTTGGATTGGAAAACTCCAATGTCAGTCAAGGACATCCGTAACTTTCTCGGATTGGCGGGTTACTACCGCCGATTCATCGAAGGTTTCTCCAAGATAGCCAAGGCTCTAACAGACCTTCTCAAGAAGGACAGAAAGTTCATATGGACGGCCGAAGCTGAAGAGAGCTTCAAAACACTGAAAGCCAATTTCACGTCCGCTCCTGTGCTTGTCCTGCCGGACACAAGCAAGGATTTCGTCGTCTTCTGTGACGCCTCTCTGCAAGGCTTGGGCCGTGTGCTAATGCAAGATGGCCATGTGGTGGCATATGCTCACACCAACTTAAGCCGCATGAGCACAACTACCCAACTCATGATTTAGAACTTGCCGCTGTGGTCTATGCTTTGAAGCAATGGAGACCATACCTGTTTGGTAACCGTTGCGAGATCTTCTCGGATCACAAGAGTCTGAAGTACCTCTTCACCCAGCCGGATTTAAATCTCAGGCAAAGGCGTTGGTTGGAGTTAATCAAGGACTATGATGTGAGTCTGAACTATCAACCCGGCAAAGCAAACGTCGTGGCTGACGCGCTGAGTCGGAGGTCCTATTGCAACAACCTGATGGTTGAGGAGGCTCAACCTGCTCTTCATGAAGAGTTTGCCCGTTTGAACCTGGAAATTGTTCCCTCTAGCAACCTTGCAAATCTGGAGATCAAATCTACTCTTGTAGACCAGATTAAGGAAGCTCAAACCCGTGACAAGGGTATTCTAAAAATCAAGGAGAACATTGCTAGCGGGAAGGCCAAATGTTTTTCTGTCAATGAATCCAGAGTTGTTTATTTTGGTGACCGCTTGGTAGTGCCAAAGAAACGAAAATTGAGGGAACTGATCCTCCAAGAAGCTCATGAATCTCCTCTCTCTATTCATCCCGGTAGTACCAAAATGTACCAAGACCTTCGTCCACAATTCTGGTGGACTCGGATGAAACGGAAATTGCCAAGTATGTTGCTGAATGCGACACCTGTCGATGAGTAAAGGCTGAACATCAAAGGCCTGCCGGCACTCTTCGCCCCATTGCAGTCCCTGAGTGGAAATGGGATGAAATTGGCATGGACTTCATTACTGGTCTGCCGAAGTCTCCAAAGGGAAACGATGCCATCTGGGTCATTATTGATCGACTATCAAAAGTGGCTCACTTCCTCCCCGTTCGTGTTGACATTACGGCTGCGAAGTTGGCAGATCTGTATGCTTCTAGGATCGTCGTACTTCACGGCGTTCCCAAGAAGATAATCTCTGATCGCGGAAGTCTGTTCACCTCCAGGTTTTGGACTAGTTTCCAACAAGCCATGGGAACCCGTCTCAACTTTAGCACCGCTTTCCACCCTCAAACTGATGGTCAGACCGAAAGGGTGAACCAAGTTCTGGAAGACATGCTTAGGGCATGTGTAATCTCCTTGGCAAAGATTGGGAAAAGTATCTCCCTTTCGCGGAGTTCTCCTACAACAATAGCTATCAAGCTAGTCTGGGAATGGCTCCATTTGAGGTTCTCTATGGAAGAAAATGCCGCATTCCTCTAAATTGGTCCGAGACCGGAGAGAGAGCACTCTTTGGTCCGGATGTGATCAATGAAGCTGAGGAGAAGGTCAGAATCATAAGAGAGAATCTGAAGATTGCTCAGTCTAGGCAGAAGAGCTACTATGATAAGCACCATCAGGAAATTCACTATGAAATTGGTGATAAAGCTTACCTCCGCGTCTCTCCCCTTCGTGACGTTCGCCGCTTCGGTATCAAAGGGAAATTGGCCCCTCGCTATGTTGGCCCTTTCACCGTTCTGGCTAAGCGAGGAGATCTTTATTATCAATTGGAATTACCGGTCATATTCCCAAATGTACATGATGTGTTTCATGTCTCCCAACTTCGTCGGTGTTTTAAGGATCCTATCCATGGGGTCAATCATGAGGAGCTGGATCTCCAGGAAGATCTCACTTACCGCGAGCATCCTATCCGTGTCCTGGATGAAGCCGAAAGAAAGACCCGTAACAAGGCTACCAAGTTCCTCAAAGTTCAGTGGTCTCACCATTCTGAGGAAGAAGCAACTTGGGAGAGAGAGTCTAGCCTTCGTGAGGAGTATCCCGACTTCTTTCCGCAATCTTAGAATCTCGGGACGAGATTCCTGTAAGGGGGTAGAATTGTAACAGCCCGAAGTTTGAGAACCTAAAAACCTGTGTAATTTTTCCACTTTTGTGTTCATTGCATCATGGCATCCATGCATCAATGTTGTTGCTAGGGAATTGTGTTGGGTTAGGGAATTGTTGTTGGTTTAGCACCATTTGAAAACCAAAATGCCAAACTTGCTTTAACACAAACTTCCCAAATTAATGAAAGCACTCAAGCTTGCAAAACAAAATACTTTGACCTCTTATATTTGTCAAGGAAGTTCCAAGAGTTCACAAATAATATTTGATACTTGCTCTAAAAATACTAAAGGAGCAACGTTTCGAATTTAGCAAAATGCCCTAAACCAACCTTGCTAAACAAAAGTGGTCCAAAACATTTTATCTCGAGACACCAAAATTTGTGGAGCTTCTACATGCTAAGGGGAGCCTCCCCAAATTCTCTCATATTTTTCTAAAATGTATAAGGGCCTCAATTAAATCAGGGAAATGCTGCTGGTTTTAAAAATAAAAGAGAGAAGGACCAATCTGTGATGGGGAAAGTTTCTCCAGGGGGTTATCCGCAAAATGGTCGTCTCTCTCTTCCTCCTGTAGCCATGCCGCCGTGCCGCGCTGCCGCGCGATGCCCACGCCGGGCCCCCTCTGCTCGGCCTTCCCCTGCGAGGAGGATAGCACCACCACGAGCCCCACTTGCCCTGCTCCCCTCCCTCCTAGCTCACCTGCCCTCCTCTCCGTTTTCCTCTCCCTCCACGAGCCGCCATGGCCGCCGAGCTCCGCCGCCGCGTCGTCGTCAATTGAGGGCTCCCCATGCCAAGCCAGGACCACTAGAAGCTTCGTCGCGTCGCCTGCTTCTCCTCCGCCAAACGAATCGAACCGGGCGTTGGAAATCGAGGGCTCCATCCCCGACTTCGCCGCTGCCATTCGAGCGTCACCACGGGCGATTTCGTCGCCGTCGAGCCGTCTCCGACCTCGCCGTCCACTTCTACGTGCTCAGGGTGAGCACTACGACCTCCTGAACCTCGTCTCCCTCCCTCTCTCGCCGGAGTTCGTCGTCGCTGTGCCTCGCCCGTGCGTCGGAATTTCCGGTCCATGTCGAGCCGGATAGTCCGCCTTCTTCCAGTACGAAGAACCACATGTTTTCCTCCATCGGATTTTTCCGATTTTTCCAAACTTCGGATTTTCCGAGTATTTCCAGTGCTGGTTGATTTCTGTCCTTAGCCAAAATTTGGAGCCTGCTTCTCGATCAGATATTCCGATTTGGGAGGAATCGGAAATTCCGATTTGGTCCAGTACCAAAAGAGCTTTACTGTTTCATTTTTGTCCTTTATTTCTTTTGGATAAATATGGTACTGTGAGGGAAATAAATGTAACCAAGGCATACTTTAAAGAGGATTTAAAATGTAATCACTTTTTATCGGTGCATCCGAAAAATGCGTGTAATATACCCAAATGTCCGGAAATTTGTGAACCAACCTTGAAAATGGTTATCATGTATATTAAATCACCGAAACCTGCATTTCATCACCTGGTCATGACATCTCATATCCAAGTGCACCCTAGGGTTTCATCTTTCTTAATCAACAAGTAAAGATGGTTCATGACCTAACTCCACGGTATATCCGGGATGCGCCCCTCTAAGCACCCAAACTCCGTTTAATTTGAATAGTTGAATCATCCTCCTCTCGGGGATTTAAAATGTCATGTCATCATGTGTTTGCGCATTGCATGTGTTAAAGCTTGTGTGATTGATTGCTCTTCCGTTGCTATGCTTCGATAGATCAAGCAGCCGGGGTTACACCGCAATACCCCGCCAAAACCGTACTACCAGCACGTTGAGCAAGGCAAGCGTAATCCCCCCTCTGAGCATGTCTTATCCTATTTTCCGTAATTATTTTTTCCACTATAATATTGCATGCGGTTCCAAATGTCAATTTTATTGGATTAGAGTATCCTATAGTTGCATTAAGTTTCCGATGCCATTACCTGCTTCCCCTCCTATTATCCATAGGTTTGTATTGTGGCCTGAGATACTTAACTATGCAATGTTGATGCTTAGCCATGCTTAGTTAAATGTGTATTCGTCCGATGGATATGTCAGGTTGGAACAGGTTGTTGAACTGTTCAGTTGATGGTGGAGAATTGTGGTAACAGGTAATAAGATGCTTAAAGGTGTGGATGAGAGGCCACTGTGGTTGTGGTGCTTTGTCTCGTTCCCGCCGCCTAGTGCGAGTTCTCCCCTTCGACCCAAGACCGAGCGTGCACCCATGCGTGAGGCCTATGCAATTGCAGGAACCCTCATAGACTAAATAACTCAGGCGGGGCTAGCCAGGGTCCTCTAGTTCGAGCTTCCATTTGCGTGTGCGTGAAGATGGTGGCCGAGACTGAGATGGGATGGTGGTGTTTAGAAAAATAAGTGGCCGTGGGGCAGGGTGTTGGAGGCACTGGACTGCCCTACCGCCACTGATGATCCTGGATAGTCTCAAACGAGGGAGAAGTCGACACCGCTCCCACCCAGCCGGCTTTCCATGGAAGAGAGCTAATGCGCAGGCAATGGGCCGGACGGTACGCGTGTAAACATTGTACACCCCTGCAGGGTAAATCTTTTCGAAAAGCCGTGTCCATGGTTATGGACGACTTGGTGACGGATTCAGAGATCATAGAAAACTTTAACGAAATGATTAAAAACTGAGTACTAAAGGTACTACTCAAGAATGCAAGGTGAGCTTCCTCGAGGGTGATTCGGGGAGGTGCCTTTGTAGCACAGGTACAGTGATGGTGGTGATGTTGAGAAAGGTGATCAGAGAAAAGAGTTACTTCTTACCCCTTTTTAAAATATTCTGATTAGTCGATGCCATGGAGTTGTGTTTTATTAAATAAAATCAGCTTTATGCAAAACAGCCATAAAACCTTGAAAGCCTCATCGAGCTAAAGCTCTATATTTAATCTTGCGAGTTCGTCGAACTCAACGTCGTTTGTTTTGTTTCAGAGGAGGACTTCACCGACCTCGAAGGTGGGTTCTTTGTGGACGTTGACGAGTAGTCTGGGTTCCCAGGTGGCAGCTTGGGACATCCCGGAACAGCTGGCGCTTGAATTGTTTATCTGTAGGCCTCTTAGGCCATATGTTGGATCTTGTTGTTTAGAACAACCTAATTCGCTTCCGCTTGTTGTAATGTTGGTCTGTGACCTCTGGTTGTAATTTGTTATCTTTCTCTATTATAAGAGTTGAAGTATAATGATTTGTCTCGTAGAGTCTGTGATGTGCCAGTTGTTCCACAAGTCTTGATCTTTCTATTATGCATTGATAGTTGTGCCTATGTTAAGGCATCAATCGGGGTGTTGCGTTGCCGATGATCAATTCCGAGCAACGCCTGCCAAAGGTTTTGGCCGGGGATTGGTAAACCCGTAACCTCCGGTTGTATCGCTTAACCAGTGACACACAGCATCACTGTATAGCAGTCGGGTCGGGGCGCCACACACACCCGCCTCCAACACCTCTCTCTACCACACACACACAGTGACACACCCACCGTCGATGATAGAATAGCCAAGAGGAACCGGCGAAGCCCATGGCAGATCTGTCGCAGGACAAGGATGCCATCGCTGCAGGTCCGGCCACTAATGGCCATGCAAGTGCTACTCCGGCTGTCGTCACCGCGGTGGTCAATCCCATCGAGGGACAGCCGGAGGAGGACATGGTCGTGCCCGTGGCATATCTGGAGGAGAACGATCCCGTCGCTGCCGTCATCGACCACCTGCAGCAGCCGGACGAGATAGGCCCCCAGAATAACGGTTCGGCACCCGTAGATATGCCGGCGTTCGAGGAGCCTGACAACGGCGAGGAAGATGAGGTACGTCCTAAACGGATGAAGGAATAGTTCACGTACAACTTTGCATACTTACCTTACGCAATCTCCTCCAGATTCAGAACGGTTTTAGATGCATCTAAATATACGATTGACCAAGTACATACTACTTAGTTTTGAGGTTATATAATTTTGACCTGCTAATCATATTTATGTACATACTCTATCCTTGCCACAATAGGGTACGCAATAATTTTTTACAAATCTTGCCGTAATGCTGTTGTCATCCTGAACCATGAGGTTAATCTTGCAATAGTATACCTCCACACCGATTCATCTCAGTATTTGCTAGCAGTCGATTACATCAAGAAGGCTAGGTACGATTCACAAAAAAAACTCAAACTCAATTTATCCACCTTCGGCTCAGGTTCCACCATATGGATGGTCCCTCCGACTTGCCGAAACCGTGTTGAGGAACCATTTTGTATTATATATTATTTCACCAACTATTGCAGTTAATTGTTATGTTCTTCCGATATGCAGGAAGAAGATTCTGATGACGTTGGGAGTGACGATGAATTGTTTGAAGCAAAACGCCAGCAAGTCCTGAACAAACTACGGAATGGAGAGATTAGGTACCTACGTGCTCCAGGCAGGTATCGGTGTCCATTATGTGGAAGGAGAATTGCGGAAGATTTCTACAGCATGGCGAACCATGCCGTTGGCGTCGGTGAAGGCAACCATAGACGCAAGCCGCACGTCAGAGTAAAACATGCAGCCTACGGCGAGTTCTTAAGGAATCTCTACAGAAAGATGTGAAGAAATTGTCCTGGTAGAGCATCTGTTTATCTTCTATAATGCATATAGATGCTACTACACGGACAATTTTACCTAAAAAACCCCACCTATGTGGCTATGTGCTATATGAGCACCGTTTGGTTTAGTTTTACCTTGCGTGTTGAACCTTTCACTAATACCAAGGTAAGCACTGGATTAACAACTACATGTATGTACCCTCCTGTGAGATCTATGCATCCATAGGTCTTGGTTTCCTTGCCTCCTCTGGAAACTGAACGCACCCGAAAACCCTAGGCACAGTGGCCGGCTTAACAGGAGAGTGCCGCATAGGTACAGTGGCCGGCTTAATAGGAGGGCGACTCATAGGGACAGTGGCCGGCTTAAAGAGCAGGGCCCCTTGTAGACACAGTGCCTAGCTTAATATCAGGTTGCCGGCTTAATAGCAGGCCACCACGTCGGAACAGATTGAACAGCCATATCATGTGAACTGGCGGGTACGTCCGAGGCAAAAATCTCCAAGCAGAACCCCAAAACAGGAGAAAGGCATGCGTCTATAAGCATAAGTTCCATAGGGACAAGTGGAACTAAGCGGGGCTAAGCATATTAAGCTGGTAGCGAAGGAGCCGACACAGAAACCAACCAATATAAAGATGTCACCGAAAGAAATAAAGAAGGGGCCGATCAAACGAAAAATATAACACGAAGCTATAAACACGATAACAAACGGAACGTAATTAAATATCTTGGTGTCTAACAACAATCTGAGAACAAACAGAATAACCATCAAGCAAACAAAATTGGGTGCTCTTAGCTAACCTTTCTAACATTTGATCAATAAAAGCCAACGGATAATGATCTTTCTTAGTGGCTATAATTAATTTTCGAAAATCAATACACATTCCATAACACCAGCTAAGCTAAAGCACAAAGTAAAGGTGAACAGACTAAATTCCGCAGGCATCCTGACACTAAAAGACATTGAATGGTGATCGATCCTATCACAAATCGAGGCATCTCGAAAACACGTAAATCTTCTTAGGGGAAAAACGTAACCTACTTCCTCTGCAGTGAACTGACCTTCTCCATTGGTTTTTATCTATTTGGTTACGATGTTTCGTTGTTCTTTGGTAACCGTTAACCCGTGGATCCGTTAATTTGTTCATGTTCAATGACACGTACTATCATCTCGGTTGTCTTTTCCACTGAGTTGCCGGAAGAACGCAGGTCATGCCGACTCCACGGAGTCGACGTGATCGACGAGCAGTGAGACGGAGAAGGTTAGTCCTGCCGACTCCCTGGATTCGACGGCCTGGAGTCGGCGGGATCAACCTGATCCCCAATCTTAGACGCTTGAGACTTCTTGAATATTCCAGTGGAGGTCCATGATGAGCCTCCCCGAGCTTGAGTTTTTATCCCTTCTTGATCTTCTTTCATCATCCTACCTCTTGAAACTTGATAACTTCCTTCACACAAAACTTGTCTTCTATCCAGCTCGACGACTTTACTGACCACTCCACCCTCCTCATCATCCGGTCTCCTCGGCTCCCTGG
Organism: Poa pratensis; assembly: GCA_947311845.1. Lineage (NCBI taxonomy): Eukaryota > Viridiplantae > Streptophyta > Magnoliopsida > Poales > Poaceae > Poa > Poa pratensis. The sequence goes on from CAMZMU010000041.1 coordinate 101,323,580, forward strand.
AGTGGGAGGAACTACTTTCCCAAACCAACAATGGAAGGACAAAAAGATACACCGATGAGTCTAGATTCGGGTCCAACTTACTACGCGTCTGGCAAGGAGCTACCTATGATCCCAACAATTAGACGATCGTATCCAGGCGGCACACGAATGGGATAGTACATTAAAAAAGCTGCCACGGTGGGACCTGATGCCGACTCGGGAAGCTGACATGATAAGACCGAAGAGGACGAACGTGAATACCACTGCACACCCAGTCAGTGCCACCGCTTCCTCTCGCCTATCCGCCGGACTCCCTGGACAGACGTGCGCAAATTCGTATCGGTGAAGAAGTAAAGATCCATGGAGTTGGGATGGTTCTAGCTTCTGCATCACGCATTTCGTGCGCACTGGCAGCCTGCCGGATCCAGTGTCCCAACCAGCATAATCGGACAGAGATAAAGGGCGGAGAGGCTTGTGTCCGACACTCCAGAGTGGACCATTCGGAACCATCTCCGTCTTAATGCATTGTCTGATCATGCCAGTATCATATATTAACAAATTCATTCCTCGTATGAGTCGTGTGGTTATGACCGCATACTGTACCCTTTGGTTACCCATTCGTGGGTGGGCAGACGATTCGAGAGCTGCCATTATCCGTGATGCGTTTTCTGTGCACCCCGCCAACTCCAGGTTTCCGTCTTACTGCACAACCTGACCCCGTCGACTCCAGGTTCCCGTCTTAATGCACAACCTGACCTCACCGACTCCAGGTTCCTGTCTTAATGCACCACCCGACCCCGCCGACTCCAGGTTCCCGTCTTAATGCACCACTCGACCCCGCCGACTCTAGGTTCCCGTCTTAATGCACAACCCGACCCGCCGACTCTAGGTTCCCGTCTTAATGCACCACCCGACCTGGTGACTCCAGGTTCCCGTCTTAATGCACCACCCGACCCTACCGACTCTAGGTTCCCGTCTTAATGCACAACCCAACCACGCCGACTCCAGTTCCCGTCTTAATGCACCACTCGACCCGCCGACTCCAGGTTCCCGTCTTAATGCACCACCCGACCCCGCCGACTCCAGGTTCATGTCTTAATGCACCACCCGACCCCGTCGACTCCATGTTCCCGTCTTAATGCACCACCCGACCCGCTGACTCCGAGTTCCTGTCTTAATGCACCACCCGACCCCGCCGACACCAGGTTCCGTCTTAATGCACCCTTCGATTGTTAGCAACCGAGACTTCCCGAAGCTTACGGTTTTCCATAGAGTTAACTCTACACTAAAATGTGTCTAGAAAATCAGTACCAATTTTAGTCATTTCAAGTGGAGCTCCAGCGGTGATCTTGCCGAAACACGTACACTTGTACACACGTGTAGGGAAGAAAATCAGTACCAATTTAGTCATTTCATCAATTTGATCTTCTTCCTCCTCTCTGGACCATCTACTATGCAAATAAACTAAGATCTTTATATTGTTATGTAGTCTAATCCGTATAGCCATGAAAGATTCGGTATTCTCAACATCAAGAGATAAGGTTCTTATTTTTAAAATTTGAACACCATAAGCAAGATCACCAACCTTTCAGACAAGATAACCAGGTTTTGCTAATTTTTCTTCAACTATTTTGTTCGTGTAGCGATGTCGTGGTGGGATCACGGCAGATGCCATAGGTATGGCTAAGATGGGGCCGAATGGTCGTTGGGGGAATCCGGGGAGGGTTTATGCACTCGAGAAGTGCACACGCAAGAACACGCAAGAACACGAACTAAGAACCAAGAAAGCAAGAACCAAAACACACCACGATGTACCCTGCTTCGGGGCCCTCTTGCGGAGGTAACACCCCTACTGCAGCACTATCCTAGTCAGTGTATAGCTCAAAGTGACAAGTACAAGCTGCTCCTCGAGCTGTATGATGATACAAGGGTGAGAACTTGAGGTGGAAGATGATGATACAAAGAGAGGAAAAGACACTCCGAGCCTGAACCGAGGTCTCTCCGAGGTGTTCCGAGCTTCCTCTCTCTCTCTCTCTTGATCTTCGATGCTGGATCCTGGATCAGTCCCCTCTAGCAGGAGGGGGTGAAGCCCACTATATAGGCCAGCCGGGTTACCATTGTGCCCCTCGCAGAACACTGTTGCCATGCCTCTGCAACGGTCACCACCGTACCACCGTACCTCGGTCGGGGACAAGACGTGGCTTGCCCATCTCCTGTAGCCTAACGGCAGAGCTAGCATGTCCCCTCTGACCGAGACAGGACGTGGCCTGGCAGAGCTACCTCGTAGCCTTTACCCAGACCTCGCGTGGTCAGCGGTCGGAGACGTGCAGGCCCGCCGAACCCGGAGCACGCCTCTGCCATGCCCTTGACAGACGCTCCCGTGTCAGGCGCTCTAGTACCCGGCTAGAAGTGACAGGAGCATTGACTCCGGCCCGACCTACAGCCCATCACCTCGGTTAGCTCGGCGCGTCCGTGCCGTACCTTGGGTCTTGCGCTTAATATCTTTTACTAGCTCGGATCTTACTTCCTTCCCACAGCTTCTCCGCACCCACAACACAAACCACCGCACTGAGGTAGTCAGGTCGGCAGAACATAGCTCGGACAGTGAACCTCGGCCCTGGCCAACAGTATACCTCGGACCCCTCTGGGCCAAAATAGGTCGGCCTGTATTCTCCAGGTCAAGATGAAGCTCGGACCTTCCCAGGCCCAAACAGGTCGGCCCTTTCCGTACCTCGGCACAACTTGGAACACCACCTTATGCCAAGCCTTGACCCTACCCGGGGATACTCCCCCGACATTAGTCCCCGAAGCTGGTGCGGTCCTACGACCTCGGAAGGAGGGCCGTAGCAGGTTCAAAACAAGCCTTACACCACCTCCTAAACCGACCTCCAACATAGTCATGCCGAGGTACCTCCCATACACCACCATCCAATCCGAGGTAGATACGCGAACTGAACTCTCCGAGCTATCTGACTCAGCACCAACTTGCCTCAAGATTTTCCGAGGTACGTGGCGAAGAATCTCTGCCCGGGCTTCGGAATCCGGACCTCTGCCAAGCAGATTCTGACCACACGCCGCCCTCGTCAGCCGGACCCACCGAACAGCGCACCTGCGCACTCAAGTACTTGACCGCCCACGACCCCTCGATTTTTGTGCTGACCAGCGCAGGAAATCCGGGGTGGGCGGTTGCCACTCTGCGGCCCACGATGTGGCCGATCGTGCGGCCGCAGACCGCGCAACCGTGCGCCCACTCGCACACGATCCCGCGCCTCCCGATAACCGCGCGGTAGTGGCGCAGTTAAGCGGGCAGTTACCGCGCGCGGCTATAAGTAGGGCCCCACGGGTAACTTCGCCATCTTCTTCCTCCTTCACTCGCCCTCTCGCCTCCATCGCCACCAGTGCCGCCGCTTCCGGTTGCGAAGAAACACGTTCCCGCCGCCGCCGACGAGCAGCTCCTTCGTCGCCGCTGCGACCGCGTCACCGGCGCCGCCCTTCAGCACCTCGTTTTCACGGTATGTACTCCCTTTCCTGATACCCTAGGCATTGCCCTAGGTTTCTTCCTCTTTGCGCTGTGGTTCTTCATATGTTCTTGAATAAAACTCTATTTACCTCCTCCGGTAGATCTTACTTGCATACTTTTTTGGGTAGTAGCGAGTTTCATACCTCGGATAGATGCTCGCCTAGCATAGATATGCCTCTATGTATATTAGATAGCCGTCCAACTCCTCCTGAGTTAGCCAGATATAGCCTGAGATTCCAGATTCACTTTTCCTTCGCTAAACTTCTGTGCATTCTTCTGCAGATTGATTCTGCCGAGATGTCTCCTCCTGAGACTTCGGAACAAACCGAGGTTCCAGACCTCGAACTGGAGGTCGGAGAACGAGCCGGCTGGGAAGGTTCGGATGTAACTCCGGATGAAATCCAGTGGCTCAGGGCGACTCGGCGGATTCCCGCCGGGGTAGATGTCGCCTGCCAGAGGGCGAACTCGAGCCTCAAGTCAAGGAAGGGGAACGGGTGGTCTTCGTCGCGCACTTCCAGCGCGGCTTCGGACTGCCCGTTAGCGATTTCTTCCGGAGCTTCCTCGACAAATTCCGACTCCAGGTTCATCACCTCCCCGCCAACGCCATCACCACTCTCTCCTGCATCGTTTCCTTCTCTGAGGGATACCTCGGCCTCAAAGCCACGGTAGACCTCTTTTCTCGCTACTTCCAACTTAAGCGGCAAGTGATCCCGGATCCGAAAAACAAGGATCTGCCCAAGCTACTAACCGCCTGCGGAGCAGCCATCATAGCTCCTCGCCGAAACTCCATCTTCCCACGTATCGCTACTCCGGACACCGTTCGCAAGTGGCTCCGGACGTGGTTTTACGTGAAGAACTCCGGCGAAGAGGACTTCCTCAATCTGCCGGTGTTTAACCTCAGCCCTCCTACCGAACCGCTCAACTGGGACTACACTCCCCCTCTCACCAGCGAAATCAAGTCCATCCATGGGTATGTTGCGAAATGGCAGGACCCGGAGGACCCTGCGAACGACGGGAAAGTCCTGACGGCTGACGATCTGGCCTGCACATTTGTGAAGCGCAGGGTCTCCCCTCTCCAGGCGAGGACTCACAAGATCTGCCACATGAGCGGTCTTTATGATCCAACCCGCCATACGCATGTTGCACTGGACAACGCCGCTGTAGCTCGGCGAGTCCGAGCTATCACCAAGTCCAAGATCTCTGACGCTTGGACATGGGGAAGGGAACCCCACTACAGGACCAAGCCACCAAAACAGGTACGCTGTTCCGACGTTTTCTTCGGTACTCCTTTACCACCGAGGTCTTGCTACCGACGTTCATCTTGACCATTCTCTTCCTAACTCCTTTTCATATGTCTGCCATATAGCTGTTCTCCCGCCAGACCGCCGAGGATGGAGTCCATCCTGCGGACCACTTCGGCAAGGATCTTCCTGTCGAGGACCCACCATCCAACGAGGACCCTGACAACGAGGATTACATGCCCATTGCCTCGGCCCGCGTCACCACCGCGGGTAAGCCTCAAGCACAAGCTTCAGTTCAAGAGATTTCGGATGACGAGGAGGGATTTCTCGTCATGGAACCAATAAACGCGGTACCTATCTCCTGCCTTCCTCACCTTCCGAACTTTACTCCAGCAACCAGCCGGAAACGCGCTAGTGCCGCAACTTCGGCCGCCGAACCATCCGCCACTGGAGCCTCCGGACCCACCGCGGCTCCGGTCAAGAGACGTCGGCTGAAGAAGTCCGGAAATCCTCCTCATGCCCGAGGGGGCAAGAAGTTTCCTACTTCGGATGGGTAATGCTTTGCTTCTATAGCCAACAAGTTTGTTGCTTAAACTATCACCTCGTACTAACACTTGACCATCTTTCCTTCGTTGCAGTGACCCCATAGAAGTGGATCAGGAGGTATCCTCCATGACTGCACCCGTTGGTGCCTCTGAAGCCACGACCACCCCGACGAACTCTCGCCCCGTATCTCCTCCACCGAGGTCTGGCCCGGCCTTGGAGAAATCTGCCCCCACCCGAGGCCAGATTCTCCGCGTCCTCAAACGGTGCGGGGACCAATCGCGCCAGAACTCCGGCTACCGCCTTGCCGGAGCCTCGACTCTCCCCCCGCAGCCAGACTGCCCGCAACCAACACAGCAACAGCAGAAGCAACAGCAGAAAGCAACAGCCCAAGCACAGCCCAAGCACAGCCCCAAAAACCAGTTCGCCAGACTACCTTGCCGTTGGAGAAAGGCAAGGAGAAAGAGAAAGAGATGGTGAAGTCTAAGGTCACCCCCAAACCAACATCTGGGTCTGGCACCCTGACTATCTCTTCTCCTTCAAGGATGCACCGAGGTCTCCTCCCCCGGTGACACGCCGAATTCCTCCATTTGCCGCACCCGTTGATGAGACTGCTCCTCCGGCCGACGAATATGCTCGGAGGACATCTCTTATACTGGATAACCGGCCTGCTTCAAGCTCCGAGGCTGCTCAAGCCTTGGAGGCCTCGGTTAGGGGCATCGAGCAGGGCGGACCGTGGGGATATCCTCCTCTGCGCACTGACAGTGACCAGAGCCTCGGCTCCTTGGAACACTACAACGCAGACTGGAATTCTGCAGACGAGGTCTCCTCGGCCTCCCTAGCTGCTCCGGTAGGTGAGCACCCTGCGGGAAACAGCGCCTGCGGCCGAAGCGTCACGACCTACAAGTCGCTGCCCTGCGTGCTGCTCAAAACATCGACGTAAGTCCTATTCTCTTTACTTTCATGCAGTATCTCATCTAATATCCACCATTCCCAGTCCCCGAGATTCGAGGTAAACTATTGACGCTCCGCCGGAGTTAAAATTGTTTGGCTTGAATCTCAAACCATTTTACCTTACTTTATCATGCACCTCGGGTACGAGTCCCCGAGACTCCTGTCGAGGCATACCCCGGCAACATTTTTCCAATGATTTGACTCCGAGTCCCCGAGACTCTTGTCGAGGTATAGCCTTTCTAACCGAGCTATGTTTTTCTTCCTTGCAGAATACTATGAACGTCCGCACGGACATCTTCCATACCCTCCTGTTTGACCACAAGAAACTCCACGACGAGCACAAGGCCGTCCTTGCAGAAAAGAACTCTTTGGACGAAAAGCTCCAACTAGAGAAAGCCGAAGTAGCTCGTCTGGTAAAGGAACTGAAGCGCATCACGAGCTGCGGACGTCGGAAACAGAGCAGCTGCAGGCGGAAAAGGCCAGTGTTGTTGAAACAGAGAAGAAACTTCGGGAGGATGCCGCCAAGGAACATGAGAATGCGCTCCAGTTAGCCGAGGCCCGCGCCACCTCGGCCACCGAGGCTTATGAAGCCCTTCAAGCTTCGGTTAACCAGCTCCTCCCGACGCTGGAACGCAACAAAGAAATGGACGGTAAGCTTCTTGCCCCCCTTATCCTTGCTTTGTCCTCAACAGTACTGGCTCTTTGCCGAACTGTTTCTTTCATTATTAACAGGCTTCTTCTGCAGAGCACTTCACCTACACCCAAGTTTCGGCTCGCAATATCACTGATCAGCACAGGAAGAGGCGTAGCGAGACGAACCCCGCCTGGACCATTGAGGACCACATCGTGGCCATCAAAGCTCGGATCCATCCCTTGAAAACCATTGGGTCCGAACTCCTTGATGCAGGTGTGTCTGCTTTCCGAGCCTTGTGGCCTCTTGCCGATGCTCCCAATACTACGCCTGAGCTCGCCGCCAAGCTTCGTGAAGCCGAACAAAGACTTCGAGAGTGGCGCTCCTCGGCTCGCGCTGGAGCTGATGCCGCTCTCAAATTCATCATGACTTGGTGCGAGAAGCTCGACCTCGAAAAGATGGACACTCTTCGCCGAAATTCGCCCTGGTCCACGGACCCAATTCTCATCCAGCGGCGCGAAAAGATGGCTTCCTTCTTCGCTGGATATGCCAACACCAAGAACTTGAGCGAGGGAGACACCTACTCCGACGCCGAAGATGACGAGCCAGAAGAGGATGAATACGAAACAGAATCCGACGTCGAAGCCGAGCAAGGTGACGATGGTGACACCCGCGAAGCAGAAACCGAGGCTTCTCCACAAGCTGGTGCCGAGGTTACTGCCGACGTTGCCAGCACCTCCCAGGCTACCTCGGCTGCTGCCGACGTAATTCCTGATGCCTCGACCTGAACTCTGTTACTATCATGCTTGGCCAAAAAACTTCATTAAATCCCCGGTATGCCGGGACGCAGATGTAATCAAACTTAAGTAGTTCCTTTTGCTACCTCTGTTACTATCATGCTTATCCGAACCATGCTTTTCTAAGCTTTACGTCGAATCCTTTTGAATGATTGCTCGAGTTTACTTTCGTGTTTACTATGTTTGGCATTCTTTGCTCTTGACTACCTTTTAGGCAGATGCCAGTCGAGTCACAAGATTGTTGTTCATAGCATACAGTACTTGGTAAATTCCGAGGTATGTTTCAAAGTCATCCGACATAAACGAAAGGTAAAGACAGGGGTTAGTAAACGACACATGCCGAACTATAATTTTGGACCGAGTCCCCGAGTTCATTTTCATGTCTCCCACGTTTTTTCCTCTTTGCTCTTGACTACCTTTTAGGCAGATGCCAGTCGAGTCACAAGATTAGTTTCATAGCACACATTACTTGAAGTTTGAGACGAGGTTCAAAATAGTTCGGCATATGAACAAAACTGACAAACAGAGATAAAACATAAGCACAAGAGCGAGGCAGTCCCCGAGCTTTACCTCGGAGTGCCGACATTTTTATTAAGGATTAACCGAGGTACATACATTGCGCCTTTCATGAGTAGAAAGGTCGGAGTAGAGCTACGTTCCATGGTCGCCTGACCTCTGACTCGGGGTTGTCCAGCCCATCTTCCCTTGGTTCCTGCGCATCTATAAGATAGTAGGAATCATTGAGCAGAGCTCGGCTCACAACGAACGGTCCCTCCCATGGAGGTGACAACTTGTGCCGGCCTTTCTTGCGCTGCACCAACCTCAGCACCAAATCTCCCTCGTGAAACACACGAGGGTTGATACTCCGGCTATGATAACGTCGGAGACCTTGCTGGTAAATTGCTGACCGAGATGAGGCCAATTCTCTCGCTTCCTCAAGCAGATCTACTGCATCCTCCCGAGCCTCTTTTGCCTCGGCTTCAGTGTACATTGCCACTCTGGGCGCATCATACTCGATGTCAGTGGGTAGCATAGCTTCTGCCCCATAGACCATAAAAAATGGCGTATAGCCAGTCGATCGATTTGGCGTGGTCCTTAGACCCCACAGTACTGCTGGTATCTCATCTATCCAACACCCCGGCGTTTTCAGCAGTGGTTCAATGAGCCGAGCCTTGATGCCGGCCAACACTAGAGCATTTGATCTTTCCACCTGTCCATTAGACTCCGGGTGTGCCACCGAGGCTATGTCCAGCCGGATTCCCTTGTTCATGCAAAACCGAGCGAACTCTCCAACAGCAAAGTTAGTGCCGTTGTCCGAGATAATGCTATGGGGGTAGCCATATCGCAGAATAATCTCCTTCAAGAAAGTCACTGCTGAATGACCATCCAACTTCCGGATTGGTTTCACCTCGATCCACTTGGTGAATTTGTCCACCATCACCAATATGTGTGTCATGTTACCTCGGGCTGGTTTGAACTCTCCCACCATATCCAAACACCATACCGCAAACGGCCAAGTGATAGGAATTGTTTTGAGCGCCGAAGCCGGCATATGCGTTTGCTTGGCAAATCTTTGGCATCCTTCACATCTCCGGACTATGGCCTCTGCATCAGCAAGAGCAGTGGGCCAATAGAACCCATGCCTAAACACCTTGGCCACCAGAGCTCTTGTGCTGCAATGATGACCACATTCTCCTTGGTGGATCTCCAAAAGCATCTCCTTGCCTTCAGCTGGCTCAACACACCGTTGCAACACCTCGGTTACGCTTCTTTTATAGAGCTCCTTGTTGATGATGGTGTACGCCTTGGCCCTCCTTTGAATCCTCCTAGCCTCGGTTGTGTCACTTGGCGTGCTTCCCTCCGTTATGAACTTCATAATTTGCTCCGCCCACTCCGGCACCGGGTGCAAAGGAAAAAGTTCCTCATCCACCTCCATTGGCTCGGCCACCATAATCTCCTCCATTATTTCCTCCACCATCCTGCGACCAGTCCCCGAGTCTGGATGAGCAGTCCCCGAGCTCTGCCACGCAGTCCCCGGGTCCGACCAAACGCATCCGACGTCTACCTCCATTGGAACAGGTCCGGGCTCTTGCTCCGCCGGGATGAAAATAGATTCGGATTCAGGAGAAGGTTTGATTGAAGGAGTTCTCAAGTGATTCAGGGCTACCCTGGTGGTACTGCCTCTTTGATGAACCGAGCTTTGACAACACGTCGGCAGCATCATTTTCTGCCCGAGGTATATGCCTGTACTCACACCCTTCAAAGAACCCGGATATCTTTTGCACATGGAACCGATATAACGCCATGTTGGCATCCAGAGCATCCCAAGTTCCAGAAGATTGTTGCACCACCAGGTCGGAATCGCCGAAGCACTCTACACGCCGGATACCGATCTCCTTTGCCACCTTGAGGCCATGGATTAAGGCCTCATACTCCGCCACATTGTTTGATGCTGAGAAATGAATCTGCAGCACGTACTTCAGCTGATCTTGCTTTGGCGAGGTGAGGACTATACCAGCCCCCAGCCCGATCTTTGTTTTGGACCCATCAAAATGCATTTTCCAATAATTATAGTCCGGCCTGGGTGGCTCATACTGCATCTCGGCCCAATCACAAAAGAAGTCCGGCAACGCCTGGGATTTAATTGCGTCTCTTCTCTCGTAATGTGGTGCATATGGAGACACCTCAATCGCCCATTTGGCAACTCGGCCAGTTGCATCTTTGCACCCGATGATCTCCGAGATTGGAGCTTCGCACACCACCGTCATGGGATGCTCCTGGAAATAATGCTTCAACTTCTTGACCGCCAGGTAAACACCGTACGTCATCTTCTGGTAGTGAGGATAGTTCTGCTTCGAGGTAGAGATCACCTCGCTCAAGTAATACACCGGTCTCTGCACCGACCTGCCACCTTCTTCGCGCTCCACCACCACTGCCACACTTACAACTCGGTTTGTGGCCGCAATGTAAAGTAACATCGGCTCATTGTGCAATGGTGACGCTAACACCGGGGCAGTGGACAACATCTTTTTCAGCTCGCCAAACGCCACGTCGGCCTGCGGGGTCCATGTAAACCCGGTACTTTTCTTCATGAGCTGGTACAAAGGTAAGGCTTTTTCTCCTAGCCGAGCTACAAATCGGCTCAACGAGGCTAGGCACCCTGTGAACTTCTGCACATCTTTCAAACACTTCGGTAACTTCATGCTCTCAATAGCTCGGATTTTGGCCGGGTTAACCTCGATACCTCGGCTGGACACCAGGAATCCGAGCAACTTCCAGCCGGGACACCAAAGGTGCACTTGTCCGGGTTAAGCTTCAACCGATACTTTCTCAAATTCACAAATGTCTCCTCGAATCCTCGAGGAGAGTATTTTCTCCTTAGTTTTGATGACAATATCGTCGACATACACTTGCACATTTTTGCCCATCTGAGAGTGCAGGCATTTCTGCATACACCTCTGATAAGTTGCCCCGGCATTTCTCAGACCAAAACACATGACACGATAGCAATACGCCCCATACGGGGTAATAAAAGCGGTCTTTATTTGATCCTTTGGGTTCAGTGGTATCTGGTGAAAACCAGAGTACGCATCGATGAAAGATAACAGTTCACAACCAGCAGTGGAATCGATCACTGATCAATCCGAGGTAATGGAAATGGATCTTTTGGGCACGCCTTGTTGAGGTTAGTGAAGTCAATGCACATGCGCCACACCTTGACCACGGCTGGCTCGTCTTTCTTCTTTTCCACCAGGACCGGATTGGATATCCAGTCCGGATGCAGTACCTCCATTATGAACCCGGCTGCAAGCAACTTAGCCAGCTCGTCCAGCACCACTTGTCTCCGGTCGTCTGAGAGACGACGGGTCGGTTGCCTCACCGGTTTCACCTCTGGCCTAACAAATAAAGAGTGCTCTGCCAACTCCCTCGGAACACCTGGCAGGTCCTTAGCCGACCATGCAAAGATATCCCGATTCTCACGGAGGAAGTGACAGAGCTCGCCTTCCTATTTCTCGCCTAGCCCGGTCCCAATGATGGCCACATGCTCTGGGTGCTCCGGGTCAATGGGGATCTTCTTGGTCTCCTTGGGTACCTCGAACGCCGCAGTTGAGTCCGGGCTCATCAGTCCGGACAGGCCGAGCTGTGTTGACTGCGCCATTGCCACCACTTGATGCAGCTTCTTCTTCTCGGCTGCGATCACCAAAGACTCGGCTAGGTTAGATCCCGCCGAGGCACACTGAATTGCTCGCTTGTAGTCACCCGAGATGGATATGATCCCATTAGGCCCTGGCATTTTCATCTTCAGGTATGCAACATGGGTGGAAATCATGAACTTGGCCAAAGCCGGCCTTCCAAGCAGTGCATGGTATGCACTCTCCAAGTCCACCACCTCGAACTCGATACTCTCAACTCGGCAATTTTCCTTGGTTCCAAATGCTACATCCACCCATATCTTGCCCATGGGTGCACAGGAAACGCCGGGCACAATCCCATGAAAAGTACAACTGCTTGGCATCAACTGATTAGGCGAGATGCCCAATTTCACCATTGTGTCTCGGTACATGATGTTGATGGCACTGCCATTGTCCACCAGAACTCGGGTGAACCTCACATTGTTGGTAGGCCCACACAACGTTGGATCTACCACCAGGGCATACTTTCCAGGACTCGGCATGATCCGAGGTGTGTCCTTTCTGCTCCAAGTGATCTCCTGCTCAGACCAGTTCATATAGGTCGGCACCACCGGCATTACTGCATTCACCTCCATGGCACGCCTCTGCACGCTCTTCTTGTCAGTTGGCTCGGTCACAAAGACCACATAGCTCGCATGAACCTCTCTATAGTCATTTCCGGGGTATTCATACTGCTGACTTGGTCCGGCACCATTGTTGTTGTTATTACCTCGGACATTCACCACATTCACGGGTCTTGCTGCTGCAGGCCTCGGAAGAGGTGCAGTGGTTACCGGGGTAACATTTGCTCCGGACAGATTAGGGTGGGACCTCGGCTGAAATCTCTGAGGTGGTGGTCCTGTTCTGATTCCTCCGGCCCTTGCCCCCTCTTCTCTGATTCTGCGGTTCCAGCTGCACTGCCGGGTTGAATGGGC